>OZ035858.1:7449673-7687173 GCA_964034905.1 Itoplectis maculator | reverse complement strand
CCGGCACGAGGAGGTAGTGACGAAAAATAACGATACGGGACTCATCCGAGGCCCCGTAATCGGAATAAGTACACTTTAAATCCTTTAACGAGGATCCATTGGAGGGCAAGTCTGGTGTCAGCAGCCGCGGTAATTCCAGCTCTAATAGCGTATATTAAAGTTGTTGCGGTTAAAAAGCTCGTAGTTGAATCTGTGTGTCACGATGTTGGTTCACCGCTCGCGGTGTTTAACTGGCATGCCGTGAGACGTCCTACCGGTGGGCTTAGCTCCTCACGGGGCGGTCCAACTAATATCCCATCGCGGTGCTCTTCATTGAGTGTCGAGGTGGGCCGGTACGTTTACTTTGAACAAATTAGAGTGCTTAAAGCAGGCTATCTTCGCCTGAATACTGTGTGCATGGAATAATGGAATAGGACCTCGGTTCTATTTTGTTGGTTTTCGGAACCCCGAGGTAACGATTAATAGGGACAGATGGGGGCATTCGTATTCCGACGTTACAGGTGAAATTCTTGGATCGTCGCAAGACGGACAGAAGCGAAAGCATTTGCCAAAAATGTTTTCATTAATCAAGAACGAAAGTTAGAGGTTCGAAGGCGATCAGATACCGCCCTAGTTCCAACCATAAACGATGCCAGCTAGCGATCCGCCGAAGTTCCTCCGATGACTCGGCGGGCAGCTTCCGGGAAACCAAAGCTTTTGGGTTCCGGGGGAAGTATGGTTGCAAAGCTGAAACTTAAAGGAATTGATGGAAGGGCACCACCAGGAGTGAAGCCTGCGGCTTAATTTGACTCAACACGGGAAACCTCACCAGGCCCGGACACCAGAAGGATTGACAGATGATAGCTCTTTCTTGATTCGGTGGGTGGTGGTGCATGGCCGTTCTTAGTTGGTGGAGCGATTTGTCTGGTTAATTCCGATAACGAACGAGACTCTAGCCTGCTAAATAGGCGTACTTTCTGGTATCTCGAAGGCCCCCGGCTTAGGTCGGGTGGTTTTTACTACCGACGTACAAACAAATCTTCTTAGAGGGACAGGCGGCTTCTAGCCGCACGAAATTGAGTAATAACAGGTCTGTGATGCCCTTAGATGTTCTGGGCCGCACGCGCGCTACACTGAAGGAATCAGCGTGTCTTCTCTGGCCGGAAGGCCCGGCTAACCCGCTGAACCTCCTTCGTGCTAGGGATTGGGGCTTGCAATTATTCCCCTTGAACGAGGAATTCCCAGTAAGCGCGAGTCATAAGCTCGCGTTGATTACGTCCCTGCCCTTTGTACACACCGCCCGTCGCTACTACCGATTGAATGATTTAGTGAGGTCTTCGGACTGGTGCGCGGCAATGTTTCGGCATTGCCGATGTTGCCGGGAAGATGACCAAACTTGATCATTTAGAGGAAGTAAAAGTCGTAACAATGTTTCCGTAGGTGAACCTGCGCAAGGATCATTAACGTACCACGCTAGCTTGCAAAAGCAGCGAACATAAACAAAAAGTGTACGAAAAATTTTGAAGCAAACATAAATGGTGCTGACGCATCGCTTCGCTCGAACGAGGCCGTGTTTTTTAAGCACGGCCCTACGAATTCTGTCGCAACGTTCACGTAGCAACCTACACGATGGCGCGCGGGGAAGATATTCCATTGGCGAGCTCGTGCGCACCGAAACGCGCGCGCGCACCGAAAGGACAGGCGGCTCTCGCATACTCTCTCGTGTAAAATCGAGAGTGACAGCGACGACGCTCGCCCGTGCATCCTTTCGCGCGCGAGCAATTGTTTCGCGTTGTCGCACAGCAGTCTCCCGTTGATAATGGAGGATCTCCGCGCCCGTTGAGAGAGGACAGCAGGCCGTTGCGCTCGCTGCCCGAGGTTTTTAAATGAAACTACGCCCGAACACGAACGTTAGAGTCAATCACCCCGATCTCGGTCGGGGGCAGTTCGACTTATTATGACAGTTTCGCTGTTGTTGGAGGCTCCTAAGTAGCGCGAGTTCCACCGTGAGCGAGCGGGCTCACGAAACATCTTATCGCGACGACGCGACGCGCGCACGCCAGTGCGCGCGTGCGTCTCCGTCGAGTTTGTTGAGATATGAGAACTTGAAAAACAAAAATTCCACATGATTACCCTGAACGGTGGATCACTTGGCTCGTGGGTCGATGAAGAACGCAGCTAATTGCGCGTCAACTTGTGAACTGCAGGACACATGAACATCGATATTTCGAACGCACATTGCGGTCCACGGATACAATTCCCGGACCACGCCTGGCTGAGGCTCGTTTTACGTACAACAAACTGCTTATTACGAGCGAATTGTGAACGTTCGTCGTGCGCCGCGCCTCGCGCGTGGCACTCGGCGTCGTTTGAAATGAATCGGAGGTAGCACTTTTGCACAAGAGAGGCCGCCGCCCGCCGCCAACGGATAAGGAGAAGTTGTGTCTCCGCGTCGTTGCATCTCTCGCGTCTCGCGCGTGTCGTATTATTTTTTACGAATAATATCGACCCCGACGACGATTTGGAGAGTCACATGCATCGGCCGGGGGGATACAGCGTTAACGATTCCGTGTTGCGCGCGGGCCGTGTATACGGCTTCTCATTAACTGAGCTTCATAGTGTGTGCCTCCGATGAGCGGTCGTGATTTCACGAGCTACCGCCGCATTCGGTGCACGCTTGCTGAATCTCGTTACGCGGCTCGCGCGCCCACGGTTGGCAAACTCGTGTTGGGTCACGCCTACGTTAGTAGACCAGTACCGCGTCTCATTAATGCTTGAGATAAATGTGTGAGTGTGTACGATCGAGTGTATTGACGGAAAGTCAGAGCCGGAGAGTGTGTCACGTCGCGTGTCTGTGCGCGCGCGTTCTCCCGAAACTCCACGCGGCCGGTCGATCGAGTCCCCGGGCTACTTGTAGTTTGAACGGACAGATACGACTGCAAAGCCGCGTGTTAAAGAGACACGAGACGAATGACGCGCGCGACAGTTTATACACGCGTGTAAGTTGACTGTCGAACGATCTCTCTCGACGGGCTCTCATCCGTTGACATACGCGCTTGAGATCGCATTTTGCGCGCTTACAAACTCTCGCAGAAAAATGAACAAAATCGACGACCTCAGAGCAGGCGAGACTACCCGCTGTATTCAAGCATATTACTAAGCGGCGGAAAAGAAACTAACCAGGATTTTCTTAGTCGCGGCGAGCGAACAGGAAAGAGCCCAGCACTGAATCCCGCGGCACTGTCGCTGGGAAATGTAGTGTTCGGGAGGATCCACTTATCCCGAGGCGTATGCTCGAGTCCAAGTCCATCTTGAATGGGGCCAATTACCCGTAGAGGGTGCCAGGCCTGTAGTGACCGGGACGTGTTTCGGGAGGATCTCTCCTTAGAGTCGGGTTGCTTGAGAGTGCAGCTCTAAGAGGGTGGTAAACTCCATCTAAGGCTAAATACGACCACGAGACCGATAGCGAACAAGTACCGTAAGGGAAAGTTGAAAAGAACTTTGAAGAGAGAGTTCAAGAGTACGTGAAACCGTTCAGGGATAAACCTGAGAAACCCAAAAGATCGAATGGGGAGATTCATCGTCAGCGGTGCTGGTACGTGTGCGGTTCGCGATGTCGGAGACCTCGGTCTCGCGGCACGCGTCCGTGCGTTTTATCGCCTGGCATCGTCGGCGTGCTCTTCTCCCCTAGTAGGACGTCGCGACCCGTTGGGTGTCGGTCTACGGCCCGGGTGGGCGCCTGTCTCGTGTGCACCTCACGGTGTCACTGCGGGGCAGACCCCCGGCTGCCCGACCAGCTGCCCGGCGGTACTCGCAAGGTATCCGGCCGCAAATATTCGAACTGCGTCCAGCCCGTCGCAAGCGAGGCAAGTGTTTCCCGAATGTACGGATCTGATGCCGTCATCGGGCCTAGCCAGCTGTTGGCCGACGGTGTCCTAGGACTGGCTGTAACAATTATGATACCGGTCAGCGACGCTACTGCTTTGGGTACTTTCAGGACCAGTCTTGAAACACGGACCAAGGAGTCTAACATGCGCGCGAGTCATTGGGAACTATTAAGCCTAAAGGCGCAATGAAAGTGGAGGTCGGCCTTGCGCCGACCGAGGGAGGATGGGCCGCGTCACGATGCGGTCCCGCACTCCCGGGGCGTCTCGTTCTCATTGCGAGAAGAGGCGCACCCAGAACGTACACGTTGGGACCCGAAAGATGGTGAACTATGCCTGGTCAGGACGAAGTCAGGGGAAACCCTGATGGAGGTCCGTAGCGATTCTGACGTGCAAATCGATCGTCGGAACTGGGTATAGGGGCGAATGACTAAACGAACCATCTAGGAGCTGGTTCCCTTCGAAGTTTCCCTCAGGATAGCTGGCACTCACTCTTATGCGAGTCTCATCTGGTAAAGCGAATGATTAGAGGCCTTGGGGCCGAAACGACCACAACCTATTCTCAAACTTTAAATGAGTGAGATCTCTGGCTTGCTTGAATAGGGAAGCCACGAGATTTCGGATCAGAGTGCCAAGTGGGCCAATTTTGGTAAGCAGAACTGGCGCTGTGGGATGAACCAAACGCAGAGTTAAGGCGCCTAAGTCGACGCTTATGGGATACCATGAAAGGCGTTGGTTGCTTAAGACAGCAGGACGGTGGCCATGGAAGTCGGAATCCGCTAAGGACTGTGTCTAACTCACCTGCTGAAGCAACTAGCCCTGAAAATGGATGGCGCTGAAGCGTCGCGCCAATACTCTGCTGTCAGTGGCAAGTGAGGCGGAGGACGCAAGCTCTCCGTCATGAAGCCCTGACGAGTAGGAGGGTCGCGGCGGTGTGCGCAGAAGGGTCTGAGCGTGAGCCTGCCTGGAGCCGACGTCGGTGCAGATCTTGGTGGCAGTAGCAAATACTCCAGCGAGGCCCTGGAGGACTGACGTGGAGAAGGGTTTCGTGTGAACAGCCGTTGCACACGAGTCAGTCGATCCTAAGCCCTAGGAGAAATCCTATGTTGATGACGATGTTTGAGTCACAGAATGTGATGTCTTAATTACGTGTCACACCCGTCGGGCGAAAGGGAATCCGTTTCCTATTCCGGAACCCGGCAGCGGAACCGTCTACAATTCGGACCCTCGCAAGAGAGTTCGTCGGGGTAACCCAAAATGACCTGGAGACGCCGTCGGGAGATCCGGGAAGAGTTTTCTTTTCTGCATAAGCGTTCGAGTTCCCCGGAAACCTCTAGCAGGGAGATAGGGTTTGGAACGCGAAGAGCACCGCAGTTGCGGCGGTGTCCGGATCTTCCTCTCGGACCTTGAAAATCCAGGAGAGGGCCACGTGGAGGTGTCGCGCCGGTTCGTACCCATATCCGCTGCAGGTCTCCAAGGTAAAGAGCCTTTAGTCGATAGACTAATGTAGGTAAGGGAAGTCGACAAATTGGATCCGTAACTTCGGAATAAAGATTGGCTCTGAGGAGCGGGGCGCGTCGGGCTTGTTAGGGAAGCGGGTTTGGCTAACGTGCCGGGCCTGGGCGAGGTGAACGATGGGAGTTTTTCGGAACTTCTGTTGCAGATCCGAGCTTGGTCCCGTGCCTTGGCCTCCCGCGGATCTTCCTTGCTGCGAGGCTTCCTTGGCGGTTCACTCCGTCTTGGTCGTCCTCTTCGGCCGCCATTCACCGCTCAGCTCAGAGCTGGCACGGACTAGGAGAATTCGACTGTCTAATTAAAACAAAGCATTGCGATGGCCCTCGCGGGTGTTGACGCAATGTGATTTCTGCCGAGTGCTCTGAATGTCAACGTGAATAAATTCAAGCAAGCGCGGGTAAACGGCGGGAGTAACTATGACTCTCTTAAAGAGGGAGTATATATACTCCGGGTATAATCCGGCGCAATCATACTTAATTCGGCGGCCTGAGAATATACCGTGTATATCACCAGACAAAAAGCATATTTAAATATTATTTAGCTGTAGTTGTACCAGCAATAATTATCGTCATTGTAAAGGAGGCCATTGGGTTCGTAGTTACAAACCAAAAGTTCGTGGCAATTTCAATCCCACCAAACCATAAATTCGTGGCAAATTTAATCCCACCAAACCAAAAACCCGTGGCAATTTAAAAAAAAATCATTTCAATCCCATCGAACCAAAAATTCGTGGCAATTTAAAAAATAAAATCAAATCAAATGCTGCCAAGCAAAATCCCTGTAGTCACTGGCATGCAAAAAACTTGGCGTACCAGCGACTTGCTCCCGTACATAGTCCATTGAAATAAGTGCGGGACAGACATAACGCGAGACAGACAACGTGCTCGCTTCGCTCGCACTCCTTGCTTTTCATTTATTATTTCTTGTGGCCAATACAGCTATTTAAAATGCGCGCGATACGTGATGTTTCAGTGGCCATGACATCCCGAAATCGACTTTATATCGAAGTCGCTGCCGACCAACCAGAACGCTTGGTTATTTTCACGTCGCATGGCTCACTACGACGTGCGCGCTACGCGCGCCCTGTTGGTTCGAATTTGCCGCTCAAAGTTTATCGACCATGACGTAGTATCGTCGACCAATCACAGCCCGAGTTGTACTGGCTTCAGTATTTCGATATATTCGATTATCGATGCGCCATGTCCTCTTTAAGAGAGGATATATAAAAAATGGTATTCTGTCCTTTCGAGCCCCCCCCCCCCCCCCAACCCCTCGACCCCGCCGCTCGTTCCACGCGCATCCCGCCTTCCACCCACGATTTCCAGCAGTTACGCATCGAGATGGTGGTCCCGTCCTTATTTCAATGGACTATGTACGGGAGCAAGTCGCTGGTACGCCAAGTTTTTTGCATGCCAGTGACTACAGGGATTTTGCTTGGCAGCATTTGATTTGATTTTATTTTTGAAATTGCCACGAATTTTTGGTTTGATGGGATTGAAATGATTTTATTTTTGAAATTGCCACGAATTTTCGGCGTCCTCGCCGGCGTCGTCGGCGTCCTCGTCATCGTCATCGTCGTCGGCGTCCTCGTCGTCGCGTCGGCGTCCTCGTCATCGTCGTCGGCGTCCTCGTCGTCGTCGTCGGCGCCCTCGTCGTCGTCGTCGTCGTCGTCGTCGTCGTCGTCGTCGTCGGCGTCCGCGTCGTCGTCGTAGGTGTCGTCGTAGGCGTCGTTTTAAAATTGAAATAAAATGTAAAATAAAAAAAAATACAATAACAAAAACGAATTAATGAATTATTTTTTATTTAAAGCATTTCAAATTTGTGTAGTTGCTTGATACTGTAACCCCCAGCGGGGGCTTCGCCCCCTGCACCCCCACCAGGGGGGGCTGCACCCCCCCCCCCTCGACCCCCCCCCCAGTCGTCCGGCGGCCGCCCACGCGTACGCACGGTCTGCGGAATTCCGCTGGCCAGCGACTGTGTACGCCGCGAGAGACGAGTCCGCCAGCGACTGTCCGCTGGCACGTCGGGCCGGCCGAAACCCGACAGCGGTCGGCAGTCTCGCTCGACTCCCCGGGATGTGACTGTGTGTGCGGCCGCTCGATGTCACACGGATAGGCTCACCGACGCGGCGATCGTTGGTATGGGAAATGAAAATCGATATTTTCTCGAGCGCTTAGATTTTAGAAATGTCGATATATTAGCGATGGGCGAACGGATTTTATCGTGACAGGGCTCGTTCGAAAGAGAAAAAATAAATAAAAAATATGGAACCTGAAAACTTTTTCGTGCGAGAAGTACTTGCTGAGATATCGCAACATACTTTTGAAAATAACGGAAAAAGCCCCAACTTCCAGTTAATAAGAGTAGCGGTAGCGCCTCGTCTCACGCGTCACATTTTTCTTTTTTATATTTGTCATCGAGACGCTACTGCGTCTCTTGATATATGTGTATGTACATTGGCTAAGAGCCGATAATGCCATCTTCCAGGCAATGTTCGAAACGAACGAATCAATCGATAATTACTGATTAATTGATTTTTCAGGCATAAGCCCAAAGAAGATGAAGACTCGGGCGGACCTATAATTTAGGTGGGTTCCGAACCACCGGGGATCACAGAGAAAAGCACATAGAAAAATCCATTGGTGCCGGCCGGACTAGGTCCGCAGGGTGACCGAAACTCCAACCGACATGACCGAAACTGGTACTTGCGCGGTGACCGAAACTGCGACATGGAGGTTGGAATGTGACCGAAACCCCGGCAGCCGAGCGTCCTTAGAAAAACGATTATTTTAATATTATAACCTAATAATTTAACGTAATGATAAATTTGACAATATTTAGAAGGATTTATTGCACAAGTAAGAATAGTTCGTTTTTTAAATTTCGATCAAATCCATTGAGAAGCAGCGGAAAACATTGGCTCGGGCTCTAAAGATGACCGAAACTGGGCCGTTTACCTTACGTACGGGTGCAAAACGCTAGCATGCCAATTTTTTTTAATTTTTATTTAATTTTTATTTTTTTTATTTTTTTAAAAAATTTTTTTTTTCTAATAAACATCTGCATCTGTTAACCATCTACGAAATAGTTCGACTTGGCTTGTGTCGTGGATTTGGTTTAATATTTTGGAAAAATATTTTTTGCAATGAATTTTTTTTATGGGATGTTTTTTTTTTATAGTTTTCTTACAAGAGATTTTTTATCAAAGAATGTTTTGTTTGCAAGGGACTTTATGCAAGAGATTTTTCTGCAGAGAATTTTTTTTTGCAAGAGATTTTTTTTTGGGATGGCTACACTTTTTAGACTTGGCGTAACATTTTTTTTGAAAAAAAAATGTTTGTGTGATTTGCTGCCTTTTTGAAAGTCAGACGACCATGAAAAATAAAGCATAAGCTGACGGGGCCTGTAGGCAGGTCCATCAGCTAGTCGGTGGCTGGAGGGAAGTGTCAAGCAAGAATTGCTTGATACTTTTCGGCAGCCACCAACTTGCTGCAACAGCTACTCACAGGCCCCGTCAGCTTATCGGCGACTGCAAAAAACTATTGAGCGAGACAAATTTGGAGAAAGAATTTTGTCTCGCTTAACAGATTTCAGCTCATATCTATAAGCTGACGGGGCCTGTGGGCAGCTCCATCAGCTAGTCGGTGGCTGGAGGGATGTGTCAAGCAAGAATTGCTTGATACTTTCCGACAGCCACCGACTTGCTGCAACAGTTACCCACAGGCTCCGTCAGCTTATCGGTGACTGCAAAAAACTATTGATCCAGACAAATTTGGAGAAAGAATTTTGTCTCGCTCAACAGATTTCAGCTAACATCGATAAGCTGACGGGGCCTGTAGGCAGCTCCATCAGCTAGTCGGTGACTGGAGGGAAGTGTCAAGCAAGAATTGTTTGATACTTTCCGGCAGCCACCGACTTGCTGCAACAGCTACTCACAGGCCCCGTCAGCTTATCAGTGACCGCTAAGCGAGACAAATTTGGCTTAAGAATCTTGTCTCGCTCAACAGATTTCAGCTGATATCGATAAGCTGACGGGGCCTGTGGACATCTCCATCAGCTAGTCGGTGGCTGGCCGGAAGTGTCAAGCAAGAATCACTTGAAACTTTCCGGCAGCCACCGACTTGCTGCAACAGTTACCCACAGGCTCCGTTAGCTTATCGGTGACTGCAAAAAACTATTGATCCAGACAAATTTGGAGAAAGAATTTTGTCTCGCTCAACAGATTTCAGCTAACATCGATAAGCTGACGGGGCCTGTAGGCAGCTCCATCAGCTATTTGGTGACTGGAGGGAAGCGTCAAGCAAGAATTGTTTGATACTTTCCGGCAGCCACCGACTTGCTGCAACAGCTACCCACAGGCTCCGTCAGCTTATCAGTGACTGCTAAGCGAGACAAATTTGGCTTAAGAATCTTGTCTCGCTCAACAGATTTCAGCTGATATCGATAAGCTGACGGGGCCTGTGGACAGCTCCATCAGCTAGTCGGTGGCTGGCCGGAAGTGTCAAGCAAGAATCACTTGAAACTTTCCGGCAGCCACCGACTTGCTGCAACAGCTACCCATAGGCTTCGTCAGCTTATCGGTTACTGCAAAAAACTATTGAGCGAGGCAAATTTGGAATAAGAGAATCTTGTCCCGCTCAACAGATTTAATACATCATTTACCTGCTCGTGAGGTTAGAATCACAGCTCACGTTGTTGTTATCATCGTCTTGAAAATAATCCTCCGTGGTTTCGCTACTCACTGTCATCACGCAATTACACACTTTTATTTATTTATTAAAAAACCCTACATTTTTACCGTGTATGCTGGCGGCAATAGCTACACGCCGTTTGTACGTACGCGCCTGACAGCAATCCGTAAACACTAGCGCCATCTTTCCTCGGTTTGACGTCGGACGGACAGCCGCTGTTGTGTGTGTCATCACACGTGTACCACACGGATATAGAGGGGACAAATCGGTGCACTGGTGTGAGTAGGGACAAATCACAAATATGCCTAGATATCAGCATTGCCGGAACCGATTTTAGTAAAACAGGTCGCATTTAAAAGAGAAAAATAAATAAAAAATATTGGCGCTGATACATTTAGCGTCCGTGACGTGTTGATTAAAATAATTAGAGTTAAAGACGAGATGTGAGTGAGGAGGTAACGCGCCATGCATGTATATGCGAGGTGACATTTTCGCTCCGATGTGTGAGTGCGTAGAAAGAAAATTTTTCGATTCTGAATGATAAGTGGCCAGATATTAGCATTGCGGGCATCGATTTAAATGAAACAGGGCTCATTAGAAAGAGAAAAAAAAAATAAAAAATATTGGACCTGACACATTTGGCATCAACGACGGTTAACTCCAGATAATTCGAGTTAAAACTTCCAGCAGACGAAAAAGGGCAAACGTCCGGATAAGTAAGAGTGCGCGGCGTCTCGTGAGGAGGCAACATTCATTTTTTTTAGACTTGGCGTCGAGACGCTACCGCGCCTCTTGATTGGTGCCGGCCGGGAATCGAACCCGGACCCGCTGAATGTGAGCCAGGCATCAATCCGCTAGGCCACTGCTCGCCCCATCTGCACATTTTTTCCCGGGCTATTACGGGCAAGGGGTATGAATCCTGAGCGGTCCTTTCATTCAATTTTCTGTATTCGATTACTATTCGCCATTCTGTCTTTCCTGATGCGTCTTTTTTCTTGGGTACTATCCAAACGGGTACATTGAATGGGGATTGAGAGTGTTGTATTATTTTCTTGCTTAGCAACTCCTGTACTTGTTCATCCACTTCTTCTCCGTGAACCTTAGGTTGGGTGTCAAAAATATTAGCCGCTACTATTAGAAGTAGTAGAAGCTATTGGCCAATGATGCCAACCGGTTGACATCTACGAAGAGTATGACTCCGGTGTGTATATGAAGCTGCGCCGTTGCGCTGACTTATATACCTTAGGGACACGCATCGCTTGCGAGAAACGTTTGAGTCGTAGGCCATCTACCGGACATCACATCGTTATTCACATGTAACGTTACAATAACACATTTTTGTTACATGACTGCAATGGAACTACATTACGTCGATGTTACATATTTTTGCAACGATCTAGCAATGTTATTACATTACGTAACTGTTACATGACCGGACTATCGCCATAGTTACATTACAATCGTTACATAGATGTTGCATTACAGGTACATATTTTGGTTACATAACTGCAACAGAACGACGGCATATAACAGTTACGTTACGTACATGTTCACGATGATACATAACCACTGTGATATGCATCCCTGGCGGATCGTGAGAACCGCAAAATAACCGAAAAGTGACCAGTCGCTATGGAACAAAAAATAATCCCAAGGTGACACGGAAGCAACTTATTGACCGTTGGGTAACTACAAAGTGACCCCAGTTGAACTTTCTCGTCGTGGTTCGTCTAGCGTTACCATTAAGTCGAGTGACTCGCAAGCAACATAATAACTTAAGGCCAACCGCAAAGTGACCCTAGTTCGACTCCTCTACATGGTTCGTTTATCGTTACCAGAGATAGGCATAATTGAATAAATAATTAATAGATTACCTTATAAATTACAATTATTCTGTAAAGTGAAATAACGGTAATTTCCTTTTTTTACCGTGTTCGCCTGTACAGTAACAAAAATTTCAACTTTCTGCTTCACACAATAGCAAAGAAGCAGCAATTTTTATTATTTACTGTTCTCGGTAACAAAATAAATAAAGTTTTATTTATTTGCGGCTGAAAGCATTCGTATAACGATAGTTGTCTATTGTTAATTATTAGATTATCAAATTAACGATAGTTTTTATTTTTTATTGCTGGAAATAACAATAGAATGATTGATATTTTCCTTTAAGTTTCGGAGTACCAATTTAACAGAAGCTTATAATATTTACTGCCAGTAGTAACGTTGCAATATTAAGTATATATTGTTAATTATTTTAGTCATGAAGTAATGATAGTTTTAATTAATTGCTATTTAAAGTAGCGATATGTTTTTTCCTGTACTTATAGGAATAAAGAGTAGCGATAGTTTTACTTTTTACTAATCGGTATGAAAAAATAAGAAGGCATGCTTTATTAAAATATCTTTTATTGTCAAAAGTATATCGGCACAAGCATACTGCAATGCTATTTGAAGCTTACATTTTTTACGTTTAACTTTAAAATTGGATCGCAGCATTTCATCTCCAGGTTTTTACTTTATTTGCTTTTGCAAGCACTCTTTGCTCGAAATGTGTGTCAGTCAAGCGGTTGTATTTAGGGAGATTTGTTATGGTAGCAAAACTAAACAACCTTTCAACCGGTGCCGATGATGGCAAGGGCGTGTTGTATTTGACGAACAACTTTTTAGGCACTCACGTTTTAAAAAAACGCACCAGGAGTGCCTATTGAATTCGCTTTCCAAGGGTCTAAATTAGGTTTTAAAGGACAAAATATTGATATATTTCAAATGTATTAACTTTTTTTAGTTCAGATATCTTTAACATAGTAAAATACATATTCTTGACATAAAATAATAAGGAAATTGCATTACTAAAGATATTTTTTACTGCGGACCAGATTTTGTGTTACCCGGACGTCCGTATCACTCAGTGGCTCTGGACTGAACAGACCGAAAAAGTTGAAATTTGGAATATTTCTTAGTCTAGCACTGAAAAGTATGCCCATGAAGTATGGTAATTTTCCAATAATTTTATACAGGAGTTTATTTCAAGAAAATTTGCGTTTTTGAATACCTATCACCAAAATTAAAAAATTACATTTTTAATTACGCATATGTATACAAGTGAATATTTTCCCACTGCGTACTTGACTTTGGTTATAACTTGCAGCATACTCATATTTTCGCTCAATTCAGATGTTTCTTCACTTATATTTGCCATAAGATCATTTTAGAGTGGTAATTACCTACATTAATACATTTTATTTAATTAATTTTTATTAATTTGACACTTACGTCAACTAAAAATGTTTTTTCCTGAAAAATCATTACCCGCTGCACATGTTAGAAGTTAGAAGGACAAAATAATTGATTCCACAATGATTTCTTGATTAGTATATTTATTGATTGCACTAGTACACTTTATCTGTGAAGATAATTTATATTTAGTACACCAAACTGAAATATGAGTGAACATAACCTAAAGACAATATTTCTAAAACATGTTGACAAGTACTTTATTATCGGAACTATACGCTTGACGTGTATATTTTCCATTAAATCATTTGTTATTTGCTAATTTTTACTGGCACTTATTACTTTTTTCGCTGTTTTTTGTCTCTTTTCGTCTCTAAATGTTCACCTGTCACTGCAGATGTATCTCTCGATTTTATTTACTTATTGTAAATCACCACGTAATTACCACATAACAACTGCATTCACGGTTTTCTTAATTTCCTAAATGTTTTTTGCAAAACGACAACGTTTTTTACACTTCATTATTAAATTAATTAACTATGTTAAGAAAATAATAGAGCCGCAATCGCGTTGACTTTAACTTACTCTGATAAAAGAGTCAGTTCTCAATGGTCTGGTCAGAGCTGTGGTGCGCGTGTCGCCTAATAAAAAAATTATATATACAATTATCTTCCCATTTTTGTGAGCCAGGCATCCCATTTTTGTGACCGTAAATTTACCAAAAAGAAAAGTGACCAGTAATTCCACATCTAAATAGTTGGATTGACCATATTTTTACGGTATGTTTATCGAAAAAATTTGTGACGGTAATTCCACAACACCTGATTGCGCGAAAAAAAATGACGTCATTTTACGGTAAAAATACGGTAATTTTTTGGTAAGTTTACCGCTTCAGGATTTTACGGTAATTCCACATCTCTAGTCTTAGAGCGTCTCGTCTTCGGTCGGTAAAGTAGGTAAATGTACATATCTCGAGACGCTACCGCGTCTCTTGATCAGGTTAAAATTAGAGATGTAAGCAGTAAATGCGACCGGTAATGTTACGGTATTTTTACCGTAAAAATACGGTACGTGACCGTTTCCAAAATGACCACATCGGTCACAAAATCATATGGTCGTGATGATTTGAAATTTCACAGCTGTGGGGCGCGTGTCGCCTAATAAAAAAGCTTTATATACAATTATCTTTCCATAAATTTGTGATTGAACAATAAGATACGTATTCGATAAACGTGCAAACAATAAATGAATAATTAATTATTCATTTTACGGTAATATCAGATTTTACGGTAATTCCACATCTGTAGTCTCGAGACAAGTCCAAATAATAAATTATAAATTTGTTATTTGTTATTTTATATTGAATTTGTTATGTGCTTATTTTCATTGGATCTTATCACTGCATTCGCTGTTTTTTGGTCTGTTCACCTGTCACTGTAGCTGATGTATCTCTCGATTTAATTTATTTATCATAAAACAATCGTAATCACCAAATTACCACTGCGTTCGCGGTTTTATTAATTTCTTATATCTTTTTTTTAACGATAACCCTTCTTTACACTTTATTATTAAATGATTTAACTATAATAAGAAAGTAGAACTTAATGACGGTTTACGCCTTTTCAAGAGACACGATAGCGTCTCGAGACAAGTTCATTTACCTACCTTACCGACCGAGACGAAACGCTCTAAGACTCTTTTACTGGAGACACCGTGTTTTTTGACCTCATTCCCTAGCAATCACGACGACTTTTAAAGTGACTATAAAAATAACGCTCAACAGAAGTTGTTTTTTGCACAGAAGTAACTTTCCGAAATTGTAAAAATGACCCTCGAAATGACGAAACAAAAAAAATGTGATAGTTACATTTTCGTTGCTAGAACCAATATCTTACCGTCAAAACAACGTTGCCGTCAAAAGGGTCATCATGACGGTAAGTTATTGGTTCTGCTGACGAAAAAGCAACTGTAAGATTTTTGGGTTTGGTTATTTCGACGGTCATTTTGATAATTTCGAAAGTTTATTCTGTGCAAAAAACAACTTCTATTGAGCGTTATTTCTATGGTCACTTTGACAGTTTTTTTAGGTAAAAATGAAAGTTATCGTGATTGCTAGGGTTTCCATTGACGCACAGACATTTGAAATAACGGTAATTTTTATAATAGTTCAGAAGACCAAGAAATAACCGTCATTTGACGGTTTTGTGACGTCATTTTTTTGCCTATTCGGTCGAAGTAAAAATGACGGTCATTTCGACAAGCGTCATGTGACGGTCCAAACGGTTTTGTGACGGTCAAATGACCGTCACAAAACTGATCTTCGTCGATTAATCGACGTTCGGTGTTGTTTTTTATGGAACATCGACTGAAAGAAATCGAATATCAATCGTCGGTATTTTATCATCACTACTATACCGACCGATAACTCAACATCCTAAGGCCTTGGGTCCTCGTTGTAATTCATTCACTCGTTGTATTCGTTGGTCATTTCTTGTGGCCTCGTTGCCTGCGTTTTGAACGCGATAAATTTATACTGCACATTTTCTATTGACCATTTTATGGGTCATTTTTTATTGATTCGAATGACTTTTTATTTTTGGAAAATGACCTCTTTTATCCACATTTTTTTTCTACAAACTTTGTGTTGCGAAAATAAGTTCACGAAAATTGCTCGTAAATTTGACCGGTTACAAATTTTCGTTGGTAAATTCACCATAAAAAATGGTAAACTGCGTCTATATAGTTGTGAAATAACCGGTAACGAATTTTTTGGTAAAATTACAGCAACGTTGTTTCGTAAATTCACCGTATCTTGACGAGAATTCTTAATCACTAAGAGCTATATGACTTTATTACCGATGTCGTAATTTTAACACCGGTCACATACTGTTTTTTAATCGTAAAATTACCGGTCTTGTATACCGCTCACCTCTCTAGTCCGAACCGCATCGTGCGCAGCGCGAAACGCGACCTCCGAACGGTACCGTGCGGAGCGCGAAGTGCGATATCCGGATGGCATCGTGCAAAGCGCAAAGCGCGACGTCCGGATGGCATCGTGCAGAGCGCAAAGCGCGACGTCCGGACGGCACGGTGCGGAGCGCGAAGCACGACGTCCGAACGCTACCGTGTAGAGCGCGAAGCGCGTCTTTCGAACGGCATCGTGCGGAGCGCGAAGCGCGACGTCCGACCGGCGCGCTTCACCCTCCAACAACAACCCGACGCCCTGCAGGGGCGACCGGGTTGCTTGTTTACGATTGGATAATCGTTCAACATTACCAGATCAGTCCGTCCATCTCTTGAATAGTTAAGTATTTGCTGATGAACGTCGCCATAATCGAAGATTATGCGATACAAAGCTCGGAGGTTCAATTTCGCCGAAATCAAAGAAATCCTCATTCTCCGGTTCGATTTATTCTTCTTGAGAATTCGCTTGCGTCCCTCGGCGCCATTCTTCATTGCCTGCCCGAACGACATGGTTCTGTACGAGTCTGCGAGTATCCTCGTCGTAGACGTTAAGCCAATTGGATTTCAAACGCGGGCAACATACTGCAGCTATTGCAGCTCCCACGCCATTATTCTCGATGTTGAAAAATGTCGAAAATCGCTTTTCAAGTGAGGCAATGATTGCGGTCACTGCTGATATCCAGGGCACCCTTAAACTGCTGCCGGAACCACGTAGCGCGTCTAATTTTCGGCGAAGCGAAATTAGTGCAGGAAGCAAATATCCGTAGTAGAATGAATTTTCGCCTTGCAGGATGTCGATGGTCATAGCTAATGGCTTCATGCACGTAATGTATTCTTCCAAGTACTCGAAATGGCAGGTATCAAGGATATCTTGAATTCGAATCCTTTGACTTGCTTCAGGTATCGACTCTTTTAAGTCAACTATTTTTCGTAAAGCGTCATACATCGAGTTCCATCGCGTTGCTATAGGTCGTGGTAAGGCCGATCCGAGCTGCTCTCTCAGTATTTCGTTAGATTTTGGCGAACGATGCGCATTCCACAACAATGTACAACAACGAAGTGCGTCTGTATGCAGATCATAAAGCGGCTGCGATTCTTTGATGGCCTTCAGTGTATCTACGGTGGCAACCAAGCTAAGGGTGTGGCAAGCACATCGCAAGTGTCTCGGCAAATTTGGCAATTCCCTGTTGTGAATGTCACTATCATCAAAAATCGTCTCTGCTATAGTGGCTCGGGTCTCGTGTTTTGCATCTTCACCTGCAGTTGGTGGTTGCTCAGTAGTATCCTGGATTTCTTCGTCTTCAATTGTTATATCAGCTAAAAAATATTTAAAAATTGTACTTGGTTGCAAAACATAATATGCGCGATAAAATTTGTTCACAATCTTTTAAGCGTCATTATTTTTAGTTGCTATTTAATGAATTCACTCGGCTTTTAATTTATGACATAAATGTTCGCATAATGTGTTTGTAACTACCGTAGAAGAAGCTGTCCGGAAGATCCGCGCCGAATTCTCGGACGGCTCGCACGAAATTTGATGCGTTGTCGGTCACCGTAGCTACAATCTTTTCAGAAGTACGATTGAATGATTCATGGATACTGGCAAGTAAATGCGCAACTCTATCGGCTGAATGAGTGCCCTCGAAACGCCTGCAGGCAAGGGCAGTCGATTTTCGCTCCAAAGTTTCTGGGTTCATCTAAAGGAGAATAAAAAAAATACATAAAATAACTAATTCAATGTGCACCTTGGATATTTAAATGGGATATAATAATAAATAATTGATTTGGAATGTTTGGCACGTACGCGCGTGCACACACTCAAACAGTGGGCATTTAATCTAAGCCACTACCTCCGACGTTTCAAACCATTTAAAATCTTACAATAAAAAGAATCTCACAATACATTTTTTTACGATAATGTAGTAGCAAAATTAGACATTCACACAGACTCATAGACGTTAAGAAAGTATACAGTCACGCAGGTATTGACAGATAATCACAGACACTCATGGCCTCATACGGATATTCAGGCAAAACAAAATTAGCTACATCAATGTAGAATTCAGAAGAATATTATTACACAAACTATAAGTAAGCTGTTGACTTTTTTTAAAAATAAATTCGCATATGTGTTTGTTTTATAATCTACCCAATGAGCGGTAATCCCAATAAATCGTCTATTTCTGCAACTCCACATGTCAGCCATGGTCTCGGGTATATTGTTCATGGTTTCAACCACTTCCGTTTTAATTCTTCTGCCGAGGGTTCGCGTGCTCATGTGTCGCAATTTAACTGACCCTTGTATCTTGAGATCTAAATTATTAAACGATAATGAATTAACATGTCTTTATATATAAAAAAGGATGCAAAGCAGAACTATGCCCAATGTTTTTTCATAGCGAAAGCTTAAATATTCGAAATAAAAACCAATATGTAAAGTTCTACTTTGTATCCATATTCAATGAGCAAAAATATAATGCTTCTCAAAGTCTTTTGAAAAAATTCATTACGTACCGTCGAAAATTTTACGAAAGCTCGGCATTTCTACTGTGTTGAATGGGCTCATACTTTCCAATACGTAGCTTACAACGTTTTGTTCCCATGCTGATTGACTGAACTTACAAGTCGCAGTTCTCACTCCATGTTGACGATTGTCAAAGTCTCGATTTTTTTCGAGTTTGTAGGCCTTATATTCTTCGTACCGTTCAGAATGCATTCGCTGAAATTATGTGACATAATAAACACAGGATAATTCTGACTGCGAGAATTCTAAGAATTATATATGTTTAGGAAATGGTTGCAAATATTTTATTCCTCGGGAACAATACCACCACCACCACCAACCATTTGAGACACATTTTGTCATGTGTTACCGGAATATGCGTCGCGAAATTCGACGGAGCTCTAAAAGAAGCTTTGATCAGCTTGTGTGTAGGCAGACACAATTGGCAAGCCCCATATAGCGGACCATCTAACCGGGAACGTTCGACGTCCACTGCAAAAAAACGTCCATCCGAATAGGCATTTTTGTCACATTCCAATTGCAACGAATCCTTGATTGAATTATCAGCCGTTTCTGAGGTTGGCGAATCAGGTTGTATTTCGGTGACTTCCATTGTGTTGAATAATCACGGCTATCCTTCCGACGACGGCTGGCTACGTCGTTTGCGGCAGCGACGCTCGTGGCGGCGGCAGCACCTCGCGGGCTGCCGCACGGCGTGGAGCGCGCTTGCGCGCGGGATCTCCCGCTCGATCGGCGCCACGAGGCCGTGCTCGCAACGGCCGGTCGCCATTATATCTCAGTCTCCGCGACACGCAACCGGCGCTCAAGTTTTGGTCTCATCCGGGTCGACTCATCGGGGTTCTACTCTTTTCTCGTACTGCTCATTAGATTCGGGACAATCAGTTCTCTTATCTCTCGGTATTGCTCGGATTCGGTACAGGCCTCATCCGGGGGAAAACTCCGGCGACGTTGGTGACGTGCATGTCCCGCGCGCGTTTTTTCCCACACGGCTCGCTCCGTGACTCAGCTCATCAGGGACGAATTCTCTCGGACGATTAATATAATTGAGCCGTGCAGTTCGGCTCGACAAACAGTGGACCTACTCATCGTGGTTTATACAACGTTTGAAATCGCTCAGTGATATTTTCTCCGGCTCTACGGGACTCGCTCAAGCATATTTTGTGTAACTGCTATCTATATTAATAAACATCGTTATTATTTTTTTCCCTGTTAATTGGCCGACTCGAGACTTTATTTTATACCTGCTCCACCATCATCCACCTGCGGCATTCTCGAACACATTGACTCATCCATACTAATCACTGCAATAATATCATCGTTACTTTAATTTTATAGTCGAATTGAAGAATAAACTTATTTAAGGAGGTAGTCTCGCGGCGTATTCAATTCGCATAAATTCGAGAAAAGTGCGAGAGACTTGCATACATTTCTCGATGATGTAAAATTTTGAAAAAAATTCACGCACGTTCGGGGTACTGAAAAGATTAATTTTGCATAATAATAATTCCAAAATGTTATTAACAAATTGATGAAAGAAAAAAAAATTGTTCAACAAATATTTCGGTGACCCAAGTTTTTTTTCGATGAAAATGGTTCCTTTGTTTTTCCGAATACGTATGAATTTTTTCAGATCTTTAAGTAACCTTTGAAATTTGTACATATTTTCCTTATAAAAAACACAAATTTTAAAAATTACTTAAAAATTTGAAAAAAATCATACGTATTCAGAAAAACAAAGGAACTAATTTCATCGAAAAAAAACTTGGGTAACCGAAATATTTGTTTAACCATTTTTTTGTTTCATCCATTTGTTAATAACATTTTGAAATTATTATTATGCAAAATTAATCTTTCCAGTATCTTTAACGTGCGTGAATTTTTTCAGATTTTTTGACCATCGAGAAGTGTTTGCAATTGTCTCGCACTTTTCTCGAATTTATGCGAATTGAATTCGCCACGAGACTACCACCTTAAGGTAGTCCTTGCGCCTGGTGTCGAGTTCGCATAAGTTTTCGAAAGTTGAGAGGAAATTGCAACCACATCTCGATAATATAAAAATCTGAAAAAAATCATGCATGTTAAAGACGTTGAAAAGATTAATTTTGCATAATAAAAATTCCAAAATGTTATTAACCAATTGATGAAAAATAAAGTTGTTCAACAAATATTTCGACAACCTAATTTTTTTGTTTCAATGAAAATGATCCGTTCTATTTTCTGAATATGCATGAATTTTTTCAAATTTTTTAATTCACTTTGAATTTTGTGATTTTCCCCATGTTAAAAAACGCAAAATTCAAAGTGAATTAAAAAAATTGAAAAAATTCATACATATTTAGAAAAATGAACGCATTATTTTCATTGAAACAAAAAAATTAAGTTATCGAAGGATTTGTTGAACAATTTTATATTTCATCAACTTGTTAATAACATTTTGGAATTTTTATTATGCAAAATTAATCTTTTCAACGTTTATAACATGCATGATTTTTTTCAGATTTTTATATTATCGAGAAGTGGTTGCAATTTCTTGTCAATTTTCTCGAATTTATGTGAAATGAATACTAGACGCAAGGACTACCTTAAGTAGACCGATCGACTTATTCCACAGGGGACGGCAGAGAATAAACATTTGATATACTCACCAAACTATAGGCAGCTCGACGGATTTGGTGCGTCCTCGATACAACAAGAATGTAAACAATAACACACGGTTATGACCTGACGCTCGGTTGCCTTAAGGGGGGGGGGGGGTAGGGTATTAACATTTTTTTTTTGGAATTTTTATTCTATATTCTTTTCTTCTTTTTCTTCTTTTCTTTTTTTCTTCTTTTCTTTTTACTGAATGCATAATATCTCAAGAATATTGTGTCCAATTTTCAAGTCAATCGGAGCAAAATTGGCGACGTTATGAATATTTTTATACTCGCGGATTGCTGTACCGCCCGGCCCGCGCGCGACTTTAAAGCGTTCTCCTGAAAATCATCATTTTGAAAGTCGGTGCACACGATTACTCAAAAACTAATTGGCCGATCGTTCTGAAATTTGGCACAGTGCTTCTCCATATAATTCGTCAGGTAACGCCGAAGGCGTTTTTCGATTTTTATTAAAATTATCAATTTTACAATAACAAATAGGCTGATTTTTCCAGCAAAAATCGCGTTTTTGACTTCAAAGTGATGCCAAAAATTCAAAAATGGTAAAAAAAAAACTCTTCGGCGTTACCTCGAGAAACATCTCCTCTAATGAATGCCGTTTGAATTTTTGGATTCGGGCAATCCTACTTCGAGAAATCGTGTGCACCGCAAATCAACTTTTTTTCGAGACGCCTCCGGAGATTCTCTGCCAATCACTTGATTATTTATTTTTTTCCATAAAAATTTTACAGAATATTCTTGAAATGTGCCACTATTATGTGGAAAAAGATTTAATTGATTATCACCATTTATATCGCTACAAAAAATTCTCAAATTTATGCCTTTTTTTCGCTGAAAATACCCTAGCCCCCCCCCCTTAACCTTACAAATATATGTTCAAAAATATTACTTGGACCGCGATAGCAAAAGACAACTGTCCCGCACCAAATTGTCAGTGTCTTAGGAGCATTGCTGCACAACTCGGTACACTATTTACACACTTTTTCCTCTCACACGGGCTGAGCCCACTATAAAAAGATCGCACGCCGAATGCGCTGGCGTATGCGAGGACAACTAGCGCCACTTGCTGGAAGCTACCAACATCTCAAAAGATATATGTAGAGTCCAAGAGTGTTGCCGCGTCGCTAAGCGAGCGCGCGCGTAAGCATGTGAGCGAGCAAGCGAGGTAGAGCGACCGACCAAAAGTGGCAACAGCGCACAAGTCGCTGCGAAGGAGACGCGGTAGTAGCAGCGGGTGACTTATTCAGCGCGCGGCGTGATGATCAAGCAGACCTACGTGATAAACCACGAGTTTCACTTATTTTCAATAATTACTATTATTGTTATTTTGTTGCCAGGAATTACAAAAATTATAAATATTTTTATTGTACTTTCTTAAGCGACGAAAAATAATAGTTAATGCTATTTTACTACAGTCAGTCACAAAAAAATGTAACAGTGGCTACTAAGCTACCGCGGGTAACCGATATTATAAGTATTACTATTTTTATATCGCGGGTGATAAACAATAATAGTTTACGTTATCTTACTAGTTGGAGCTATAAAAAATAATGAATTTTGCGAATTTGCTACCACAAGCTGTCAATAATTGCAGTTTTTGTTGCTTTGCTACCATAAGCAGATAAAAGTTATAATTATTGCTAATTTGCTATTTAAGTAATTAATTATTACAATTATCGTTACATTGATACCAGGAGTAGCGAAAAAAGTAATTTATTGTTACATTGATAGCGGTAGTAGCAAAAAAAAAGTAATTTCTTGTGATATCAATAGAGGGAGTCCCAAGGAAACTAATTTATACCTACGTTGCTACTTTAAAAAATAATAATTAAGTAACGCGTAATTACAATTTGGCCGATCTCTGATCGTTACCATTAGGTCAAGTATCGCGGAAGCAACTTACTGACCGCCAAGTAACCACAAAGTGTCCCTAGTTAAATTTTCTTCCCATGGTTAGTCTAGCGTTATCATTACGTCGAGTAACGCGGAAGCAGCGTATTGACCACTAAGTAACCGCAAAGTGACCCCAGTTCGACTCTTCTTCGTGGTTCGTTCATCGTTACCATTAGGTCATGTAGCGCGGAAATAACTTGTTGGCCGTCGGGTGACCGCAAAGTGATCCCAGTTGAACGGTCTCACCATGGTTCGTTCGCAACGGACCATCGTGCGAAGGTTCAATTTGGGTCACTCTACGGTTACCTGACGATCACCAAGGTACTTCTGTGTTATTCGAGCTTAGTGAACCATAGTGTGAGCGTTCAACTGCGGTCATTTTGCGGTTACGTCACGGAAACGAAGTTACTACTCCGCATAATTCGACCTAATAGTAACCCGAACCGGCCCATTGTGCCGACTGTCGACGGGGGTCAATTTTCTGTTACTCTCCGGTTACTAAGAAACTTTTGCGTTATTCAACCTGACAGTAACCCGAATTGGACCACGACTTAAAAGTGTCCACTGAGTCGTCTTGCGACCATTCAATCTAAAAGTATATTCTATTGGGTAGGATAACGCAGAAGTAATTTAGAAACCCTTAGGTAATTGCTAAATTACCGTAGTTGAAAGGTCAGACCATGGTTCGTTCGGGTTCGTTTTTAGGCACTCACGTTTTAAAAAAACGCACCAGGAGTGCCTATTGAAATCGCTTTCCTGGGTCTAAATTAGGTTTTAAAGGACAAAAATTGATATATTTCAAATGTATTAACTTTTTTTAATTCAGATATCTTTAACATAGTAAAATACATATTCTTGACATAAAATAATAAGGAAATTGCATTACTAAAGATATTTTTTACTGCGGACCAGATTTTGTGTTACCCGGACGTCCGTATCACTCAGTGGCTCTGGACTGAACAGACCGAACAAGTTGAAATTTGGAAAATTTCTTAGTCTAGCACTGGAAAGTATGCCCATGCAGTATGGTAATTTTCCAATAATTTTATACAGGAGTTTATTTCAAGAAAATTTGGGTTTTTGGGTCTCATTGTGTCCGGAGCCCAATCTCCAAACCCAAGAATTTGGCTGAAACTTGCTACAAAATTCTAAAATACCTTAATTCTCATACACTTTTTTTTAGTTTTTCCCTCACACTTTTTTTAAGGGGTGAATACCTATCACCAAAATTAAAAAATAACATTTTTAATTACGCATATGTGTACAAGTGAATATTTTCCCACTGCGCACTTGACTTTGGCTATAACTTGCAGCATACTCATATTTTATCGCAATTCAGATGTTTCGTCTCTTATATTTGCCTGCATTAATTAGAAGGTCGAAATAACCGATTCCACAATGATTTCTTTATTAGTATATTTATTAATTGCATAATTGCTAGTACACTTTAATTGTGAAGATAATTTATATTTAATGCACCAAACTGAAATATGAGTGAACATAACCTAAACACAATATTCGTAAAACATGTTGACAAATACATTATTATCGGAACTATACACTTGACGTGTATATTTTCCATTAAATCATTTGTTATTTGCTAATTTCCACTGGCACTTATTACTTTTTTCGCTGATTTTTTGTCTCTTTGCGTCTCTAAATGTTCACCTGCCACTGCAGATGTATCTCTCGATTTTATTTATGTACTCTAAATCACCACGTAATTACCACATAACAACTGCATTCACGGTTTTCTTAATTTCCTAAATGTTTTTTGCAAAACGACAACGTTTTTTACACTTCATTATTAAATTAATTAACTATGTTAAAAAAAAAAGAGCCGCAATCGCGTTGACTTTAACTTACTCTGGTAAAAGTGTCAGTTCTCAGTGGTCTGGTCAGAGCTGTGGCGCGCGTGTCGCCTAATAAATAAACGTTATATACAATTATCTTTCCATAAATTTGTGATTAAACAATAAGATACGTATTCGATAAACGTGCAAACAATAAATGAATAATGAATTATCTTTGAATACAGCATTTCATAATAATACATGAAAAAAAAAAAAAAAAAAAAAAAAAAAAACGAGCTGTACACCTATCTAGTTGTAAATGACCGGTCATACTTTTTTGTGACCGTAAATTTACCAAAAAGAAAAGTGACCAGTAATTCCACATCCAAATAGATGGATTTACCATATTTTTATGGTATGTTTATCGAAAAAATTTGTGACGGTAATTCCACAACACCTGATTGCGCGAAAGAAAATGACGTCATTTTACGGTAAAAATACGTTAATTTTTTGGTAAGTTTACCGCTTCAGGATTTTACGGTAAGATGCCATGTCTTTTCTAAGAGAGGATTCCACATCTCTAGTCTTGGAGCGTCTCGTCTTCGGTCGGTAAAGTAGGTAAATGTACATATCTCGAGACGCTACCGCGTCTCTTGATCAGGTTAAAATTAGAGATGTAAGCAGTAAATGTGACCGGTAATGTTACGGTATTTTTACCGTAAAAATACGGTACGTGACCGTTTCCAAAATGACCACATCGGTCACAAAATCATATGGTCATGGTGATTTGAAATTTTACAGCTGTGGCGCGCGTGTCGCCTAATAAAAAAACTTTATATACAATTATCTTTCCATAAATTTGTGATTGAACAATAAGATACGTATTCGATAAACGTGCAAACAATAAATGAATAATTAATTATCTTTGAATACAGCATTTCATAATAATACATGAAAAAAAAAAAAAAAAAAAAAAAAAAAAAAATTGCGAGCGTACACCTATCTAGTTGTAAATGACCGGTCATACTTTTTTGTGACCAAATTAACCAAAAAGAAAATTGACCAGTAATTTCACATCTAAATAGTTGGATTTACCATATTTTTACGGTGTGTTTATCGAAACAATTTGTGACGGTAATTCCACAACACCTGATTGCGCGAAAAAAAATGACGTCATTTTACGGTAAAAATACGGTAATTTTTTTGTAAGTTTACCGCTCCAGGATTTTACGGTAATTTCACATCTCTAGTCTCGAGACAAGTCCAAGTACCGTGGAACCTCTTATAGCGTTCGAAATGCGGGGACATGTACGCTAAGTGAAGAGCCAGTCAGGCACGCGAAACGTTCGTGCCTCTCACTCTCTCTCGCGAAATCATCCAATCACAGCGCTGATACGTTTCCCAATGTACGCTATGAGGGTGTGCGCTATAAGAGGTTCCAGTGTAGACAAAACCTACTTTACCTACCGACACGAGACGCTTCAAGACTCTTTTACCGGAGACACCGTGTTTTGACCTCATTTCGATTGACACACATCGGTAATATAAATGAATAATGCATATTTTATATTGAATTATTTGTTATTTGCTTATTTTCACTGGATCTTAACACTGCATTCGCTGTTTTTTGGTCTGTTTTCGTCTCGGAATGTTCACCTGTCACTGTGGCTGATGTATCTCTCGATTTAATTTATTTATCATAAAACAATCGTAATCACCAAATTACAACTGCGTTCACGCCCTAACAGTTCGGTCCAACCGTATACCGACTATGATCCCCACCGGGTCGTTTTAGGACACGGCATCAACTAGTATTTCATCGAAATCAACCACCGACCAACTGAGATTAAGTGGAGAACACGGTTTGTCGGTGGTTGTTTTCTTCAAAATACTGGTTGTTTTCGTGTTCTAAACCGACCTGGTTGGATTTTTCGTGGTTGGTCGATCTGCTAGGGCGGTTTTATTAATTTCTTATATCTTTTTTTTTTAACGATAATCCTTCTTTACACTTTATTATTAAATGATTTAACTATAATAAGAAAGTAGAATTAATGACGATTTACGCCTTTTCAAGAGACACGATAGCGTCTCGAGACAAGTCCATTTCCACTATCTTACCGACCGAGACGAGACGCTCTAAGACTCTTTTACTGGAGACACCGTGTTTTTTTACCTCATTTCGATTGACACACATAGAGATTTGAAATAACGGTAATTTTTATAACAGTTCAGAAGACCAAGAAATAACCGTCATTTGACGGTTTTGTGACGTCATTTTTTTGCCTACTTGGTCGAAGTAAAAATGACGGTAATTTCAACAAGCGTCATGTGACGGTCCAAACGGTTTTGTGACGGTCAAATGACCGTCACAAAACTGATCTTCGTCGATTAATCGACGTTCGGTGTTGTTTTTTATGAAACATCGACTGAAAAAAATCGAATATCAACCGTCGGTATTTTATCATCACTACTATACCGACCGATAACTCAACATCCTAGGGCCTTGGGTCCTCGTTGTAATTGGTCATTTCTTGTGGCCTCGCTGCCTGAGTTTTGAACGCGATAAATTTATACTCCACATTTTCTATTGACCATTTTATGGGTCATTTTCTATTGATTCGAATGACTTTTTATTTTTTGAAAATGACCGACATTGAACATCACAGAATTATATAGATACTAGGGGGGCTCCGCCCCCCTGCGCGCTTCGCGCGCCAACCCCCGGGGGGGGGGGGGGGGGCTTCGCCCCCTCCGCGCGCGCTTCGCGCGCTCCCCCCCTCTTTTCGCGGGCCTACACCCGGGAGGTTTACACATAAAGATGGGGCACCCTCGCGCTTTCTGCACTTCCTCCCCCTATTGTCTTTGCTTGTTTGTCGTTGTCGAGTATTTGAAAAAAAAACATTTGGCGACCCAGGGGGCCTTGAGGGACTTAGAAAAATTTCTCTCTGGCGCGCTTCGCGCGCTCGCATTGCGGCATGAAATCCACAACCGCCCCTTGGTGGATAGATATCGCCGCCCCCGCCGCCGCCGTTTTTAAAATTCGGAAAATTTTGTAAATGATCTGAATTTCCAAAATTTACCACTCGTTCTAAATTCCATGGCCAACTCGAAACCACTCGCTCGAAATTCCACGGCCAACTCGAAACAACTCGCTCGAAATTCCATGGCCAACTCGAAACCAGTCGCTCGAAATTCCATGACCAACTCGAAACCACTTGCTCGAAATTCCATGGCCAACTCGAAACCACTCCCCCTCAAATTTTGAAAATTTTAAAAGTTCTGCAAATTTTGCAAATTTTAAAAATTTTGCAAATTTTGCAAATTTAAAAAATTTAAAAAATTTTAAAAATGTTGCAAATTCTAAAAATTTTAAAAATTTTAAAAATGTTGCAAATTTTAAAAATTTTAAAAATTTTAAAAATGTTGCAAATTTAAAAAATTTTAAAAATTTTGCAAATTTTGCAAATTTAAAAAATTTTGCAAATTTAAAAAATTTAAAAAATTTTGCACATTTTAAAAATTTTGCAAATTTTGAAAATTTTGGGGGGTTGATTCAGAGTTGGCCATGGAATTTCGAGCGAGTGGTTTCGAGTTGGCCATGGCCTTTGGACGTGTCCTACACAGCGGCGGCGGCGGCGGCGGCGGCGGCGGCGGCGGCGAGATCTTTTTATAATATAGAGAGATGAAAATACCGGTATTTTTATTTTTGGTAAAATAACAATGAAACCACCGTACCTTCACCGTCTTTTATCCACATTTTTTTTCTACAATCTTTGTGTTGTGAAAATACGGTCACGAAAAATGCTCGTAAGTTTGACCGGTTACAAATTTTTGTTGGTGAATTCACCATAAACAAGCAACCCGGTCGCCCCTGCGGGGCGCCGGGTTGTTGTTGGAGGGCTTCGCCCCCCGAACCCCCATTGGGGGGCTCCGCCCCCCAAACCCCCCGAAAATGACCCTGCGGCAAAAATGTCCCGAAGGGACATTTTTCCCTGGTGTCATTTTAAGGCACTCACGCGGTCGTCGCGCTCCGCGCTCCGCAGGGGGTCGTTTGGACGTCACGCTTCGCGCTCCGCACAGCGCCGGTCGGACGTCGCGCTTCGCGCTCCGCACGATGCCGTTCAAAAGTCGCGCTTCGCGCTCTACACGGTGGCGTTTGGACGTCGCGCTTCGCGCTCCGCACCGTGCCGTCCGGACGTCGCGCTTTGCGCTCTGCACGATGCCATCCGGACGTCGTACTTCGCGCCGTGCACGATGCGGTTCGGACTAGAGACGTGAGCGGTATACATGACCAGTAATTTTACGATTAAAAAACGGTATGTGACCGGTGTTAAATTTACGACATCGGTAATAAAGTCATATAATCTCTTAGTGATTAAGAATTCTCGTCAAGATACGGTGAATTTACGAAACAACGTTGCTGTAATTTTACCAAAAAATTCGTTACCGGTTATTTCACAACTATATAGACGCAGTTTACCATTTTTTATGGTGAATTCACCAACAAAAATTTGTAACCGGTCAAACATACGAGCATTTTTCGTGACAGTATTTTCACAACAAAAAGATTGTAGAAAAAAAATGTGGATAAAAGACGGTAAAGGTACGGTAGTTTCATTGTTATTTTACCAAAAATAAAAATACCGATATTTTCATATCTATATAATTCTGTGATGTTCCATGTCGGTCATTTTAAAAAAATAAAAAGTCATTCGAATCAATAGAAAATGACCCGTCAAATGGTCAATAGAAAATGTGGAGTATAAATTTATCGCGTTCAAAACGCAGGCAGCGAGGCCACAAGAAATGACCAATTACAACGAGGACCCAAGACCCTAGGATGTTGAGTTATCGGTCGGTATAGTAGTGATGATAAAATACCGACGGTTGATATTCGATTTTTTTTAGTCGATGTTTCATAAAAAACAACACCGAACGGCGATTAATCGCCGAAGATCGGTTTTGTGACGGTCATTTGACCGTCACAAAAACATTTGGACCGTCACATGACGCTTATCGAAATGACCGTCATTTTTACTTCGACCAAATAGGCAAAAAAATGACGTCACAAAACCGTCAAATGACGGTTATTTCTTGGTCTTCTGAACTGTTATAAAAATTACCGTTATTTCAAATCTCTATGTGTGTCAATCGAAATGAGGTAAAAAAACACGGTGTCTCCAGTAAAAGAGTCTTAGAGCGTCTCGTCTCGGTCGGTAAGGTAGTGGAAATGGACTTGTCTTGAGACGCTATCGTGTCTCTTGAAAAGGCGTAAATCGTCATTAAGTTCTACTTTCTTATTATAGTTAAATCATTTAATAATAAAGTGTAAAGAAGGGTTATCGTTAAAAAAAAAGATATAAGAAATTAATAAAACCGCCCTAGCAGATCGACCAACCACGAAAAATCCAACCAGGTCGGTTTAGAACACGAAAACAACCAGTATTTTGAAGAAAAGAACCACCGACAAACCGTGTTCTCAACTAAATCTCAGTTGGTCGGTGGTTGGTTTCGATGAAATACTAGTTGATCCCGTGTCCTAAACCGACTATAATCCCCGGTGGGGATCATACCCAGTAAACCAAACGTGCTGTGAGAGCATGCAATGACGGCACAGTTGCGTCAAATTCGCGTCACGCGACAGTACGGCATGCCGTCATTACGCAGCCTTCTGCGTCCGCACAAGGCGGCGTAATGACGGCACGGCGTGCACAGGCACAACGTGGCGGCAAGTTAACGGCAAGAACACAGCACTGCGTAACGTGGGATGTTGCTTCGTGACGGCACGATGACAGGATATTTTCGTCACGCCGTGATGTGATATTCGGAGAAGGGGCCCCCGGAATTATGGCAACGTCGCGTTTCGTTGCTCTGTAGATGGTGATACTGTAACGGCACAATGTCGGCACGTCGTGGCATCCCGTTGTAACGCAAACGTGACGTCTATTTTGTTTCATAAATTGCCGGACAGAATAGGCGTCGATGAAATTTCTCTGGAAGCTCCGAAGAAGCAGGAAACGTCGGTCAGGGATTTGCAGAGTCCGATGAATCGTTGTTCTTTTTTAATTTACTTTTAACTGTCAAATTCTGTTATTGATTTTTATCGGACATTATTTTGTTTCTATAATTGTACGAAATTATTAGTCTGTTGCTCGACTTTCGCCCGACTACGCGAAAGTTTCTCGCGGGTAAAAGTCACGACTGCGTCGCGTTTCGGATTTTTTAGAATGTTCGAACGTACAAATTGTTTTTTGCGTTAAATTTGGGGGGACATATGAACTTCTCGAGGCTGCTTTTTTTCGTTGGATATGCTGTTCAATATCCGTCGGCTCGAGCCGAGAACGAGACTTACGAGACTCATCTCCGATGTTGCTGTAGAAATTTGTGCAATATCTTGTGACAGAATTTTTTGAGAACTTCTGTCCCCCGGCCGCAGAGTCGCGAATCTGTGGCTTTCGACGCGTTCCCTCCGACCTCTGATTGGTCGCCCTCCGGTTTCGCGATACTGTTACCTCCACGTGTTATCTGACGGTCAGTTTTCGTGGTCAGTGTGCTGAATTTACCGCGGATCAGGGCCGACACTACTGTGCCACCCGGTATACTTCGGCGGTAACGCTTAGGTTGCGTCGTGCGAGAAGATCGAGGACCGGTGAAATTCCGGCGCTCCAAAATAAAAGTCACGCTTGGGGGAAAGATTGCATCAGTTTCAGGTTGAGGTGGAAGGCCGCAGCGGAGGCGCTAACGACCACGCCGACGCTCGGATTGCCAGGTCGTTCCGTTATCTTTTCCGTATCTTTTCCGTTATCTATTCCGTTATCTTTACGTTTACGTTTGTTCGGAACCCCACGTCACGAGGAGATTCCCTCGTTACCGACCATCACCACGACAGTCCAGTCATTTTCCGGTCCGTTTAAGTTTCGTCAGTTATCTCTTCGCAGCGCTCGGTACTTCGGGCGTCTTCGTTGGTTTTCGGCATCGCCGTTCCCTTCGGTAAGATTCGGGTTCCTTCGGGTGCTCGCGTGTGCGCGCGCACCGCCGCAACAGCATCGCCGCGCGTCACCCAGGAGTGGGATCAAGGTAAGGGTGGGGCGAGCGCCTCGCGCGGCTCTGCTGGGTCGAGAACTCAGGCTCGACGCTCTCTCGTCGGCCGGCCTCCGGCCGGAGCAGCTGTTCTCTTGTTCTCTCCTGTTCTCTCCTGTTATCTTATGTTACCTCATGTTATCGTATGTTACCTCATGTTACCTCATGTTACCTCATGTTACCTCATGTTACCTTTTTACACTTCGTTTTTTTTTGGTGCATGGTCTATGCGTATGTCGGGTGTTCCCGATGCGTTATCTTTGGAAGTAGGGTGATTAGTCGGTCGCTCTCGACCTGTTATCTTTAATATTCGGAATTAATTGGGTACCGGTGGTCTCTTTTCTGATATCTCGGGAGTTCTCTCTGTACGTCGATGTTCTCTGAATACGTTTTCCGACGTTCTCTCCCGTGATTTACCAGTGTTCTCTGTTCGTGTATTTCGGGAGTTCTCTCTGCACGTCGTTGTTCTCTGAATACATCTTCCGACGTTCTCTCTCTGATTTACCGCTTTACCGGTGATCTCTTCGTATATTTTCTGTTATCGCCCACAGGTTTATTTTCTTTTCAGCCGCCTTCCACCGGGACACTCGGATTACCGTGAATAGTGATATTGTGTGAGCCTCCGCTAGTTCGCGATCGTTCTCTCTAACTTTCGGTTTTGTGTGCTCGAGTGTTATCTGGTTATTCGCGTGTAATTATTCGCGCGTTATCTGGGCCCCCGCGTTTATCCTTTCGGTCTTCGGATTTTCCGTGCACATTTATCGGGTGTTTTATGGATCTTCGTGCACATTCGTCGCGTGTTCTCTGGATTTTGGTGCACACTTATCGCGTGTTCTCTGGATTTTCCGTGCACATTTATCGCGTGTTCTTCGGATTTTGGTGCGCATTTACCGCGTGTTCTCTGGATTTTCGTGCCCCTGTATCGCGTGTTCTCTGGATTTCCGGGTACATTTATCGCGTGTTCTCTAGATTTTCGTGCACAGTTATTGAGTGTTCTCTGAGTTTTCGTGTACATTTATCGTGCGTTATCTGGGTTTTCGCGTATGTGTGCCGTGTGTTATCTGGTTTTCTTTTCCGCGTACATTTATCGGGCGTTGCCTGGGTTTTCGCGTACCTTTAACGTGTGTTACCTGGGTTTTCGCGTACATTTAACGTGTGTTATCTGGGTTTTTCGCGTACCTTTAACGTGTGTTACCTGGGTTTTCGCGTACATTTAACGTGTGTTATCTGGGTTTTTCGCGGACATGTATCGTGTGTTCTCTGATTCGGTCGCGTGCGTTATCTATCGTTCCCTTCCGACTTCGCGTACGTTTTCGGGAGTTATCTGGTGATGGTATTAGTTTTAGGGAGCTCTCGTTTTGGTTTTTATTCGATTTCCGGTTCGGGTTCTCCGAGTTTCGCGTTCCCGTTATCTTATTCTCGTTATCTTGTTCTCTCGTTCTCTCGTTATCTCATCTTCGATCGCGGTTATTTCCGCTGTAACTTTTTGGGCGTATTATCAATAAAATATACCGACCGAATTTTCCGTTTAATTTCGTGTTCGCCTTTATTCGGTGCCACCAAGATTCCACGCCCTCTCTCCACAACCTACACACTGAGCGACCCCGAGATTTCCGTGAACCGCCTCTCCGAGTCCGCCGCCAGTTAGGTTAGTTACGTTTGCGTTTTCGGTTTCGGGCGGTTTGTCGATTCCGCCCGCGTAAAATAAAAATAAAAATCGGCTGGCGCCCACCGGCATCTGGCGACGGGCGAGGGGAGCGCACGAAGGTGGCGGAAAATAAGAATTTTCCTCACAATCTCTTGCTCTGTTATGATAGGTGGAAATGAAAAATGCTCGTATAAAGAATCCCTCTTTTAAAATAAATATATATTTTTCACACGGACATATGACTTCCGTTTCTTAACATTTATACATTTATACATACGTCCAATGTATAAATGTATATAATCTATGTTGATTTATTATTAAAAAATTATTGTGACGAGAGTGACACTTTCAACATGAACACATGAGCGTTGACTAGCAACAAAGTGCTTGCTTCACTTGCATTCTATGTTTCACTATTACTTAACTTTTAATCAACGCACATAGTTATTTATTTTATTGTATTTTATACCGATCGATGTCCAAATGTTGAGCGAGTGATTTCAAAGATGTGGCACGTGCCATTGAGAAAAACAAATCAAAATCAATGTAGATAACGCGTGTCCCGCCCTCAACAGAGATTCGATCGAAACGCCTTATTAATTAGAGTATCCAATTGCTCCGACACTCACTCGATTCATTTATTTGTTTCTCAAGTTATTCGATATTGATTATATTTTTGAATATTCTAATGTCGATAAGAAAAAGATAAAAATTGTTCATAGGAAAAATAAAACCCATTAAATTTGGGTCACTCCGATTATTGTCATCTTGTGATAAAAGTTGTGAACGAAAAAAAAAAAGTGTTTTCTTTCCGATCAAGAGACGCGGTAGCGTCTCGAGACAAGTACATTTACAGCGACCGACCTTACCGACGACGTCGAGACGCGGACAAGACTCTTATACTCGAGCCAAATCGTTTTCGGTCATTTCAAAAAACGTTTCTTCGTATCTTTTTATTATATAAACAATAAAAATGTTTTTCAGGTTGATGTAAATTTTTCTTTTTTTTTTGTGCGTCGATTGCGACCAAAATGAAGTACACAGGAATCCGCGCACCAAGGATATCTCCGTTTATTTTTTGTGCGACTGCCAAAAAAGATCGACTTTCGATTCAGTCGTCGTCGTCACCGCACACAACATGGCGGCGTCCACTGGCGGACGCCGCCATATTGCAAAGCAGCCGTCGCTAGCGGACGCCGCCATGTTAAAAAGCAGCTGTCGCTAGCAGAACGTGGCTGTTTATGAAGTAGATCTTGTCGGTATATGACCGGTAAGTTTACCGCATTTTTATTACCGAAAAAAAAGGTACGTGACCGGTTTTTATAATAAATTATAATAAATGACTACTTATCACCACTCACCACTCACCACTCAAGATATAGTGTTTATAAGAAAAATGTTATATTTTACCAATAAATTTGTAACCGGTCGTTTTACAACAATATGGACTAAGTTTGACATTGTGTACCGATAAAAAATTTGCGGGTTTTTGCCGGTAAATTTACCAAAAATAAATGCCCAGATAGACAAGCGCCACGAAAAGGTGGCAGTTGGCGCAATAGTTGGGGCATGTGAAACACCGACTGCCGCAAATCTTCGGATGCGCTTTTTTTCACGAAATATGAACGGATCGAAGCGAAAATTGAAATACAGATGCCAGTAACGTAAATCTTGTGAATTAATTAGACAGAATTTCGATTTTAGAAAAAAAAAAATTACAGATCGGTTACCGACATCAATTTATTGAATCAATCAAAATTCTGACTAATTCATTCACGAGACTCACATTACTGGCGTTTGTATTTCTATTTTCACTTCGATCCGTTCATAATTCGCGAAAAAAACGCAGATCCGAACTTTTGAGGTGCGCGTCGGTATTTCACATCGCCTTAAGTTTTTTTTTTAATAGTGTAATTATAAAATAAATATCAAAGTAGGCGAAATAAACAATATTTATTAAAAAATGTAATCTTTGGTTTTAGTAATATAATAAAAATAATGAAAAATTAAAGTCGCCGACAGCTCGATTTTTATATTAATAATAGTATCCGCCATGCCCGCGGGAATAGCCGTGATCATAGCCGCCGGGTCCACCGCCACGTCCACCGCCTCGACCACCGCCACGTCCACCTCGACCGTAATCCCATTTGTAGCTGAAAAAAGAAACAAATATATTTATAATTTATTTTAATATTTATTGTAATATTCAAATTAATTCTAATGTCGATTTCGCTACTTACTAATAATTCCGATATGCCTTGTACTGGCCTCCTCTCTGTCTCGGTCCTCCTTGTTCCTTCGGCTGTGCGGTCTTCAGATCCCCTTCATCGTCTTCCTTGTACTTGTTCATGATGCTGTCTTTAACTTTTTCAATTTCTATTGCGACTTTCGTTTCTATCAGTTTTTCGTATTTTTGCAAGACTTGTTTTTCTTTTCTCTTTCTTTCTTCTTCTCTCGCCAGCTCTACTTTCATCTTCTGCACTTGCTCTTCTACTTTTTTTTTTATCGCTTTCTCCACGATCTCTTCCTCTATTGGGTCTGTGATTTCCTCAATCTTTTCAATTTTTTTTTCTTCTTGACGGTCATTTTCCATCCATTGAAGAACGCGTGCTTTCACTTTAGCCTCGTATTGTTTGTTGTATTGTCGACGGGCCTCTTTTTCTACTTCCCTCTCTAGTTTCTCTTCGGCTCTTCTTTTAATTTCGTGCAATTTTTCTTCGTCTTTCCTCTTCATTTCCTGTAGTTTCTTTAACTCCTCTTCTTTTTTTTCCAACGCCTCCTGTAGATTTTTCTCGAGTTCCTCTTCGTCTTTCTATTTTACAGAAAATATTTCTAGTCAATTTCATAGTCATAGTCAATTTCATAATCAATTCTGCTTTTTTTACCTTTACAATTTTTTACATATTTACAATTATACTATTGAGGCTTTTACTTTTTACAATTTTTCTACACCTGTACATTTTTTATTGTTACTATTTTACTACTATTACTTTTACTATTTTTATTGTTATTTAGTTTCTAATTATCTAAGGCATGCATATTTTTATTTATTTCATTCTTACCTGAAACTCATCAGCCAATTTTGCTGCGTAGCTTGCATCGTATACTTCGACTTCCACAGGATCGAGCAGTTCGGCAGCTTCGACAAGCGCCTTGTCTTCTTTTTTAGTCTCTGAAATATAAAAAATTAGCTGATTTATTAGATTCGTCTATATCACATTGAATAAATTCAACTTATACTTTACAGAGAAATCAATAATGGCCCTGTGGGCCATTATTGGTTTTCTCGTAAAGTACATAGCTGAGAACATGTATACATATATGTATATAAAAACTGACACAGTAAAAAATAAATTACCTCCTGAAATGTGAAGGTCATTGACCAGCTGCGCTTTACCGTTGTATTCCATCCTTTTTCTGAAACAGAAACATTATTATTCATTCATCTTAAAAAATCACTCTGAATATTATTGGAATTTTATTATTTACACGTCCGCTGTGCGGTTCTTTTTAATATAACCTCTTTGTCGAGGAGGAAACTTTACTAAAAGGAAATAAGGACACACCAATTCTTTATCCAATTCTAATTAGTGCGTTTGTTGTTAATATTAAGAAAAAATATACTGTAAATAAACAAAAATGAAGTAAAATATGACAATGTACGTACCGTTGATTCGAAACGTGCGAGAACCTGCGTCGTGAGGCGATGAATAGACTGACTACGCGCATGAAGCAGGGTTACAACCAGTCTGCAAGAAAAAACCCGAAATCCGTAAAAACAGTTGTACCGACCGATCCGTAAAAACAGTTGTACCGACCGAAATTTTAATTGATCGAAGCGCCGCAAGAGTCGACATCTCTTGCAGAAGCACCTGCCAATCACGATACAGCATTCCGTTAGAGCAAGAAAATAGCTGTTTTAGTTTGGTTGTCAGCTCGCAATCGGTTTGCATAGTGTCAAGCGCTTCGTTCCAAAGAACAAGGCAACAAAATAATTAAAATTTTTATTGTATTCCTTTATATTAAATAACATTTAAAAAATTTATTTAATTTCGTTGAACACCACTCTGATCTCGGTATTTCGTTGTCACTGCCCTCTTGCGGCGCCACACGAAACAACTGAATTTCACTGAACTTTCACACCAAAAAAGGCTGTCAAAATATGTTTACTTCGTTTCACTTCGATTTTCTGATCAACGTAACCGTATCGTGAAATTATTATTGCCAAAAACCTTTACGCGTTAGAATAGAGAATTCGTGTAACAAATACTGTTCGATTTACTTGCAAATCTGACAGTGCTTGTAACAAATTTAGCTGCAACGCTTCGACACATTTATAGTGATTTATCCTATGAAGTGTCTGTATAGGTTATTTTGCATAACAAATTTCACTGTTCGGTTTCACATGGATGTGTTTTTCATTGATCATTTCTGCCACACTATTTCAGCATAGACTTGCTGTATCGTATCAGCAAAAACTTGCTGCATCGTATCAGCAAAAACTTGCTGCATCGTACCAGCATAAACTTGCTGCATCGTATCAGCATAAAATTGTTGCATCGCATCAACATAAACTTGCTGCATCGTATCAGCAAAAACTTGCTGCATCGTACCAGCATAAACTTGCTGCATCGTATCAGCATAAAATTGCTGCATCGCATCAACATAAACTTGCTGGATGGTATCAGCGTAGACATGCTACACCTTTTCAACGTGTAGACTTGCTGCAATTTCTTATTAACATAATCTTGTAGCATATTTTTAGCATTGTCTTTACCTTTTGAATAATACTGCTTGAACTTCAGCACAAATTTGCTGCATCATTCCTACACAAATTTGCTACATAGCTGCAGACAGATATTTCTGTAAACATTTGGCTTGGATCTTTTCATTCATCTGCTGTAAATACTAATATTTTTTATGTCTGTTGCGCTCTTCATATAACATTAGCCGTACGGCGGTGGAGAAAATTGTTATTTGCTAATAGCATAAATCAGCTTTTTTTTGCAACAGTACAGAAATACTGTTGAGATATTATAATTATAATTATAATAAACTGCATTGACAGCTCAATAAGTGTAAAAACTTTAAACACAAAAGATTGCTGATTTGCGTCTCACATAGTTACGTTTATTGTTATTTGACATCTTTAGACTATTAATAATAATGTAGCGAATAATAATAAAAATAATAATAATATTAGTAATAATAATAATGATTTAATGAATAAACTGAATGATATTACTGGTAACCCTATTCGTACATAAAAAAAACTTGGTACAATTACTATATTTTCTTATAGATGAATGACTGTAATCAAAGACTGTAATAAGTGCTGTTCACGGATAAATTGGTAAAAAATCGACGTTATAACCAAACATCTGCAAATAAATACTTTACACATATCAAATTGCACTAGAATTTCTATTCAATATGCAAATCCGACGACTGTGTGATATACCCCATGAACAAAATATGACGTTTGAGGAAGTTATATTTTACGGCAGGTGGCTTCGCGATGATCATACAGATCGGTTTGCGACGTTGCTGAAGATCGCGAATCCCCAGTTCGATATGCAAGGGACATGGAAGGTTCAAATTCCAGAGTCGATCGACGCAGTGTCTGAGAATAAAGCGCACATCCAGATTCTGCACAGCTGCGATGATTTCCATACCAACGCGGGTGGCCATTGGGTGTGCACGTATTACGATAAGAAAAAGGTGTATATGTATGATTCCCTTAATAGAAATAAACTGCACCGACACCACGAATTGTATATGAAAAGATTGTTTCCTTTCTACCCCCTTGACAGGGTCGAATTCGTGCGAGTTCAGCAGCAAGATAATTCCAGCGACTGCGGTGTGTTTGCCATGACTTTTGCAGTTTCGATATTGTATGGGCTTCGCCCACAAGAGATGACTTACACGATCTCTGCAATGCGAGGACACTTGCTCAAAATGTTCCAATCAAACCGTATAGAGCACTTTCCCAGCACCGCAACTCGATCTGGAAATCCGGGGTCCCGAAATGGCAAAGTCCCAATTCAAAACGAGATGTATTCTATGAAATCAAGAACGGCTGACGATACTAGAGATATAACTGGAACACAAGGACAGATTGGTGAAAAAATGAATCTTCAGGGCAACGTAGGTCGTCAAGAAGTTCGGCCGATACCAATTTTGAGTAATGACAAACCTCTCGCAATCGCCATCGATTCAAAGAAGAATAAAATGACAAAAGTCACACAAATATTACCAGCGTTACCGAAAACTCGCGGATTGCCGGTTTCAAGTCAAAAGACCAAGAAAAATGTCAAGCAATGTCTGAGCCATAACGAGAAAACAGGTCCCACTCCAACAAATGTTAAAAAAACCTCTACCGTGTCGCCGTTAATAAAACTAATTCCGAGCGAGGAAAAGGTACCCGATATACATGTACCGAAATGCGCCATGTTCACATCGGTATCTTTCGAACAAAAAAAGAATGTTCGTAAACCCCTAAAAAAACAAGAAAAACGATTACTAGAATCATATGTTAATGATCATAATTATTCGAAACCTATGATGATTTTGAATCTTGCCCAAAAGTCTGATTTTTATAATCAAATCCATCTTCGGGATCATAATTATGCAAAATCAATACTGCCATCAGACCTTGCACAAGATTCTTTTTTAAAACATCCGAATATCAATATAAATAATGATATTCGGAAAAACAGCACGGAGAAGATTGATACTATCGAGTATCAATGTTTTAAAGTTAATTTAAAAGAGGGTGAATCTCATGTTGAGCCTAGCGATGAAAAAAAAAAGAAATTGAAATCCTTTGCAGATATTATCGGTCATTCTGTATCAAGTACCTCAATACTGATAGATCAAACGTGCTGGATTGGTGAAGAAGTTGTGGTAGCCGGTGAAAAATGTGTGAAGGGTATTATTCCAATTGGAAATAGCGAAATGCGAGAAAGTGGTATTGACCGTAATAATAACAAAGGAGAAGCGATACCAAATTGTACCTCTTTAGAGCTCAGCAACAAATATGATTTACTAACAACCGTTACTCCTGCAAGTACGATAAACAATCTGAGTAATGAGCGTAATACTTCAAGCAGTTTAATTACATTCAGTTCATTAAGTACATTAAGTACTACAAATATTGTAGGTAAATACCAAAAACTGAAGGAGCGTAGTAAACTGGCATGGGCTATTCGAAAAGATAGAGTTAATAGCATGCGTCGTGAAAACAATAAATTAGGATTAAATATCAAGCGAAAACGAGAACTGAGTAATAACTGCAAGCGCAACAGAGATGAGACAGCCGCGCGGAAACGAAGAAAATATGCAGATAATGCAGAAGAAAATAAAGCCAAAAAACGAAAAGCTTATTCTTCAAACATTGTGAACAACAGGTGTCGAAAGCGAGCTAAATACAGCACATTACAAAATGAGCAAAGGTCAATAAAAGCAATTAAAAATGCGATATATTACAGGGCTCGTAAAAATGCCTTGTGTAAGAATCCGTGTGTTATCCAACACAATAAAGCAATTGCAGCTAAAAAAATATCTAAAAAATATGAACGAATCCGTAAAACATTTAATAGAAAAGAAATGTTACTTTCCAAAGAGCATTACATAACAAGCCTCGCTGAAATGATGAATCAAACATCAGTTGAGAGCCGTATGGAAGCTGAATGGATCATAAAATGGTGCTTCCATATGAGAGAAAAATACATGTATAGCATCAAAACTAGATTGCAATCTCTTAAAGAAAAGGCGGAAGTTTGTCTAACGCAGTTATCATCAATAGATATTAATGCTAAATTAGAGGATAAGATATCAATTTTGTGTGGTAATTTAAAAAAGCATACACCAGCATCCGAGGGTTACTTTGCAGAATCCGTGTATAAACAACCTCTACAGATTTCACATCCTATTATTATGGATAAAGATGGTCGATCGATTAACATTTTACCTATAATATACGGAAAAAAGAAACACAAGATATATTGGGATTGCTCTGATTTCTGTAAGGATGTAGATGATAGAATCATAAACAATTATTGTGAATTGCTTCAAAAGATTAACAACTGTTCTATCAGAAATCTCTCGAAAACATTTTCCAGTATTTACACGTGTACCGTTCCGCATCATGTCAACATGCTGGGACACAGCGAAACGTGTTACATTACTCCGGAAAAGTGTAAATCATCATTTTTGTCCGTTGAAATTTTATCCCCACATTTTGAAAATGTGCGAGTCATGAAGAGATTATTATATAACGAACGAAAAACTCTGTTTTCAGAAAGACATCGGAAAAATAGACAATTTAAGACGGACCGTCGAATCAAAATTCTGGTGTGATTTGATTGAATACACACGGAAAGAGGAGATCGATGCGGAGTACATTTGTCACTATTGTCTAAAATCAATCCGCTCAGGTAGATTACCAGCGACTTGCATTTTGAATAATCTGACTGTTGAAAAAGTTCCTAAGGTAATATCTGAACTGAACGATTACGAGAAATTGTTAATCCAACGGGCTAAAGCTTTCCAAACTGTTCAGAAAATGGGTACAGTTGCTAAAAAAAATCAACCACGCAAACATATGAATAATAAAATGATAGGAAGAACGTTTCATTTACCGTTGCCTATTGAAGAAACTCTTCGAAGAATCTGTCCTGCCACAGATCCTCTTAATCTTGACCACGAATTGTACATTCTTGTGCGCGGTGTTGCCACAAAGTCAAAAATAATATGGGAAAACTTAGTAAGCGTCACGAAAGTGTATGATGCTCTGATATGGCTTAAAGAAAATAATCCTATATATTCTGAAATTCAGTTGCCTGATTCTTCTAATTTGTTACTAAATGACAAGATTCGAGACGTAGAGTTTGAAGTGGTGGAAGAAAAAATTAACGATAACGATGACAATATCAATGAGAATAAAGGTGAAAAATGTATTGACAATAATGAAAATGTTAATAACGAGGATATACAGCATGTTTCCAACCGGCCAAGGGCATTTTTAACACAAATGTCAGAATCCGCAGGCTATTACGAACAGTTTACAATACACCCTATGTATTCTGATAAAGAAAATAAATCGGCCACGGAGCTGTATCAAATGTTGAAAGTTCAAGACTTGGCCCTAGCTAACCACTACAAATTTCTAGATGTAAAATGTTTTCCAGATTTATTCCCATACGGTGTCAATGGGCAACGTGAAGACCGGCCGGTTCGATTGACTGATTTTGAATTTATCCGCTCGAGATTAATGTCAAAGCATTCGCAATTCAGGTTAAATCAGCAATATTTATTCTTTGCTTTGAATGATAATAACATTCGTCAATTAAACAGTGGTATATTTCATAAAATGAATGTAACTAATCCTCGGGAACGATATACTGCTGCCAGTTACTTAAACCAATTGGCCAAAGGAGAGCTTGAAGGAAATTTGAATACTATATTTGGCCGACTGCGGAATACTGATCAATTCTGGCGAAAGCCCAGATCGAATCTGAATTGCATGATTCACGAATACGGGCCGGCAACATGGTTCCTCACGTTGAGTCCTAGTGAATTTTTATGGTCCGATTTAATAGCTTATCTGCGAGATGTAAATCCGTCCATAGCGCACAAGTCTGGCAATGAACTAATTGTCGCCGATCCAGTATCCGTATCAAGGTTTATGAATAATAAATTCAAAGGTATGTTGGATTTCATATGTTCAAAATGTAATCCTATTGGTGAAGTTGAACATTACTTTTGGAGGCGCGAATATCAAACGCGAGGTACCCAACATTTTCATTTATTAATATGGATAAAAGACGCACCGGTTCTTGGAAAATCATCGACAGAAGATGTTGCTAATTTTATAATAACGTATGTAACATGCCGGTTACCCGAGAAAAACGTTTCTCCGACATTGCATCGTAGAGTTACTACGCACCAAAAGCATGGCCATAACAATTATTGTATGCGAACAAAAAAGTTAAAAAATCGTACTGCTTGCGTTTGTCGCTTCGGGTTTCCTCGTCCTACTTCTGATAGTATGGTTATCAGGGATGTTGCCGTTTCTGTAGCCGGTAGAAAACAATTGAAGTCGAAAAGCAGATTGTACGATCTGCCTAGATCCGAAAAGGAGCGATTTATTAATGATTATAACCCTGCAATACTTACCGCTTGGGAGGGTAATATGGACATACAATTTGTCGGAGAGATATCATCGTTATTAAGTTGGTATTGTACAAAATATATTTCGAAATCTGAGAAAAGCAACATAACTGAAACATTCGATCAGATAATATCTACAAAACCGTTAATCTCTCGTCTTTGGAATGTTGCACTACGCATGTTGTGTAATAGGGAATGTGGAGCTCCGGAAGCTGCGGATAGTTTATTGGGGCTTGCGTTGTATGGCACTGACCCGACGACCACTATCAGATGGGTAGACGTGAACATCATCAGAAATAAGAAGTTAAAACCTTATAAAGAAATTCAGGCTATGGACGATGATTGTACGGATCTTTTCTATCACGACTTAGTCGACTATTACTATGCAACAAGACCAGAAGCATTAAATGATATCAGTTTGTACGAATTCGCAAAATGGTACGACATCGTTACTGTCAAACCAAAACGTGAGGTTGAATATTATGAGCTGGATGATGGTAAGATTCTAAAAAGACGTGGAAGAGCTTACCTAGTAAATCATTACAGGAACGACGTTAATATCTATCCAGAGAAATATTTCTTTGCATTACTGCTATTATTTCAACCATGGCGAGATGTTAACGAGCTTAAGAATGGTTGTGAAACTTATACCGAGTCATTCGTTTCTATAGGATCACAATATGCAGATGCATTAAAATATCATGAACGCTTGAACGATGTAAAAAAAAACATAAACTGTGCAAAAGAATTAGTTGAAAAAGAAATCACTAAAATAGCAGAGCAGGAAAATAAAGATGAAAATGCTAGTGATGCGAATGGGATGCCTTCAGGCTGTAATGTTATTGAAGCTAACGACGCTATGAAGGATTTTAAGGAAATTGCAGATAAGGACGACGTAGCTGATGTTACTCAAATGATTTCGGAATTGAATGTGGATCAAAAGCGTGTATTTGATACAGTAGTTAATACAGTCAATTCTGAAAATAATATTCTTAGATTATACGTTAGCGGAGAAGGCGGAACCGGTAAAAGTTTCTTAATAAAGACAATTAAATGTTGGATTAGACAAACTGTTGATAAAGATACAGCCGTCACTGCTCCTACTGGTATAGCTGCATTTAACATTGAAGGTTTAACTGTACACAGATTATTTCAGTTGCCTGTAGAACATGGCCAAACACCGAAGTACAAAGAACTCTCCGACGCAGCTTTAAAAATCATTCGTGATCAACTAAAGAACGTTCATTTAATCGTAATTGATGAGGTGTCCATGATTTCCAACATTACTTTAATATATATACATCTACGATTGACGGAAATATTCAATACTTCCAATGTCGATAATGGCTGGTTTGGCAAAAAGCATATCTTACTGTTTGGGGATCTACTTCAATTGCCACCAGTGCGAGAAGAACCAGCTTTCGTTAAACTTTCTAGAGACAAAACAGACAAGTTATTGGATGCGTTGGCTAGTGCTGATATTTGGGCTAGTTTATTCAGTTATGATAAACTAACTATTAATATGCGGCAGCGTAATGATTCCGCTTACCGAGAAATGCTCTCACGAATTCGATTGGGTTTCGTAACTGCAGAAGATACCAATGTTCTAGAATCCAGAAAAATACATTTTACGTCGACTGAATTCTGTGATAGAATACAAGAATTGAGTGATTATATTAATAAATTACCATCAGATACTGTTTGTTTGCTTGCGACACGTCATTTGTGCGACGTTCTTAATGATTGTATGCTTAATCGTTTATCTTCCGAAGAAATAAAATTGGTAGCTCAAGACGATGTAGAATGCGCTGCTTATAACAAGAAGAAAGCATTAAAAATATTGGCTCGTGATGATGAGGACAGTTCCTGTACAGCTGGTCTTGCAAGAGTGATAACCGTAAAAATAGGAGCCAAAGTCATGCTTAGACGAAATATTGATGTTACCTTAGGTCTTGTTAACGGAACTATTGGTGAAATTGTTTCTCTTTCTCGGTGTATCGATACAAATGACGTGGAAAAAATAAAAATTCGTATAACATCAGGAACGGAATATGAAATAGAACGTGTTAGTGTCAAATTCCAAATAATGGATAAAGTGTACGTTATACGTAAACAATTTCCATTATGCCTAAGCTACGGCATTACAATACATAAAAGTCAAGGTTTAAGTTTGGTTAATGCTGTGATTGATGCTGGCAATTCAATATTCAGTTGTGGGCAAGTGTATGTCGCTCTCTCACGCGTTACTACTCTCGAAGGATTGCATTTGATTAATTATGACCCTCATTCTGTCAAAGCGCATGAATTAGCTGTGATTGAATATAATCGATTAAGGCGACAGTATCGCCCAGACCTTGCACTTATAAAAGTTTCTACAGAACGTGGAAAAAAAGTTGGAGATATAATTTGGGCAATACCTAAGAACGTAAGTGACTGTCAGCACACAATTAATGAAACTAACGCGATCAGTAACTGGCAAATTCATGGAATGGAAAACTTAGATGGTGTTTCGTGTTATGCTAACGCTACTATACAATGCATGTTTAATTGCAAAGTTATCAGAGAAAACCTGGCGAAGAGTACCCAGAATGATCCATTAGTAGTTCTACTACGTGCATATATTGGAAGGAATAAAGTGTTAAATTCATTTGGTGTCAGACAGTTTGTAAGCGAACCATTTACTGATAAAAAACAACAGGATGCACCGAAATTCTTAATGGCTATATGCGGTAAGTCTGAAATCGTGAAAAACACGATTGAACATACCTTACTTACAAAAATACGCTGTAGCTCATGTGAATACACAATTACAGAAAAGCATGCGAATCACATACTGCAACTAACGATACCAGAAGTTAAAAAATCTTTAACTCTACAGGAAGTAGTTGATCATAATTTATCCCAATGGAAAACTTTAGAAGCACTATGTGATCGTTGTGGTAATACGAAAAATATTACAAAATGCAATGTCTTCACCGCGAAACAAGTTTTGATTATACAGATCATTATAATGTCCACAAACAAAGACACGTTGAGCATTAAAAAGAAGATGTATAGTATTAAGGCTGTTCCAATGACTACAATTACGATATCTAATATTAAATATAAAGTTCAAAGTGCTGTCTTTCATCATGGCTCAAACATTGTCAACGGTCATTATACAAGTATGGTAAGGTATGGTGCATCCGCATGGATTTATGCAAATGATATGAAGATTGAAAAAAAAAGTTGGCCGCGAAACGCGAAGGATAGTTATGTATTTTTCCTAGAACAAATCAGAAAGTAAATAATTTTTGTCCACCAATTTGTGTTTATCAGTGTTGTATTTTAGCATGATTCAAGCAAAAAGTGTAAATTACATGGAAATTATTAGAGGATGAGAAATTGTGAAATAGACAGGTCTATCCTCTCTTAAAAAGTACATGACACATCGAAAGTCGAATTTCGAATTCGAACTGTTATGGCCGCTGACGCGTCACGTATAGCGCGCATTTTGAATGGCTGTATTGGCCACAAGAAAAGATAAATGAAAAGCAAGGAGTGCGAGCGATCCGAGCACGTTGTTACTGGTATGAAAAAAAAAACATGTATAATTGGGTACAAGAAACTCCGCCGTTGCCGGTCCCGAGCCCGGATGAGAAAGGAGGAGGGCTTAAATGCATCCCCAAATCTCTTATAGGTTATCATCAGTAACTAAGAGATGGCATAACGTCTAGAGAAATGTGTATTTATACTACTTTACCAACTGATAGATGCATGTTTCATTCAAATCAGAATACTGTTTTTCCCGCGTTTTTGTATGAAATTGCCAGGGAGAACTTTTGCAAAAAGGAGACAAATCCCCCAAAAAAACACCTTCGGTGTATAAATCTGAGACAAGTACATTTACATCGGCATATACCTATTCTTACAAAAAGTTGTAAAATAATTCATTTATGAAAGTTAGACCCCCTACCTTGCAAAAAGTCGACAAATAATCAACCGCCTCATAGCGTCAAGTAAACCCGAAAATATTAATTAATAGTTTAATTAACTTAAAGTTGCATGAGTCAATTTATAAAAATTACTTGTCCGGACTATATTAATTAATAGTTTAATTAACTTAAAGTTGCATGGGTCAATTTATAAAAATTACTTGTCCGGCCATTATACTTATCGAATTAATTAACATTACAGCTTGCACATTATTAGCTAAATACGCAAAATTACCTGTTTCGTTGACCAGCAACACCAACAGTCGATACTATAGGCCGGACAAGTAATTTTTATAAATTGACCCATGCAACTTTAAGTTAATTAAACTATTAATTAATATAGTCCGGACAAGTAATTTTTATATATTGACCCATGCAACTTTAAGTTAATTAAACTATTAATTAATATAGGCCGGACAGTGTAATTTTTATAAATTGACTAATTTACTTGACGCTATGAGGCGGTTGATTATTTGTCGACTTTTTGCAAGGTAGGGGGTCTAACTTTCATAAATGAATTATTTTACAACTTTTTGTAAGAATAGGTATATGCCGATGTAAATGTACTTGTCTCAGATTTATACACCGAAGGTGTTTTTTTGGGGGGTTAGAAATTCTAGAGAAAATTCGTGAGGCAAACTACAAAAAAAAAATAGTTTTATTCCTGGTATAAGTTAATCAAATATGATGTATTTTATTTGCGTAAATAATGTGATCGCGACTCTTGAAAGTTGCTAGTAGTGCAGCCGACTCTGTACAATTGCACATTAGACATATGTGTAAATGTATAAATGATAAGAAACGGAAGACATATGTTCGTGTGAAAAATATATTTTTATTCTTTATACAAGCATTTTTCATTCCCACCCTAGCTAGTCCGATGACGGTGAAAACGACCAAAATATATGACCGAAAAAACGACCAGTTGTTAAATAAAACAAAAAAAAATAAAAAAAGAACCAAACGACCAAGAAAACGACCATTGAAATTATTTTTGCTTCGTCGTTTCTTCGTTACGAAAAATCGGAAAACGACCGTCGAAACGACCAACTAAACAATCAAACTACAAATAGACAATCAAAATATACAGGGTGTATCAGAACTTCTAGTTCATCAATTGGATTTAGGTAGATAATGACAAGGCGAACAAAAAATCATTAGGGTAAAATGTTCTCCGGTCAAAATTAACCGAGTTATTAGCGTTGAAAGTAGAACTAATTTATTGCAGAAAATATAGCAGAACTGGTGAGTGCAACTGGCGAGAGTCACTTATTTAACGCGCTCGGCGCGCGAACGCGAGCGCGCCGTGCCACCGCGTAGTGTCAGTAGTCAGGGCCTCGCTGACAGACCGATAAGACAGATCTGCTGATGGAATCTGCGACAAACGAACACATCGGGTTTTATTATTATTAGAAAAAATACATAAATTAATTAGGATTAATTCAACCAAATTAAATTAAATAAAAAAAATTTAAAAAAAAAACAAAAATTAAAATGAAAAAAAAAAAAATGTAATAAATTTAATTAACCTGAAAAAAAAATTAATGCATTCCTTTCTGCCCTACCCCCCCCCCCCTGCCAGACGAGACTTTCTAATTTTAGGATTGGCCCGGGTCTGTTGCTCGTCCTCCCGGATAAAACCTCGGCTATTACGAGATGACCATGATCTCATTTTTGTGATCACCTTGTTCACAACATCCACTCACTTTGTTTTCTCCTTATCCTCACCATACTCTCACTTTCTTGTCACCTTGTTCACAACATGTTCTCACTTTCTTATCACTTTGTTCTCAATATGCTATCACTTTGTTATCACCTTGTTCTCAACATGTCCTCACTTTCTTCTCACCTTGTTCTCAACATGTCCTCACTTTCTTCTCACCTTGTTCTCAACATGCCCTCACTTTCTTCTCACCTTTCTCTCAACATGCTCTCACTTCAGGCACAGGCGAGTCAGGTGATAGCGAGATTTAACCGGGAATTCCTTCGCGGCGCGCGGACGTCGACGAGGTGCAGCTTGTAAAATGCGCCGCGGCCGCCCTCGAGACTCGTGAGAAGGAGTTTTCCGGTTGATTCGAGACGGCCCGGGTGTTTAATCGATCACAGCGATGCATTCCGGCGATATTTGGTTACCGTTAGGAGTGGAAAAAAAACAATACATCGTTTTATTACATCAAATTATTTAAAAGCGTTTTTTATAGAGTTTTAATACTCCAATAAATACTATTCGAACTTTCGAATTCTTTTCGCCGGTCTTTCCTCGTGAGAGCAAAAAAACGATCAACCGGATTCACAGCTCAATTGTTTTTTTTCGCGGCTGTCACACATTACTCCGATCCGTCATCAGAATTACAACGGACAAATAACGGCGATGTATTTTCTTATTTTTTGGGAAAATGCGACCACAAGCATCGTGAGTGCGAAAAGCGTGAAGACTGGAAACGATGGACAAACGCTCGGTACATTAAACGGCCGAGAATACTATCCAGCAAAACTGCTGCGAAAAAATGGTAAGTGAAAAAATTAGCAGCCGCGATAAAAAAAATTATTCATGCGATTTATTCATACGAATGTGACTTATCACAGGCAACAAAAAGTACCTCAAGTCACTGTACGTGACGCAGGATGGAGCAGTGTACACGGCAAAACAGGCAAAAAAGATGTCGAGAGTTTCCGTCGCCTCTTCCGTCGCTTCTCTCGCTGCCTCTCCCATCGATTCTATCGACGCTGCTCCCGTCCCTACGGAGGTTCGGTCCACGTGCGCGCGATCGCGTCGAAGTGGTGCCACTGCATCTTTTGCTGCTCCTGTCGCTTCCCCCCACGATAATATCGATATTGCTTCCGCCTGCGTGCCACCGGAGATCGTGCGACCGCCGCTCGGTCATCCCACCGCTACGCCACCGATCGTGTCAGCGTCCCGCGTCGTTGATAGTCGCGGTGCCGGAGCTGGAGCCTGCGAAGTTGTCGCTCGCCCCATTCATCGACCATCGCCTGCCTCATCCTCATCTTTACCCGAAGCTTCGCCGCTCTCGGTAATGTCATCTGTGGAGGTTCAGCCCACGCCCGCTCGAACGCGTGGAGCTGGTCCATCTGCGTATTCGGATGCTGCTCTCGACGCTCGATCCAGCGCTTCTTCCGACGCTACTCCTGTCTCTTCTCCCGACGCTGCCGTTGCCGTTACTGCTGCAAGGAACGCGGGGATGCTAAAAACGGCGTTGGTCCCAGGTCCAACGAAGGTTTGTATATTTTTAATTACAAACAATTGTCAATGACTTAGTTTCAATACTTACATTGGCGATAATTTGCCAACAATAATAATAAATATTGTAACTAATTATCATCGTTTCCAGGTCGAGATAATACCCGGAAGCAAGAATTTCGTTAAAAAAACTGATCTCGAACGCTGGACATGCCAGTATCAACGAAAATCCGGGAAACTTGTATGCCGCTTGATGCGAATGATTGTCGGCGAAGATAATTTAGCCGGCATGTCCCCAACGGGTCGAGGAAAGTTGCAGCGCATCCCGAGAGAGGCGTACGATGCCGTTGAGAGTAATCATTTTTTTAAACCTGGCAGTGTACGTAGTACCAATAGATTTTACTTATCTACTTACCGTATTTTTCAGCTTACGTATCACTGAACGCTACTCCGAAAATGGACAGCGAAAGTTATCAAACGACGATGAAATTTTTATGTCGTACCGTCAGGAAGAGCCGAGAGGAAAAATGACGAAAGTGTCCACTGTCCACGCCGCGCGCTCATTCTCGGACACTGTATGAAATTGCGCTCCCGCGTCGCAATAACGAGCGCGACCGGCTGAAGAATAATAAAACGGCGAATTGAATGCTTTGGCTCTGTTAGGGGAGGAATGTATTTACCTTTTCTCGTTAATATATTCTCGAAATTATTGTTTAATTAGACTTGATTCGACTTTATTTGACACTTATTCGGATGTTCGACGGTCAAAATAATCGGTGGAAGCTGTGTTTTTTTTTTTTTTTTTTAATAATTGGAGCCTGTGTAATCCCCCTCCCAGCATAATTCGAGGCTGGGACGTTCGCAGAGTCATCTAGTTGCTCGGCGTCGGTCGGCGCGGGTCTCGGTGCGAAAATGTATTTTTTTTCTCGAATTTTCTCGTCGGTACTTTTTTTTCATCTCGATGCGACGTTGTTTTTTCAGCCCGATGCAAACAACGCTACCTCCTCCTCCTCTTCGCGATCATTTGTTTCCCGATCATTTGTTTTTCGCGTTTCATTAGTTTCGTCGCCGATCGGCATCAGTCTTTTTCGTATTGTCCGACGAGATGGATTACACTCAAGAAGAATATCTTGATATGGTAAATTGTTTGGCGTGGGCGGAAGGTGTCGGGCGTCGTGCCGCGGCACGCTACCGCGATTTCTTCCCCAGACGTCAAAGATTTCCGCGTGGTCCGGTGATCATAGCCGCAGCGCAGCGATTACGCGCGACGGACAACGTGATGCCTCGTCGTGGCGCGAACGGAGGGCCCGCTCCAGAAGCAGTCGTTGTAGAAGAGAATGTTTTGGAGTGTTTCGCGAACAATCCATGCTCGAGTTCGCGCATCGTCGCCCGCGAGTGTGGGATAAGTCATAGCGCTGTCAATAGGATAACAAGGCGTAACGGAATGTATCCCTATCATCGGAGCGCGGTACAGGAACTCTACGACGGGGACAGGAGAATCGACTCGCTTTTTGTGAAGAAATTGTTCGACTTTTCGAAGAAGACAACAGTTTTATTGACAAGATTTTGTTTACCGACGAATCCAATTTCAATCAGAGTGGTGTCCGGAACTGTCACAACGAGCATGTGTACGCGGAGGAGAACCCGCACGCTGTGCGAGTCCGGAGCCGCCACATCCGCTACTCGTCGAACATCTGGTGCGGGATCATCGGAGAACATTTGGTAATTTAATGAAATAATAATAATAATTAAGGGGATTAGGCATCGAGATTCGGCCGAAAACGCAAAAAAATTCAAATGGCGGTTGTGTAAAAGCGAATCGACACACATCCATTTTCTTTTTTGCAACGTTTTTATTGGAACTTTGGCTATTAACAATTAAAGATAGCCATGTAAATAGTAAAAAATAGTAAAAAAAAATAAATCTCGATGCCTAGTCCCCTTAAATTACACACGCTCGCACACACGCACACCTTGATATCTAAATAAAAGTTGCAAAGTAGAACTTTGCATATTGCTTCCTCATTAATTTTCGTTTTTCACAAAGCCACCTCTATGAAGAAGCTTGTTTATCAATTTTGGCTTCCTCATAGAGGAAGCTTTGTGAAAAACAAAAATTAATGTGAAAGCAATATGCAAAGTTCTACTTTGCAACTTTTTTATATTCTTCATACGAATAAAACAAAGATAATCACGTTTAAATTCTTAACAAAATTCCATGTTATTCAATTTTTAACAGTTTCGTACATGTGTAAAATTGGCTAATATAAAGTTCCAGATATAAACAACTATTTACCTAAATCGGCGAACTTTTACGAAAGTTAGAGCGATCACGCCCTTTTTTCAATAAATTAAAAAATCACGTAAAATACGAACCACTTTACCGATCATCACCAAATTTCGTACGTGGCAGCGCTATATGTTGTTTTTCGACTACAGAACATTCTGGTTCAATTGTTAAAATTTTACGTAATTTTTCTAAATTTTTTTTTTTTTCGAAAAATTCAAAATTTTATAAAATCCGAACCTCTTGACCGATTTCGCCGAAATGCAATACCATATAACATTGAACGTATCTCTAGATATAAACAACTATTTAGCTAAATCGGCGAACTTTTACGAAAGTTAGAGCGATCACGCCCTTTTTTCAATAAATTAAAAAATCACGTAAAATACGAACCACTTTACCGATCATCACCAAATTTCGTACGTGGTAGCGCTATATGTTATTTTTCGACTACAGAACATTCTAGTTCAATTGTTAAAATTCTACGTAATTTCTAGACATTTTTTTTTTTTTTTCGAAAAATTCAAAATTTTATAAAATCCGAACCGCTTGACCGATTTCGCCGAAATGCAATACCATACAACATTGAACGTATCTCTAGATATGAAGAACTATTTAGCTAAATCGGCGAACTTTTACGAAAGTTAGAGCAACCACGCCCTTTTTTCAACAAATTAAAAATTACATAAAAACTTAATTACTATATATATTTTTTCAAAAATTGCAATATTTAAAGGGGGACGAGTACTCTACTTGCGTGCCAAATTTGAGCCCGATCGCTCAGACGGTTACTGAGTGAGAGGCGATTGAATTTTCGAAGCCCTGCACACACACACACACACACACACACACACACACACACACACACACACACACACACACACGCACACGCACACGCACACGCACACGCACACGCACACGCACACGCACACGCACACGCACACGCACACGCACACGCACACGCACACGCACACGCACACGCACACGCACACGCACACGCACACGCACACGCACACGCACACGCACACGCACACGCACACGCACACGCACACGCACACGCACACGCACACGCACACGCACACGCACACGCACACGCACACGCACACGCACACGCACACGCACACGCACACACACACACACACACACACACACACATACATACGGACATTTTTTCTAGACCACTTTTCTCGACGTTTTGGGTGATTCTAAGCATACTGGCATGAAAATCGCAAAAAAAAAATTTTTCACGAAAACAAAGCTTCCTCTATGAGGAAGCAAAAATTATATTTGTTTTACAGACAAGTGCATATGAACTCCCAATGCGATTGGGGCAAGTCAATTACCTCCAATTCCTTCAGGAGAAGTTGCCGGCAGTGATGGACGACATTCCACTCATCAATCGCATGGGGATGTGGTTCCAACACGATGGAGCGCCGGCACATTTTGGACGGATTGTGAGGGAACACCTCGACGAAACGTTTCCGAATCGGTGGATTGGTCGAGGCGGCACACTGAACTGGCCCGCAAGGTCCCCAGATCTTAATCCACTAGATTATTTTCTGTGGGGTCATGTTAAGGCCGGTGTGTATAGCCCCACGCTTCCGGAGAATCAGGAAGACCTCCGCGCGAGGATTGATGCGGCGCTTCAATCGGTGACGAGGGAGATGCTCCATCGAACAATAAGGAATTTTATTTTACGTGCCCGCATGTGCGTCTTCGTAAACGGCGGCCACTTTGAGCATTTGCTCTAAACGTGACCCCGACTTATTGACGGGGGTCAAGACCAGACACGCGGACGAAACGGAGGAGTAGCAGAGACGATTGTCGAGTCACTTCGACGATCTGATTGTCAAGACGGCCGAGTGCGTAGCTCTGGAAGGCGAACTGGAGGCAAAGAGCGCGCAGTGCGAAACGCTGGATGCGCAGCTCAGGGAGAGGACGAAATTCGGCGACGAGCTCGGCGTGCAGGGCGTTGCGTACACGTACGAGAGCGCCTTGATCGCGTGTATCGCTCGCTATAATCACTGCTGCTCGGGCAGATAGAGCGACGTTATCGTCGCGCACCTTTGCGGACACTAAAGCGGTGCTCGTATATCGTCTTGCGTCTCGATTGAATCCCAGTGTCTCATTAGCCGTTAATGGGTTAAACATTGTTATTTTAATTGATTATTTTGATTATTTTGGTTAAATTGGTTATTTTGATTAATTGATTAAACTGTTGAACTGTTTAAAAAATGTATTGCCTTGTTTCAACTAATTAATTATTTAACGAAACCCCTTTCGTCGTTTCTTCCCTCGAACAGCGCATTGCTCAAGTGCTCGTTTACCGCAGATTCCATCAGCTGATCTGTCTGATCGGTCTGTCAGCGAGGCCCTGAATACTGACACCACGCGGTGGCACGGCGCGCTCGCGTTCGCGCGTCGAGCGCGTTAAATAAGTGACTCTCGCCAGTTGCACTCACCAGTTCCGCTATATTTTCTGGAATAAATTAGTTCTACTTGCAACGCTAATAACTCGGTTAATTTTGACCGGAGAACATTTTACCCTAATGATTTTTTGTTCGCCTTGTCATTATCTACCTAAATCCAATTGATGAACTAGAAGTTCTGATACACCCTGTATACCATTAAAGGTTTGAATAGCCAAGTGGCTTAAGGCGCAGAGCAACAATCAGAAGCTCCCAGGTTCGAATGCTGACAATGATACATTTTTTTTCCGACATTTAAATTGATAAAAAAGGGGTCGTTTCACGGGTTCACTGAAAAAACAGTCGGTTACAAATTATTGAAATGGTCGTTTCGACGGTCGGAATCATTGAAAGTCGTTTCCAATTTTTCGTGACGAAGAAACGACTAATCAAGAATAATTTCACTGGTCGTTTTCTTAGCCGTTTGGTTCTTTTCAATTTTTTTTTTGTATTTAACGACCAGTCGTTTTTTCGGTCGTTCGGCCGGTCGCTGGATCTGCTAGAGCACCTATCATCAGAACATAGCAAGAGATATCGCACAAATATCTACAGCAACATCGGAGATAAGTCTCGTAAGTCTCGTCCTCGGCTCGAGCCGACGGATATTGAACAGCATATCCAACGAGAAATAGCAGCCTCGAGAAGTTCACACGTCCCCCCAAATTTAACGCAAAAAATAATTGGTACGTTCGAACATTCTAAAAAATCCGAAACGCAACGCAATCGTGACTTTTACCCGCGAGAAACTCTTGCGTTGTCGGGCGAAAGTCAAGCAACAGACTAATAATTTCGTATAATTATGGAAACAAAATAATGTCCGATAAAAATCAATAACAAAATTTGACAGTTAAAAGAAATAAATTAAAAAAGAGCAACGATTCCTCGGACTCTGCCAATCTCTGACCGACGTTTCCTGCTTCTTCGGAGCGTCCCGAGAAATTTCATCGACGCCTATTCTGTCCGGCAATTTATGATGCAAACTAGACGTCACGTTTGCGTTACAACGGGATGCCACGACGTGCCGACATTGTGCCGACATTGTGCCGTTACAGTATCACCATCTACAGAGTAACGAAACGCGACGTTGCCGTAATTCCGGGTTCCCCTTCTCCGATATCACGTCACGGCGTGACGAAAATATTCTGTTATCGTGCCATCACGAAGCAATATCCCACGTTACGCCGTGCCGTGTTCTTGCCGTTAACATGCCGCGACGTTGTGCCTGTGCACGCCGTGACGTCATTACGCCGCCTTGTGCGGACGCAGAAGGCTGCGTAATGACGGCATGCCGTACTGTCGCGTGACGCGACTTAAACGCAACTGTGCCGTCATTTTGTTTGTTGGGTAGTCGGTATACGGTTGGGCCGAACTGTTAGGGCGTGAACGCAGTTGTAATTTGGTGATTACGATTGTTTTATGATAAATAAATTAAATCGAGAGATACATCAGCCACAGTGACAGGTGAACATTCAGAGACGAAAACAGACCAAAAAACAGCGAATGCAGTGATAAGATCCAGTGAAAATAAGCAAATAACAAAAAATTCAATATAAAATATACATTATTCACTTATATTACCGATGTGTGTCAATCGAAACGAGGTCAAAACACGGTATCTCCGGTAAAAGAGTCTTGAAGCGTCTCGTGTCGGTCGGTAAAGTAGATTTTGTCTACACTGGAACCTCTTATAGCGCACACCCTCATAGCGTACATTGGGAAACGTATCAGCGCTGTGATTGGATGATTTCGCGAGAGAGAGTGAGAGGCACGAACGTTTCGCGTGCCTGATTGGCTCTTCACTTAGCGTACATGAGGTTCAAGAGGTTCCACGGTACTTGGACTTGTCTCGAGACTAGAGATGTGGAATTACCGTAAAATCCTGTAGCGGTAAACGTACCAAAAAATTACCGTATTTTCACCGTAAAATGACGTCTTTTTTTCGCGCAATCAGGTGTTGTGGAATTACCGTCACAAATTTTTTCGATAAACATACCGTAAAAATATGGTAATCCAACTATTTAGATGTGGAATTACTGTTCACTTTTCTTTTTGGTAAATTTCCGGTCACAAAAAAGTATGACCGGTCATTTACAACTAGATAGGTGTAAAGCTCGCAATTTTTTTTTTTTTTTTTTTTTTTTTTTTTTTCATGTATTATTATGAAATGCTGTATTCAAAGATAATTAATTATTCATTTATTGTTTGCACGTTTATCGAATACGTATCGTATTGTTCAATCACAAATTTATGGAAAGATAAATTTATGGAAAGAATTGTATATAAAGTTTTTTTTATTAGGCGACACGCGCGCCACAACTCTGACCAGACCACTGAGAACTGACTCTTTTACCAGAGTAAGTTAAAGTCAACGCGATCGCGGCTCTATTTTTTTTTAACATAGTTAATTAATTTAATAATTAAGTGTAAAAAACGTTGTCGTTTTGCAAAAAACATTTAGGAAAGTAAGAAAACCGTGAATGCAGTTGTTATGTGGTAATTACGTGGTGATTTAGAATACGTAAATAAAATCGAGAGATACATCTGCAGTGACAGGTGAACATTTAGAGACGAAAAGAGACAAAAAAAACAGCGAAAAAAGTAATAAGTGCCAGTGGAAATTAGCAAATAACAAATGATTTAATGGAAAATATACACGTCAAGCGTATAGTTCCGATAATAATGTACTTGTCAACATGTTTCACGAATATTGTGTTTGGGTTATGTTCACTCATATTTCAGTTTGGTGTATTAAATATAAATTATCTTCACAATTAAAGTGTACTAGTGCAATTAATAAATATACTAATGAAGAAATCATTGTGGAATAAATTATTTCGACCTTCTAATTTCTAACATGTGCGGGTAATGATTTTTCAGGAAAAAACATTTTTAGTTGACGTAAGTGTCAAATTAAAAAAAATTAATGAATTAAAATGTATTAATGCAGGTAATTACCACTCTAAAATGATCTTATGGCAAATATAAGAGAAGAAACATCTGAATTGAGATAAAATATGAGTATGCTGCAAGTTATAGCCAAAGTCAAGTACGCAGTGGGAAAATATTCACTTGTACACATATGCGTAATTAAAAATGTAATTTTTTAATTTTGGTGATAGGTATTCACCCCTTAAAAAAAGTGTAAGGGAAAAACTAAAAAAAGTGTATGAGAATTAAGGTATTTTAGAATTTTGTAGCAAGTTTCAGCCAAATTTTTGGGTTGACAGCGGAGATTGGGCTCCGGACACAATTTGAGACCCAAAAACCCAAATTTTCTTGAAATAAACTCCTGTATAAAATTATTGGAAAATTACCATACTTCATGGGCATACTTTCCAGTGCTAGACTAAGAAATATTCCAAATTTCAACTTGTTCGGTCTGTTCAGTCCAGAGCCACTGAGTGATACGGTCGTCCGGGTAACACAAAATCTGGTCCGCAGTAAAAAATATCTTTAGTAATGCAATTTCCTTATTATTTTATGTCAAGAATATGTATTTTACTATGTTAAAGATATCTGAACTAAAAAAAGTTAATACATTTGAAATAGATCAATTTTTGTCCTTTAAAACCTAATTTAGACCCAGGAAAGCGATTTCAATAGGCACTCCTGGTGCGTTGTTTTAAAACGTGAGTGCCTAAAAACTACATGAGTAAAAATGTTACATGGGTAAAACCAAAAATCGTGGCGCCAACGTTAATTGCAGATATTGACACCGCAAATAGTGAAAGATATCTTTCGTTAATTAGTCCCACAATTAGTCACATATGGTATGATATACAATACCTCAAATATAAGACAATCACTATCATTTCTGTGGAAACCGTCCATTCATTGGCAAAAGCTGTGTACGGGGTAAACCAATGGATGGACTGTTGTCCATTCACTAGGTATTACGCCATATGAATATGCCAGTACGTGGGCGCCTGATAATAAGTCTTTTCGTGCACCGATCTCGACTTTCGAGACGCGGAAATGATTCTGTGGACTTTATTTTATACAATCAAATAATTTTCAACAAAAAATTGGATAAAACTCGCTCTGAAAATCTTATTCTAGAAATGACGATTTTCTACGTGTCTTAGTGTTTGGTGTGTTGTTCCAAGACGACTGAGCTCATGCGCAAGAATTTGTGTCTTTTCTTAAAAATAGTAAACATTAAAAGTCATCTAATAACTAGGCGATCTCTCTGAAGGTACAAGGAAACGAAAAGTAAACCTGCCGTCGATACATTATCCTTCACTTTCTTAATAAGCGGCTTAATGTGCTAGACCGTCCATTCATTGGCGGGTGTCTTTCCACTGGCATGTTCACCCTATACCGCTTATTCTCGGAGCCAATTTTCTTCTGAGGGGGTACAACCTCCCACTGCCTCTCTCCTCGTCGACATGTTTAGCTGTTTATACTTTTACATTTGTACAGGGCTTTGGCCTTTTTTTTTGCCTTTCCCTCTGCGCTCCTCTCATCTTTATGTACATTGTTTCATTTGTTTCCCTAACCATCAGTGCGCCCACTCAGTCTTATTGTTGCCTTATATTTACTTCTCGTGATGTGCCCCGGTCGCGAGCTGGCTTCTTTCTTTCGCTGTTTTCTGTGTTTCTAATTTTTGTATTGCCGAACCCCCGACACATTTTCGACATAAATGTCTCGGGACCAGCGGATCATGTCGCTGACCATCAGCCTTCGCATCATGGACGCATATCGTGCGTTCACTCTGAGGAGTCTGAGGACGCGCTCGTTCGCCGGGTCCCACGCGCCGAGGGCGCCCACCAGAAACGCCTCGATCTTCACGACGTAGCCCTGTCGCGCCAGGTTCTCAGCAAGGGGCGTGTATTTCTGGATTTTTCCCACCCGTGCGTCCTCGAATGCCTGTGCTTTGTTCTCGAATGGTATTGTGACATCAATGATGGTGGCGGTTCGGGCCACGTCGTCTCTAATGAATATATCCGGCCTTAGGGCCTCGTGTTCCTGGTCGACCCCCTCTACTCGCTGATTGACACGCATGGCCCCGGGGAATACTACATTGAGACCCAAACATTTTGAGCATAAACCCAAGATAGAGAACTCATTTTATCCATTTTTGCTCCCTCATGGAGGAAGCTTTGTTACCGTGAACCATTTTTTTCACCGTAATAAAGCTTTTTACACGTACACACGCTCACACACACGCGTGTGTGCGTGTGTGTGTGTGTGTATGTATGTGCAGATTTCATTGGTCGCGCGATAACTGTCGTAATTTTCGTTATATGTTCTCCAAATTTGTCACGCGAGTAGGCTATCATAGAACAACGTTTGGGATTGTAGATGACGCGAATCGATTGAAAAATTCAGATTTTACAACACTCTTAAATCTTTGAAAAAATCGTTTTTACGCTACAACTTCTGCAAATTATAAGATATCGGGCTGAAATTTTGTATGCAAATGGAGTACTATCAAATCATGATCTCTACCAAACTTGGCGGATATCGGTAAAGCGGTTTAAATGTGATTGCAATTTCAATTTTTTTTATAATGTCTGTAAGTACTTCAACTCCTATCCATTCTGAGCCATTCGATTGCGATTTTTAACGCGTCATCACGTTTATTGATTATCAGTGATAAATTTCATCAAATAAACGGTCATTATGTTGGTAAATCTCGATTTTGCTGCATGAAAAATAAAAAAATGCCGTGACGAAAATAACAAATTTTTTACATTTGTTGCAGAAGTATCTCAAATTTGGTTCACATATGGACAACCATGAACCAAGGTTTGAGTACAAATTTGACGCAAATCTGTTAAGCCGTTTAAATTTTATGGCATTTTTAGTTTTTTTTAATCTCGTTCTCTCGCTGGCTCGTGCAAATTACGTGATACGAAGTTCTAATTTGTTCCGCACATCGACTATCATGAAACAAGGATCGGACACAAATTTGAAATGAATCTGTGGATTTCTATGACAACTCAATCAAAACAAGCCTGCACAGTAGAACTTTGCAAATTGGTTCCTCAGCATTTTACTCCGTTAACGATGGTTCCTCTATGAGGAAGCCAATATTGATCAACACACTTCCTCATAGAGGAAGCATCGTTGAAGGAGTAAAATGCTGAGGAAGCAATTTGTAAAGTTTTACTACAGTTTTCGCGTAATTGATTTTTTTTCTTCCAATATTCGCCTAATTATTTTATATCGTTGACTATGTTAAACAGAGCATCTTGGCATTTTTTGAGAATTTAATTGTCATATTTGGTCGATCCATAAAATAAAAAATAAAAAAAATGAAAAATATCTGACGTGAAGTAGAAAAATCATATCGACAATAATAACTAGGTCAACATTTTCGTATTTCAATACAGTTTACGATAAGAATAATCTAAATAAAAAATATAAAAAATTGTATGATTATTTTTACCGTAAACTGAGTTGAATTACGAAAATGTTGGTCCAATTGTTTTTGTCGATATGATTTTTCCACATGACGTCAGGTTTTTTTTATTTTTTACATTTTTAGGCTCTCACGTTTACAAAAAAAGCGCACCAGGAGTGCCTATTGAATTCGCTTTCCAAGGGTGAAAAAACGTTTTTAAAGGAAAATGTTGATATAATTTTTATTTATCTACTTCTTTTTATTTCAGATTTCTTAAACATGACAAAATACATATTCTTGACATAATAGAACATAGAAATTTCATTACTAAATGTATTTTTTCCTTCAGACCAGATTTTGTGTTACCCGGACGTCCGTATAACTTAGTGGCTCTGGACTAAACAGACCGAACAAGTAAAAATTTAGAATCTTTCTTAGTCTAGCATTTTGAACTATGCCCATGAAGTATGGTAACTTTTCAATGATTTTATGCAGGTGTTCACTTGAAGAAAATTGGCATTTTTGGTCGTCAAATTGTATACGTGTCTCAATCTTCGCCATCGACAGAAGAATTTGGCTAAAACTTGCAACATAATTCTGAATCAACTTAATTCTAATGCCCTTATTGAGTCTTTTTTTGCACCTTTTTTAAGTGATGAATACCTACAACACTCCTATCATTAAATAAAAAATTGTGTCCGGCGTTAATCTTCGCAGTCAATAGAGTCATTTGGCTAAAACTTGCAGCATACTCATATTTTACCTTAGTTCACATATAACTTTCTTATATTTGCCCTTATATCACTTTAGAGTGGTGATTACCTACCATGATAAAATAAAAATACATTGTTGAAATTAATGTCACACTTATGACTACTAAAACTTTTTTCGCGTGAAAGAATCATTACCCGCTGGACTTTTTATTTATTATGAAGTCAAAATAATAGATTCCGCAATGATTTCTTTCTTATTATATTCATAAATTGCACTAGTACACTTCAATTATAATCATTATTTATATGTGATATGCCGAACTAAAATATGAATATACATAACCTAAACGAAACATTCGTAAAACGTATTAGCCGGTACCTCACATACCGGTACCTTATATATGCTTGACATGTATACTTTTATTGAATTACTTGTTATTTGTTCATTTTCACTGGGACTTAACACTGTATTCGCGATTTTTTGGTCTTTTTTGGTCTCTGAATGTTCATCTGTCACTGTGGTGATATATTTCCCCATTTCATTTATTTACCGTGAATCACCGCTCGTAATCACTACATTACCACTGCATTCACGGTTTAATTAATTACTCATTTCTTTTTTTTTTAACGATAAACTTTCTTTACACTTTATTATTAAAGTATAACCCAATCACGATTTACGCCTTTTCAAGAGACACGATAGCGTCTCGAGACACCTCCGTGAAGTTGTCCGGCAAACTTTGGCCTTTCGGTTTCTAACTGATTGATATCGATTGATAGTCGTTTGATATTGATTGATAGCCTTATATCAATGATTGATAGTAATTCGTTTTTTTATAATATCAAAAACAAAATTTATCCTGCAGTTGGCCGCAATTTTTTCATTTTCTGCCGAAATGCGATCTCCATAAACAAAATTAAAAGTGAGCACCGGTAACAGTCAGGTAATAATCAGGTAACTTGGGAGTCGTCCAAGATGGCGGAGAGGATGGGTGGAAAGAGTCGCCGGAAAAAAGTTGTGAAAGCGGCGGAAGTAGAGAGAGGAGGGGGACAAAAAGTGATGTGGAGGTAGAGGCGAAAGGGAGGTGTGCAGAGAGGAAAACGGTGGAAAAAAGGACACAGGGGGAGGGAAATTATAAGTGACGGAAACAGGTGGACAGAGAATGCGGTGGACGAGTGGACAAGGCGCCGGGGAGAGAGGAGGGAGGTAGACCAGCGGGCGGCGCAGGCGCAGCGAGGGATCGCGGGAGCCGGAGAGACCCGAACAGCGGTCGGGAAGAGGCAAACACGGTGCAGGTGCAGCGAGGATCCGAAGAGAGCCGTAGATGGACGAGCGAGGAGCGAGCAAACGCACGAGAAGAGTCGACAGAGGACGAGAGCGGCCGAACGAGGGAACGGAGCCGAACAGGAAGACAAGGCAGGGGAGAGTGGACAGAACGGAGAGCGTGGTCCCTCGGCGCGAGCCACGTGCAGACAGGAGGGGAGCGGACAAGGCCGAGAAAGTGCCTGGCAGCGAGCACGTGGCAGTAGAGAGAGCTGGCGGAACAGACCGGTGGATAAGACAGCGTCGGGAGTGTCGGAAGGGTTTCGGGAGTTGGTGTGGAAGAATCGGAGGAGCAATGTGGCGGTGCAAGTTTTGGGAAGAGTTTGGTGGTGGAAAAGTGAAACGGACGGAGACGGGCGGTGGAGGAGAGTTTCTTGGGAAGCCTGTCAGCGAGTTTTTGGACAATAGAAAAAAAGTTTTGCTTGTCTTTGTTTTTGGATTGGTGGCTTTAAGTTTGCGGAGAACTTCGGGAGTGGATGAACAGGTAGGAAGAAAAGAGGAAAAGTGGACAGTGTGTGAAAGAAAGAAAGGGAAAATAATGGATAGTTTGCGAGTGTTTGACACTGGTTGGTACAGGCGAGGGCGACGGAGAGTGGACGGACGGTGATCAGGCGGGCAAGAAGAGAGGAAGAAGAGAGACAGCGAGACGCGGAGCAGAGAGCGGAAGAGACGGAACGAGGAGGGACGAAGCGGACCCTGGTGAGGAAGACGGCGGGAGAATGTAAAGGGAGAAGGGGAAAGGGGAGGGCGAGGACAGAGCGGAGAAAGGACAGAGCGGGAGAGAGAAAGAAAGGGGGTAGCGGTGACGAAGAGCCGGGCAGCGGAGACAAAGCGAAAGATGGAAGCGGAGAGTCGGACAGCAGGGACGGGAAGAGAAGTGGATTGCAGGAGTGCGGCGAGGACGGCGGCGAGGCAGGGGGAGAGGAAGGGGAGAATCGACGAATCGAAGAGAGGAGAGGGAGAGAGCAACGGGATCGACGAAGAAGAGGAGAAGAGGAGAGACAGACAGGAGAAAGGAGAAAGACAGCGGCAGCGGCAGCGTGAGGAGAAAGAGAGACGAGCGGCAGCGGTAGCGAGAGGGGAGTGCGGGAATAGAGACATCGGCAGCGAGAAGAGAAAGAGAGACGAGAGACAGCAGTAGCTAGAGGAGAGAGCGAGACAAGGGACAGCGGCAGAAAGAGGAAAGAGCGGGACGAGAGACAGCGGCAGCGAGAGGAGACAGCGAGAAGAGTGGCAACGGCAGCGAAAGGGGGGAGCGGACAGAGACAGCGACGAACAGCGGGGCGAGGCGAAGAGAGAAAGGGAAAAAGAAGTAGGCGAGAGACAGGGCGTGAAGAGAAAACGGAAACGATGTCAAGGATAGATGGAGGGAGAGGGTGAGGATGTGTGTGCGTGTGTGGGTGAGAGACAGAGAGAGGGAGAATGAGAGAGAGGGAGTGCGGGAGAGGAGAAGAGGTGGAGGAATGACAAGGAGGGAGGTAACGGAAGATGTAAAGAAAATTGAAAATTGTAAAGCGTATGTAACAAGGAGTCAAACTTGAAAAAACAAGCAACCCGGTCGCCCCTGCGGGGCGCCGGGTTGTTGTTGGAGGGCTTCGCCCCCCAAACCCCCCGAAAATGACCCTGCGGCAAAAATGTCCCATCGGGACATTTTTCCCTGGTGTCATTTTAAGGCACTCACGCGGTCGTCGCGCTCCGCGCTCCGCAGGGGGTCGTTTGGACGTCGCGCTTCGCGCTCCGCACAGCGCCGGTCGGACGTCGCGCTCCGCACGATGCCGTTCGAAAGTCGCACTTCGCGCTCTACACGGTGGCGTTCGGACGTCGCGTTTCGCGCTCCGCACCGTGCCCTCCGGACGTCGCGCTTTGCGCTCTGCACGATGCCATCCGGACGTCGCACTTCGCGCTCCGCACGATGCCGTTCGGACGTCGCGCTTTGCACTCCGCACGATGCGGTTCGGACTAGAGACGTGAGTGGTATACATGACCAGTAATTTTACGATTAAAAACGGTATGTGACCGGTGTTAAATTTACGACATCGGTAATAAAGTCATATAGTCTCTTAGTGATTAAGTATTCTCGTCAAGATACGGTGAATTTACGAAACAACGTTGCTGTAATTTTACCAAAAAATTCGTTATAGACAGTTTACCATTTTTTATGGTGAATTCACCAACAAAAATTTGTAACCGGTCAAACTTACGAGAATTTTTCGTGACCGTATTTTCACAACACAAAGTTTGTAGAAAAAAAATGTGGATAAAAGACGGTAAAGGTACGGTAGTTTCATTGATATTTTACAAAAAATAAAAATACCGGTATTTTCATATCTATATAATTCTGTGATGTTCAATGTCGGTCATTTTCAAAAAATAAAAAGTCATTCGAATCAATAGAAACTGACCCATAAAATGGTCAATAGAAAATGTGGAGTATAAATTTGATATTCGATTTTTTTTAGTCGATGTTTCATAAAAAAACAACACCGAACGTCGATTAATCGACGAAGGTCGGTTTTGTGAAGGTCATTTGACCGTCACAAAACCGTTTGGACCGTCACATGACGCTTGTCGAAATGACTGTCATTTTTACTTCGACCAAATAGGCAAAAAATGACGTCACAAAACCGTCAAATGACGGTTATTTCTTGGTCTTCTAAACTGTTATAAAAATGACCGTCATTTCAAATCTCTATGTGTGTCAATCGAAATGAGGTAAAAAAACACGGTGTCTCCAGTAAAAGAGTCTTAGAGCGTCTCGTCTCGGTCGGTAAGGTAGTGGAAATGGACTTGTCTCGAGACGCTATCGTGTCTCTTGAAAAGTCGTAAATCGTAATTAAGTTCTACTTTCTTATTGTAGTTAAATCATTTAATAACACAGTGTAAAGAAGGGTTATCGTTAAAAAAAAAAAAGATATAAGAAATTAATAAAACCGCCCCAGCAGATCGACCAACCACGAAAAATCCAACCAGGTCGGTTTAGAACACGAAAACAACCAGTATTTTGAAGAAAACAACCACCGACAAACCGTGTTCTCAACTAAATCTCAGTTGGTCGGTGGTTGGTTTCGATGAAATACTAGTTGATCCCGTGTCCTAAAACGACCCGGTGGGGATCATAGTCGGTATACGGTTGGACCGAACTGTTAGGGCGTGAACGCAGTTGTAATTTGGTGATTACGATTGTTTTATGATAAATAAATTAAATCGAGAGATACATCAGCCACAGTGACAGGTGAACATTCTGAGACGAAAACAGCCCTGATGCACGCCACATTACACGGTCAAATACACGCGCGTAATGTCTTCATCTATTTAACCGTGTAATTTTAAGAAAATACACGGTCAGCTGTAGATTCAATCGCAAATGCACGTACAAATAAACGAACAAATACACGGTCCGGGCGCCGTAAATTTGATCGCAAATGCACGTACAAATAAACGCGCAAGTATACAGGGTCCGGGCGCCGTGGATTTAATCGCAAATGCGCGTACAAATGAACGCACAAATACACGGTCCAAAAAAATCTGACCGTGTATTTTCTAAAAATTATACGGTAAAATAGATGAAGACATTACACGCGCGTATTTGAACGTGCATTTGTCCATTCATTTTATCGTGTAATCGATCGTGTACCGTCCTACCAGGGAGACCAAAAAACAGCGAATGCAGTGATAAGATCCAGTAAAAATAAGCAAAAGACAAATAATTCAATATAAAATATACATTATTCATTTATATTACCGATGTGTGTCAATCGAAATGAGGTCAAAACACGGTGTATCTGGTAAAAGAGTCTTGAAGCGTCTCGTGTCGGTCGGTAAAGTAGGTTTTGTCTACACTGGAACCTCTTATGCGCACACCCTCATAGCGTACATTGGGAAACGTATCAGCGCTGTGATTGGATGATTTCGCGAGAGAGAGTGAGAGGCACGAACGTTTCGCGTGCCTGATTGGCTCTTCACTTAGCGTACATGTCTCTGCATTTCGAACGCTATGAGAGGTTCCACGGTACTTGGACTTGTCTCGAGACTAGAGATGTGGAATTACCGCAAAATCATGAAGCGGTAAACTTACCAAAAAATTACCGTATTTTTACCGTAAAATGACGTCATTTTTTTCGCGCAATCAGGTGTTGTGGAATTACCGTCACAAATTTTTTCGATAAACATACCGTAAAAATATGGTAAATCCAACTATTTAGATGTGGAATTACTGGTCACTTTTCTTTTTGCTAAATTTACGGTCACAAAAAAGTATGACCGGTCATTTACAACTAGATAGGTGTACAGCTCGTTTTTTTTTTTTTTTTTTTTTTTTTTTTTTTTTTTTTTTTTTTTTTTCATGAATTATTATGAAATGCTGTATTCAAAGATAATTTATTATTCATTTATTGTTTGCACGTTTATCGAATACGTATCTTATTGTTGAATCACAAATTTATGGTAAGATAATTGTATATAAAGTTTTTTTTATTAGGCGATACGCGCGCCACAGCTCTGACCAGACCACTGAGAACTGACTCTTTTACTAGAGTAAGGTAAAGTCAACGCGATTGCGGCTCTATTTTTTTTAACAGAGTTAATTAATTTGATAATTAAGTGTAAAAAACGTTGTCGTTTTGCAAAAAACATTTAGGAAATTAAGAAAACCGTGAATGCAGTTGTTATGTGGTAATTACGTGGTGATTTAGAATAGGTAAATAAAATCGAGAGATACATCTGCAGTGACAGGTGAACATTTAGAGACGAAAAGAGACAAAAAAACAGCGAAAAAAGTAATAAGTGCCAGCGGAAATTAGCAAATAACAAATGATTTAATGGAAAATATACACGTCAAGCGTATAGTTCCGATAATAATGTACTTGTCAACATGTTTTACGAATATTGTGTTTAGGTTATGTTCACTCATATTTCAGTTTGGTGTATTAAATATAAATTATCTTCACAATTAAAGTGTACTAGTGCAATTAATAAATATACTAATGAAGAAATCATTGTGGAATCAATTATTTCGACCTTCTAACTTCTAACATGTGCAGCGGGTAATGATTTTTCAGGAAAAAACATTTTTAGTTGACGTAAGTGTCAAATTAAAAAAAATTAATTAATTAAAATGTATTAATGCAGGTAATTACCACTCCAAAATGATCTTATGGCAAATATAAGAGAAGAAACATCTAAATTTTGATAAAATATGAGTATGCTGCAAGTTATAGCCAAAGTCAAGTACGCAGTGGGAAAATATTCACTTGTACACATATGCGTAATTAAAAATGTAATTTTTTAATTTTGGTGATAGGTATTCACCCCTTAAAAAGAGTGCAAGTGAAACACTAAAAAAAGTGTATGAGAATTAAGGCATTTTAGAATTTTGTAGCAAGTTTCAGCCAAATTCTTGGGTTGACAGCGGAGATTGGGCTCCGGACACAATTTGAGACCCAAAAACCCAAATTTTCTTGAAATAAACTCCTGTATAAAATTATTGGAAAATTACCATACTTCATGGGTATACTTTTCAGTGCTAGACTAAGAAATATTCCAAATTTCAACTTGTTCGGTCTGTTCAGTCCAGAGCCACTGAGTGATACGGACGTCCGGGTAACACAAAATCTGGTCCGCAGTAAAAAATATCTTTAGTAATGCAATTTCCTTATTATTTTATGTCAAGAATATGTATTTTACTATGTTAAAGATATCTGAACTAAAAAAAGTTAATACATTTGAAATATATCAATTTTTGTCCTTTAAAACCTAATTTAAACCCAGCAAAGCGATTTCAATAGGCACTCCTGGTGCGTTTTTTTAAAACGTGAGTGCCTAAAAATGTGGATAAAAGACGGTAAAGGTACGGTAGTTACATTATTATTTTACCAAAAATAAAAATACCGGTATTTTCATATCTATATAATTCTGTGATGTTCAATGTCGGTCATTTTCAAAAAATAAAAAGTCATTCGAATCAATAGAAAATGACCCATAAAATGGTCAATAGAAAATGTGGAGTATAAATTTATCGCGTTCAAAACGCAGGCAGCGAGGCCACAAGAAATGACCAAATACAACGAGGACCCAAGGCCCTAGGATGTTGAGTTATCGGTCGGTATAGTAGTGATGATAAAATACCGACGGTTGATATTCGATTTTTTTTAGTCGATGTTTCATAAAAAACAACACCGAACGTCGATTAATCTACGAAGATCGCCCATCCCTACTATGTAGAATGCTATCCATTATTTCGATTTCGTCAATTGACACAAAAGTGGCCGTCACGTGACCGTTACTTTCGTGTTTCCGAATCAGGCGAGATGCATTTTGTGACGGTCATTTGACCGTCACAAAACCGTTTGGACCGTCACATGACGCTTGTCGAAATGACCGTCATTTTTACTTCGACCAAATAGGCAAAAAATGACGTCACAAAACCGTCAAATGACGGTTATTTCTTGGTCTTCTGAACTGTTATAAAAATTACCGTTATTTCAAATCTCTATGTGTGTCAATCGAAATGACGTCAAAAAACACGGTGTCTCCAGTAAAAGAGTCTTAGAGCGTCTCGTCACGGTCGGTAAGGTAGGTGAATGGACTTGTCTCGAGACGCTATCATGTCTCTTGAAAAGGCGTAAATCGTCATTAAGTTCTACTTTCTTATTATAGTTAAATCATTTAATAACAAAGTGTAAAGAAGGGTTATCGTTAGAAAAAAAAAGATATAAGAAATTAATAAAACCGCCCCAGCAGATCGACAAACCACGAAAAATCCAACCAGGTCGGTTTAGAACACGAAAACAACCAGTATTTTGAAGAAAACAACCACCGACAAACCGTGTTCTCAACTAAATCTCAGTTGGTCGGTGGTTGGTTTCGATGAAATACTAGTTGATCCCGTGTCCTAAAACGACCCGGTGGGGATCATAGTCGGTATACGGTTGGACCGAACTGTTAGGGCGTGAACGCAGTTGTAATTTGGTGATTACGATTGTTTTATGATAAATAAATTAAATCGAGAGATATATCAGCCACAGTGACAGGTGAACATTCTGAGACGAAAACAGCCCTGATGCACGCCACGTTACACGGTCAAATACACGCGTGTAATGTCTTCATCTATTTGACCGTGTAATTTTAAGAAAATACACGGTCAGCTGTAGATTCAATCGCAAATGCACGTACAAATAAACGAACAAATACACGGTCCGGGCGCCGTAAATTTGATCGCAAATGCACGTACAAATAAACGCACAAGTATACAGGGTCCGGGCGCCGTGGATTTAATCGCAAATGCGCGTACAAATGAACGCACAAATACACGGTCCAAAAAAATCTGACCGTGTATTTTCTAAAAATTATACGGTAAAATAGATGAAGACATTACACGCGCGTATTTGAACGTGCATTTGTCCATTCATTTTATCGTGTAATCGATCGTGTACCGTCCTACCAGGGAGACCAAAAAACAGCGAATGCAGTGATAAGATCCAGTGAAAATAAGCAAAAAACAAATAATTCAATATAAAATATACATTATTCATTTATATTACCGATGTGTGTCAATCGAAATGAGGTCAAAACACGGTGTCTCCGGTAAAAGAGTCTTGAAGCGTCTCGTGTCGGTCGGTAAAGTAGGTTTTGTCTACACTGGAACCTCTTATAGCGCACACCCTCAGAGCGTACATTGGGAAACGTATCAGCGCTGTGATTGGATGATTTCGCGAGAGAGAGTGAGAAGCACGAACGTTTCGCGTGCCTGATTGGCTCTTCACTTAGCGTACATGTCCCCGCATTTCGAACGCTATGAGAGGTTCCACGGTACTTGGACTTGTCTCGAGACTAGAGATGTGGAATTACCGTAAAATCCTGGAGCGGTAAACTTACCAAAAAATTACCGTATTTTTACCGTAAAATTACGTCATTTTTTTTTCGCGCAATCAGGTGTTGTGGAATTACCGTCACAAATTTTTTCGATAAACATACCGTCAAAATATGGTAAATCCATCTATTTAGATGTGGAATTACTGGTCACTTTTCTTTTTGATAAATTTACGGTCACAAAAAAGTATGACCGGTCATTTACAACTAGATAGGTGTACAGCTCGCAATTTTTTTTTTTTTTTTTTTTTTTCATGTATTATTATGTAATGCTGTATTCAAAGATAATTAACTATTCATTTATTGTTTACACGTTTATCCAATACTTATCTTATTGTTCAATCACAAATTTATGGAAAGATAATTGTATATAAAGTTTTTTTATTAGGCCACATGCGCGCCACAGCTGTGAAATTTCAAATCACCACGACCATATGATTTTGTGACCGATGTGGTCATTTTGGAAACGAGCTCTATAAAGTTGACTATGAAAGTGACCATACAACTTTAAGGAAAAAATTTTAAAAAAATACTGGTCGATTAGTGGTCGTTTGGTGATGATTGGTAAATCGATTTCATCGTTTGGAGATCAATTGTTTAATTACAATAATTAAAAAACTAAAAAAGTCCCAAAGTTAGCCAAACATTTTTTTTTTTTATTCAAATCGACTCTAATAGGGCTCATTCAATGCGGAATCGTTTGGCGGTTACGAATAACGCAATTAAAACATTTGGAGATCCTTAGTTTTCGAGAGAAACTAATACAATGAAATTCCAGTCGACAGAGCCGGATGAAAACATGTGGACAAATATTTATGTTCGGTAAAGCAGGTGATTTTGTCAAAAACGCTATCCGGTGTTTTTCTAATGCACTTTCGTCGGCACCGTCGCGGATATTTTGGCTACGTCGCCATGTTGTTTACAATCGCGTAAATAGAAGGAAGTTGAAGAACAGCCTGAAAAAAGGTGTCTTACAAATCGGTTCAGAAATACCTGCTTTACCAACCATAAACGTTTGTCCACATGTTTTCAACCGTCTCTGTCGACTGGAATTTTATTTGATTAGTTTCTCTCGAAAACTAAGGATCTCCAAATGTTTTAATTACGTTACTCGAAACCGCCAAACGATTCCGCATCGAATGAGCCCTATTAGAGTCGATTAGAATTTTTAAAAAATGTTTGGCTAACCTTGGGACTTTTTTAGTTTTTTAATTATTGTAATTAAACAATTGATCTCCAAACGATGAAATTGATCTATTAATCACCACCAAACAACCACCAATCGACTAGTATTTTTTATTTATTTTTTACCGACCGTAAACCTTTGTCCACATGTTTTCATCCGGCTCTGTGGACTGGAATTTCATTGTATTAGTTTCTCTCGAAAACTAAGGATCTCCAAATGTTTTAATTGCGTTATTCGAAACCGCCAAACGATTCCGCATTGAATGAGCCCTATTAGAGTCGATTTGAATAAAGAAAAAAATGTTTGGCTAACTTTGGGACTTTTTTATTTTTTTAATTATTGTAATTGAACAATTGATCTCCAAACGATGAAATTGATCTACCAATCACCACCAAACGACCACCAATCGACCAGTATTTTTATCAAATTTTTTCCTTCAAGTTGTATGGTCAACTTTATAGAGCTTTGGAAACGGTCACGTACCGTATTTTTACGGTAAAAATACCGTAACATTACCGGTCACATTAACTGCTTACATCTCTAATTTTAACCTGATCAAGAGACGCGGTAGCGTCTCGAGATATGTACATTTACCTACTTTACCGACCGAAGACGAGACGCTCCAAGACTAGAGATGTGGAATTACCGCAAAATCATGAAGCGGTAAACTTACCAAAAAATTACCGTATTTTTACCGTAAAATGACGTCATTTTTTTCGCGCAATCAGGTGTTGTGGAATTACCGTCACAAATTTTTTCGATAAACATACCGTAAAAATATGGTAAATCCAACTATTTAGATGTGGAATTACTGGTCACTTTTCTTTTTGCTAAATTTACGGTCACAAAAAAGTACTAATAAAGTACTAATAGTATTAATAAATATACTGTAACGAGTTCCCATCGTCCACCTACTTTTTTCCTATCATCTCGACTCCCCGTACCGTTAACCCATGGGCCTGCATGCCTAATTTACCGCTTCCTGCCCCGCGGCTCGGTTCAACGCCGCGTCCTACATCTCAAGAGTTCCCTAAAACGCAGCTGTTATCGCCTGCATGACGATACTGCCAGTTACGCGGCCTACGTGACATTTCCTCAAATTCCTCTCCTACGTTTCTTTCTATCGCCTGTTCCCCACGTGGGCCTTGCCTAATCAGCTGACCGCCTTTCTCCGGAAATCGGCCACACGTGCGCCTTTTCCCGCCGAACTTTCTAGGCTCTCCCAAAATTCCTCCCCACCAAGACCCTTTTTTCCCACAGTTCTATCCCTTATAAACACCTCCCGCGTTATTTTGTTAGTCAGTAAGTCCGCGACATCGATCCTGTAACTTTGAAATAAAGACTTTGTAGTTCCGAAACGGTGTCAACCGCGTTTTGTCCTTCCAAGTACCGCGCTTCGTAGCCGAGTTGGCTACTCCCCCAATAAAAACCCTTCCTCACCTATTCCCGACATCACAATTGGTGCTAAGTGTGGGGTGTGCCAACTCCAAGTGTTAGAAGCATTGGAACGACGAGACAACACCAAGAATCTACAAAGGGAAAAGAGCAACACTGGACTCGAACACGAAAACGGTGAGTAACCAATTTACTCGATACCGCCTACCCGCTAGTATCACGACAGACTCCGACTCTAGTTCCGTGAATACGATGTCGCTCTCAAACGTGAACGAGACGCTAAAAAACGCGATGGGCAAAGTGTTCGACCGATCGGGGGACAGTAACAAAGAAGTGCGCGAACCAGAACGAGTGTCGCGGCCGCCAAGTGTGTTTTCGGAGGAACAATTCGAAGAAATAACGCCAAAAGAGGCAATAGAACTTATTAAAGAATTCGACGGAAAAAATATCGGTGTCGAGGCATTTATAGCGTCAATCGAAGACGTACGACCGCAAGTGACGCGGCAAGATTATCTCCGTCGACTGGTAATCGCGAAAAGAATCGTGGGTGACGCGGCGCGCGAAATTCAGGAATACGAGGTCGACACCTATGAGCAACTGTACGAGGGTCTCCGCATCCTGTTCGGTAACCTTCAGCCGGTCAGCGTTTTCCGTGACAAACGTTCGCGCATGTTCCAAGGAAGGAACGAAACGGTCTCGAAATTTACCAACCGATTTCTCGAAGTGCAGAATCAAGTGTTGGCCGTACTCGCAAATTCAACCCCAAGCGAAAGCAAGAGGAAATTGATAATCGAGTACGAAAGAGAGCAGGGCCTCGAGCAATATTTGCTAGGCCTCCGGAAAGAAATTTCGACAGAAGTGCGCGCACAACGACCGGACAACATTCGAGCAGCTATCGCGAAGGCTCAAGCCGCGGAAGCCTATGACTACACGCGCGAAATGATGACGCGCAGCCTCAACATCGCGGACCGAAATCCAGCCAGCGCCCCACGTCGTCCGATGCCTCCGACTCCAAGACCACCACCAGCACATCCCTCCGGAACGCAACGACCACAGACCTCCTGCAATTACTGCAGGAGAATCGGGCACATCGAGCGCGATTGCCGCACCAAAATGCGCGACCTCCAGAACCGAGGCAACTCCTCCACCCAGCAGTCGGGTTTTCGACGGGACCTGCCGCCACCTCGGCCCCCTCTGCGAGTCAACCACCTACCTACAGAGGAAACCTCGGAAGCCGAAACACTGGAGGAATCCCTCGCGTTAACACCGTTGGATGTGCGAAACGAGTCGTCAAACTCTCCATGCGAGACGTACGAGGACCAGGGCGATTTCTATTAGACACCGGAGCCGCTATCAGCCTCATCAAACTAGGCAGTCTCAAAGGTACGTCTCTTGTCGATAAAAAAGTCAACACCGAGTTTAGGATGGGCAACGATCTACACAGATCGTTGTTCGTTACACAGCAAGAATACGAAGGCCGGAAACAAATATTTCACGTCGTCCCTGATGATTTCCCCTTGGAGGAGGATGGACTGATTGGCGTCCCTTTCATGGAAAAATATCAGACGTATATCGGCATCGGAAAAGACAATTTTCTGCAATTCGATGGAAAACGACTTGACTTCGAACCACTATCTGTCACGGTTCCGGCGAGATCTATTCACTTCGTCTCCGTGCCAACAAACATCGCGAATGGACCAGCAGTTACCAGCGAAGAAAACGCAGATTCCATAGTCCCTTGCGTGTTCGAAGCCAAGGATTATGAAGCCCGAGTGCCAGTAATAAACGACTCGGAAGAACCGAAACGGTTTATCGTGGACCTAGTGCGTGGGCTACCCTTTAACGGACTTACCCACTCACCGGCGGAGGCGCGCCAAGACGCACCGGCGGACGCACTAAGGATCCACCACATTAAAGAGCACAATTCGGCAGATAGGATCCGAACACTCAGGGAAAACGTGCGCCTGCAGCACGTGCCACCCGAACTAGCGGAACCGGTGTGGGACATAGTGTCGTCCTACCCCGACGTGTTCGCTCTACCTGGTGACCCACTGCCAGGCACAAAAGCGGTCAAACACCGCATTATCACCAGCGATGACGTTCCGATAAACGTCAAGCAGTACCGGTACCCTCCGGTACACAAAGAAGAGATTGACCGCCAAGTCAACGAAATGCTCGAACAGAAGCTGATCGAGCCCAGCGACTCACCATACAACGCCCCACTCTGGGTGGTACCAAAAAAATCCGATGCATCAGGGAAGAAGAAGTGGAGAATCGTCATCGATTTTAGGAAATTAAATGAGAAGACTTCTCACGACGCCTATCCTCTCCCATGCATCGACGAGATATTGGACCAGCTTGGAAGAGCAAAATACTTCTCCGCATTTGACCTCGCTTCCGGATTCCATCAGATACCGATGGACGAGCGAGATAAACAAAAAACAGCCTTCTCAACACCGTCGGGACATTTCCACTACAACCGGATGCCTTTCGGTCTCAAAAACGCACCCGCAACATTCCAACGGATGATGAACAACGCGCTGCGTGGACTGATCGGCAACACGTGCTTCGTTTATCTCGACGACATCATCATCTACGGTAATACATTGGAGGAGCACAATAAAAAACTATTGGACGTGTTGAAGCGCTTGCGTGAAGCAGATTTAAAACTGCAACCGGACAAGTGCGAATTCCTCCGACCGGAACTAGAATTCTTAGGACACGTGATATCCGAAGAAGGGGTAAAACCAAATCCGAAGAAAATCGAAGCGGTGACGAATTTCCCGACGCCCAAGGAACCCAAACACATCAAACAATTCCTTGGACTCGCGGGATACTATCGCAAATTCATCAAGGACTTCAGCAAAATTGCGAAACCCTTGACGGAATTATTGAAAAAAGATGCGTCGTGGAACTGGACTGAAAAGCAGGAACAGGCTTTTCAGCTCCTACGTACCGCTCTGACGACCGCACCCGTCCTGCAGTACCCGGATTTCACGAAGGAATTCGTTCTGACCACCGACGCTAGCAACCATGCAATCGGTGCCGTCCTATCGCAGGGACCGATCGGGAAAGATCGACCAGTCGCTTACGCGTCTCGCACCCTCAACAAGGCGGAGCAGCGCTACTCCACCACCGAAAGAGAGATGCTCGCGATCACCTGGGCGACGAAACATTTCCGTCAGTATCTCTACGGAAAGCAATTTAAAATCGTCACGGACCACAAGCCGTTAATCTGGATTCTGAAGGCCACCGACCCTCCGACCAACAGCCGTTTAATGCGACTCCGAATGAAGGTAGAGGAATATGAGTACGAGCCTATTTACAAGAAGGGCTCTCTCAATACCAACGCCGACGCACTGTCTCGCATCTACGCCGTTACCACCCGAGGTCAGCGACGATCCGGAACCCGAGACAGAGCGGATGAAAAAGGCAACATCGATCATACGGACGACCAGGACAATGACTCGGAAGAAGAGGAGCAGGAGAAAAAATTGACGAACAATCCACCGCTCTACATCGAATTCGAGCTAAGTGAGGACATTCCCCTGGTACTCGAAATCAGCGAGGAACATCCACCGAGGGACGTTCCCGCCCTAAAAATAACTAATGCTCCCAGCGACATCACGGATCACCTCTACATCGATTTCGCCGAGGACGAGATCGATTGGTTCAACCGTATCGCTGCCGCTCTGATGGAAATAAACAGCCCCACGAAAATCTACTTGGGCTGTGATCACCTTCGCACTCATCCTGGAATAAAAAAACGGATTAAACAAATGGTCAATTTCATCTGGTCGAAGAGGGACGATCGTCCTCTACTGTACCTGTACGACAAAGACATCTACGAGCCAGGCACGGAAGAAGAACGCCAACGCATTATCAAGGAGCATCATGGTACGAAGGCTACCGGGCACTTCGGAATAGCTAAAACCCTCGATCGCATCAAGGCTGTTGCTACCTGGCCAAATATGCAGCGAGATATCGAGGACTACATCCGAAGATGCGACACCTGCCAGAAGATCAAGCTTGTGCGCGTACGGCCTCAAGCTGAAGCCGTGATTACGGATACACCCGAACGACCGAACGATAAGATCGCGTTGGACCTCGTGGGACCCATTCCTGAGTCAGCCGAGGGGTACAAGTACATTATGTCTGTACAGGACCAGTTGACAAAATATATCACATTGATCCCTCTCAAGACTCAAGATGCACAAGCCACCGTGAATGCACTCGTTGAACATTTTATTTACATCCACGGCGCACCAAAGAAAATTCTTACCGACGGAGGTCGCAACTTCATCAGCCAGACATTTAAACACATGGAAAAACTTTTCAAGATTTCTCACATGACAACGACCACATTCCACCCGCAGAGCAACGGAAGTTTAGAGAGAGCTCACGGACCGATTAAGGAACAAATTAAGGCTCTCATTCACGACTACCGCGAAGATTGGGACAAGAAATTAAAATTCGTCTCGATGGCATACAACACGGCGAAACAGGAAGGCATTGGAATCACGCCTTTCGAGATGCAGTTCGGACGGAAACCGAATATTCCGAACAGCATTCCGATTCACCGAACTAACGCCACCATCGACGAGTACTTCGAGGGACTTCGCGCGGATCACGAACGAATTCTGAAGAAAGGACGCGATCATCTGGTTGCGGCGAAAGAACGCTACAAGAGCAACCAAGACGCACACATCCACCGACCTGCTCCAATCTTCAACAAGGGCGACGAAGTTCTTGTCGCTCAGGAACGAGATAAATCCCCACTCGCTCCGAAGTGGGAAGGTCCTGCGATAATTCTCGAAAAAACATCCGATGTCAATTACGAGATTTTACTGCGCAATAGAAAGAAGCTGATACATGTAAACAAGCTCAAACCGTATTTTAGAAATTAATTGCTTTTATGTTTAAGGGCAAGATGCTGGCGCTTGTCCTGTTAGTTATGTCTAGCTGCTGTCTGGCTAACGAGGTGATTCAGGTGGAGCCCATCTCCGGACCGATGTACTTGGAACACCTGGGGGACGTCGTGATGTTCCACAAAACATGGACCGTTGTCAACTACGTCGACCTCACCGAGATTAACTTGCAGCGAGACGACCTATTCACCATCGCCAATAAATTGTCCGTTATCTGCAACGCCACGAAAAGTCTGAAAGATACTAAATGCCTTGAGTCGATAACAATTGAAACCATACGAGGTAGGCTGAACCGAATCGAAGATCGCAGAGTGAGGTTAATGAACATAATCAATTACACCCCACGCGTTAAAAGGGGAGTGTTCAATTTTATTGGTGATATCAGCAAGATTTTATTTGGCACCCTTGGCAATTCTGATGCTGAATATTACAATGCCGAGATTGATAAGATTCACGAAGACAACACGAGGTTAAGTGCTTTAATTCGCAATCAAACGACTATCGTTAAGGCAGTAATATCAACCTTCAGTGACGCAATTCACAGCTTGCAAAATGACACTACTCACTTACATGATGCCGTGTACAACCTCGGGTATCAAACTTTAAATAACACTCGCGATCTGATTATCAGTTCACAAGTAGCCCTCCTAGAATCCGTTATCGACGAATACAGCGAAAATCTGAATAACGTACTGAACGCTGTAAATGATGGAAAACAAGGAATTGTACACCCGCAGATTCTTAGCCCTACCGACTTGATTGTAGCTCTTCGTACGATCCGGGAAAAGACCATTTCGAGCGACACGCCGCCAGTACCACTAGACGAATCCGCTTTCGCTGCGATAATCGAAATTAGCGAAATAAATGTTATGATAATTAATAATCGCTTCGCCTATATAATTAAGGTTCCCGTAGTTGAGAATAATGTACTGCACGCATACCGACTGATACCCGTACTCCAACAGAAATCACCCGGAAATTCCTTTTTTTATCTGAATCCACCCGACGCGATAGTCATCGTCAATAACATGAAAACCTTGTTCACCCCCAGCAACGAAGATGATCTTTCCCGCTGTAAGACACTGGGACCGAAGCTACTTTGCAAAAGACAGAACCCCGACTACACCATTAATAACCCCAGTAGTTGTGAAGCTGTCATACTACAGCGACCAACCGATATATCCGACTCACAGTGCCAAATCTTGTTTATCAACCTCATAAAATCTTTGTGGATCCAACTAAAAAATGGCAACTCTTGGATTGTAACCTCACCCACTCCCGAAGTACTCCACATTGTTTGCGACGACCATAAAATCCGACAGACTACGCTACATGGGACTAATAAGGTAACGCTCTCAGGGGACTGCCTCGGACAGACAGACCACATCATTATCCGACCCAGACTGGAAGAAAAGATGGCACAAACTACTGACGTAATCATAAACAAGACGATAAGAACGCCTAACCTCGACGACCTTTTAAGCAATCACTCGGTGTCTCTAAGTGATTTGCAGCTGACCACCTTGGGAAAACCCACTCACATCGACGTAACGCAACTAAAATCACTCGGTCAGACTCTGGACGAAATATCGGAAGAAGCAGCCAAAATTGGGCGACACCGACGTAACAAGACCCTATTCGAGACCGCTTACGATGGACTGAAATACCTTGGGTATGCGTGTATTGGCATCGTAGCTCTAATGTTAGCTTGTAAGATAGGTCTATGTACATGTCTAGGTAATTTGATAATGAGATTTTTCGCTTGTACATTCTCACCTTGCATTAATGTGTACAACAATTGTTTCCACACGAATACCACCGACCATGTCAACTACGAATCACGATATCCGCCAGATGAACTCATAGCTCTAGCCAATCTAAATCGACCCTTCGATAACCGTTCGACTGTAAGACACACGACTAGGCGTAATGCTCTTCATACTAAAGCGTAGAAAATCCATTCACCGCTATATGGATTTTCTAAAATAAGGGGGGAGGTGTAACGAGTTCCCATCGTCCACCTACTTTTTTCCTATCATCTCGACTCCCCGTACCGTTAACCCATGGGCCTGCATGCCTAATTTACCGCTTCCTGCCCCGCGGCTCGGTTCAACGCCGCGTCCTACATCTCAAGAGTTCCCTAAAACGCAGCTGTTATCGCCTGCATGACGATACTGCCAGTTACGCGGCCTACGTGACATTTCCTCAAATTCCTCTCCTACGTTTCTTTCTATCGCCTGTTCCCCACGTGGGCCTTGCCTAATCAGCTGACCGCCTTTCTCCGGAAATCGGCCACACGTGCGCCTTTTCCCGCCGAACTTTCTAGGCTCTCCCAAAATTCCTCCCCACCAAGACCCTTTTTTCCCACAGTTCTATCCCTTATAAACACCTCCCGCGTTATTTTGTTAGTCAGTAAGTCCGCGACATCGATCCTGTAACTTTGAAATAAAGACTTTGTAGTTCCGAAACGGTGTCAACCGCGTTTTGTCCTTCCAAGTACCGCGCTTCGTAGCCGAGTTGGCTACTCCCCCAATAAAAACCCTTCCTCACCTATTCCCGACATCACAATACTAATGAAGAAATCATTGTGGAATCAATTATTTCGACCTTCTAACTTCTAACATGTGCAGCGGGTAATGATTTTTCAGGAAAAAACATTTTTAGTTGACGTAAGTGTCAAATTAAAAAAAATTAATTAATTAAAATGTATTAATGCAGGTAATTACCACTCCAAAATGATCTTATGGCAAATATAAGAGAAGAAACATCTAAATTTTGATAAAATATGAGTATGCTGCAAGTTATAGCCAAAGTCAAGTACGCAGTGGGAAAATATTCACTTGTACACATATGCGTAATTAAAAATGTAATTTTTTAATTTTGGTGATAGGTATTCACCCCTTAAAAAAAGTGTAAGTGAAAAACTAAAAAAAGTGTATGAGCATTAAGGTATTTTAGAATTTTGTAGCAAGTTTCAGCCAAATTCTTGGGTTGACAGCGGAGATTGGGCTCCGGACACAATTTGAGACCCAAAAACCCAAATTTTCTTGAAATAAACTCCTGTATAAAATTATTGGAAAATTACCATACTTCATGGGCATACTTTCCAGTGCTAGACTAAGAAATATTCCAAATTTCAACTTGTTCGGTCTGTTCAGTCCAGAGCCACTGAGTGATACGGACGTCCGGGTAACACAAAATCTGGTCCGCAGTAAAAAATATCTTTAGTAATGCAATTTCCTTATTATTTTATGTCAAGAATATGTATTTTACTATGTTAAAGATATCTGAACTAAAAAAGTTAATACATTTGAAATACATCAATTTTTGTCCTTTAAAACCTAATTTAAACCCAGGAAAGCGATTTCAATAGGCACTCCTGGTGCGTTTTTTTTAAACGTGAGTGCCTAAAAACAGCGAATGCAGTCATAAAATCCAGTGAAAATAAGCAAATAACAAATAATTCAATATAAAATATACATTATTCATTTATATTACCGATGTGTGTCAATCGAAATGAGGTCAAAACACGGTGTCTCCGGTAAAAGAGTCTTGAAGCGTCTCGTGTCGGTCGGCAAAGTAGGTTTTGTCTACACTGGAACCTCTTATAGCGCACACCCTCATAGCGTACATTGGGAAACGTATCAGCGCTGTGATTGGATGATTTCGCGAGAGAGAGTGAGAAGCACGAACGTTTCGCGTGCCTGATTGGCTCTTCACTTAGCGTACATGTCCCCGCATTTCGAACGCTATGAGAGGTTCCACGGTACTTGGACTTGTCTCGAGACTAGAGATGTGGAATTACCGTAAAATCCTGGAGCGGTAAACTTACCAAAAAATTACCGTATTTTTACCGTAATATTACGTCATTTTTTTTCGCGCAATCAGGTGTTGTGGAATTACCGTTACAAATTTTTTCGATAAACATACCGTAAAAATATGGTAAATCCAACTATTTAGATGTGGAATTACTGGTCACTTTTCTTTTTGATAAATTTACGGTCACAAAAAAGTATGACCGGTCATTTACAACTAGATAGGTGTACAGCTCGCAATTTTTTTTTTTTTTTTTTTTTTCATGTATTATTATGAAATGCTGTATTCAAAGATAATTAATTATTCATTTATTGTTTGCACGTTTATCGAATACGTATCTTATTGTTCAATCACAAATTTATAGAAAGATGGTTGTATATAAAGTTTTTTTTTATAGGCGACACGCGCGCCACAGCTCTGACCAGACCACTGAGAACTGACTCTTTTACCAGAGTAAGTTAAAGTCAACGCGATTGCGGCTCTATTTTTTTTAACATAGTTAATTAATTTAATAATTAAGTGTAAAAAACGTTGTCGTTCTGCAAAAAACATTTAGGAAATTAAGAAAACCGTGAATGCAGTTTTTATGTGGTAATTACGTGGTGATTTAGAATACGTAAATAAAATCGAGAGATACATCTGCAGTGACCCAAATAGCCAAACGTGCTGTTCGGAATTAAATGTCGACAAGATACCGACAAAAGTGCAGATCTCAGCGCCACGCTGTGGATAAAAGAACGCGTCATGTACTGCAGCATTAAGGTGCGTTATTGACGGCACGTTGTGGCGTCTCACGGCAACGCCACGATGGCGCCAAATATGCGGCACATTCAAACACTACGTTTGCGGTTTAATTGACGTAGGCTTTGGAGGCACATTGGTGGCAAAACGAGTGCTCGCGGTGGCACCACGTTCAGCCAAGATAGCGCAACGCCGAGGCGGCGTTCTGACGGCAGAATTGGGGCACGCGTTGCCGCTCCGTTGCCGATAAAAACGCAGTCACCGAGTCAACACGTTAAAGGCAAGATGAGGGCTTCTTGAAGGCACGATTTCACGACAAGATGACGGCATTTTTAAGGCACGGTTTGGCGTCACAATTGCGGCGTTTAAAACGCACGTTTTGACGACAAGATGACGGCATTTTCGCGGAACGGTTTGGCGGCAAGATTGCGGCATTCTAAAGGAACGGTTTTGCGTCGAAATTGCGGCATTTTCAAGGCACGGCCTGGCGTCATAATTGCGGCATTTTAAAGGCGCGGTTTGGCGTCAAAATTGCGGCATTTTTACGCAATGGTTTGGCGTCAAAATTGCGGCATTTTTACGCAATGGTTTGGCGTCAAAATTGCGGTATTTTAAAAACACTCCTAGCAATCCCGGCGACCACGAAAACGATATAAAAAGTCCAAAAAGCGACCAGTCGTTAAATGCAAAAAATAACCGTTCAAAAGAGGCAAAAAAAGATAAACGACCGAGAAAACGACCATTGATATTTTTTTCGGTTGGTCGTTTTCCTTTTCTTGCCTGTTTTGAACGGTTTTTTTGCACTTAACGACCGCTCGTTTTTTGGTCGTTCGGCCGGTCGCCGGAATTGCTAGGGACGTTTTGCCACGGCAAGTTCTCGGACGACGAGTTATTTCGACGACCGCTGTGACGACGCGATTGCTGGTACAATGATAATCTTTTTCGGTGAGCAATAATACAGAAAGGAAAATATTGGCAGGTAAGTACATTAGAAGTTATTTATTATTAAATCAAACAGACATGGTGTTAATTCTTTCTTCGAATTTCACAAAATATTATTTTTAATTACAAAATGTAATCCATCGCAATCGCCAGGAGTTGTGTGATGACATGTTGTTGCCGGATCTGATGAATGTGCGCATGAGATACAAAGATCCAAGCTACGTGACATTGACAAGCGCTCTCAATTAATCCGCATGCCAATGCCCCGAAAGCTCGAAAGCTTTAAATCGCATACGCGACCAGTTTGGACCTTCAGTTTTAAGTGGACTCCGAACCACTCATTCACACAACACACTCAACATATATAATACATAATGCTTAAGATACTTCATACTTATGATACTAAATACTTAAGATACTTCATTCTTATGATACTTAATACTTAAGATACTTCATACTTATGATACTTAATACTTAAGATACATATGATAATGAACGATAATGAAGTTGTTTTTTGCACAGAAGAAGCTTTCGCAAATTGTAAAAATGACCTTCGAAATAACCAAACCAAAAAATGTGATAGTTACTTTTTCATCGCCAGAACCAATAACTTACGGTCAAAACAACCTCGATGCCAAAAGGGTCGTGATGACGATAGGGTAGATGTACCGTTGGTGGCCACTGTACCTATTGTGGCCATTTTTATTATGATTCCTTAAATTGTCTTTTTCCCCGCAATTGTACGTTGATTTTTTAACTAATGCATTTCAATTTATTGAATGTCGACCTACCCGACGATTTTTTTATTCGATTCAATGTTTTGATTTATTCTTTTGAATGTGATGGCCACAATCGGACCTAAAATGGCCAAAAACGGTACATCTAGCCTATGTTATTTGTTCCAGCGACGAAAAAGTAACCGTCAGATTTTTCGTTTGGTTATTTCGAAGGTCATTTTGACCATTTTAAACGTTACTTCTGTGCAAAAAACTTTGACAGTTATTTAACAAATGACATAATCAAATCAAATGAAATAATTTTTCACGAAACAAGGGAGGGAACTTTTAGTTTATACGGGACCGTTCAAATCTTCTTCACTCGTCATCGACGTGTCTCCGTCGGTGGTCCTGCTGATCGCAGCTCGACTCGTCAGCGTCATCATCCCGAGGCCTGCGGTTACGCTGTCGTTGCGCTGCGTTTCGGTTCCGCTGTTTGGCTGACTTCAGCGCCGTCGTCATCGCTTCGGTAAAGGCCCTCATCGTCGGTTTCGAGAACGCCTTGTTCCTTGCCGCAGCCGCTGTGAAGCGAAGACAGAAAAACGTATGTCAAACATAAATATCGCATTAAAAATATAAAAAAAATTAATAGCTAATAGCAAAACAATGGAACGTACCATACATGGCTTTCGCCAGTTTCGTGTCCTGGAGTTTCATCGTCCCCGGTTCACGGCCCTGCCATGTCAACGATGGCGACAGTGAATCGACGATGGTCTGCTTCAGAATAAAGTTCACGGTTTCGTTGAGGTTGTAGCCTCCCAACTCGGCCAGGTATTTTATCTGTAAAGAAATTGCGACGTCTTACACCGAGCAATGTGCGTCGCTTGTATAAATCTATTAAGCTAACGGTACTTACAACTTTTTTATACTCCTCATTGCCGATGTCATCGAAGTCTTCGATTTCCTGCCGCGTTTTCATCGGCAGACAGTCGGGTTTCGTCGGGAACTCTGGTTCTCGCTCGACGAACTCAGCGAGTCGGTCGATGCGTCTGCTCAACTGCCTGCAAATATGAAAATGTTTTAGTTAATAACCCCAGTTGGGATTCAGAAAGAGTTTAAAGAAAGCAATACGCACCGAAACTCATTGACGCAAAATTCGTGATGATCTCTGAAAAATAACAGACATGGGTCACTGCTTTATATATTAAGGATTTTCAAGTTGTAAGATCCATTCTTTCAGATGCAAACCTTTGGTTGTCCCGAATCGCTTGAAGCAGTTGCACAATTAAATCCTCACGAGGCTGTGGATTGTATCCAACCGTCGCGGGTCCGATGCCATTTTCGGGAAGCCAGCACATTCTGGCATTACAATTCTGCTGTTCTGCTTGCCGACGTCTGGCCGCGTCCTGCTGGTCCTGCTCTGCTCGCCTTCTTCTCTCCGCGTCCTGCTGGTCTTGCTCTGCTTGCCGACGTCGCTCAGCCGCCAAACGGCTTTGCTCTGCTTGCCGACGTGCCTCTGCGCCCTGCTGGTCCTGATCTGCTCGCCGACGTCTCTCCGCGTCCTGCTGCTCCTGCTCTGCTTGCCTTCGTCTCTCCGCGTCCTGCTGGTTTTGCTCCGCTTGCCGACGTAGATCAGCCTCCAAACGGCTTTGCTCTGCTTGCCGACGTGCCTCTGCGCCCTGCTGGTCCTGCTCTGCTCGCCGACGTCTCTCCGCGTTCTGCTGGTCCTGCTCTGCTTGTCGACGTCTCTCCGCGTCCTGCTCGTCTTGCTCTGCTCGCCGGCGTCTCTCTGCATCCGGTCGGCCGTGCTCTACCTGCCAACGTCTTTCATCGTCCAGGACTCGTGTCGTGTCGAGATCGACGATGTCCGAAGCCGCGGCAAACGACACACCGTGACCGTCTTGTCCAGACAACGATTCCGGATATTGTCCCTCGTTCGTGAGCGGCACCGGATACAGCTGTAAAGCAATATCTCAACAAAATGTTGGAAAATTACTTTACGGCTTATTTCGGTACGCGAACCTACCTGTGTTAGCTGGGAAAGTGGAGCGCCGTACAAATTCGGTGGGGTCTGATACGGATCATTTTCCACTACGTCGAATGCCGTTCGCAGAGCGGTCAGGCTCTCGCTCATCGTGGAAAATGGCGAGCGCCCCGGAGGCAAATGGCTTTCGTCCGACGATGTACTTAATTGCGCATAATCGTTGAACCTCGTCGGTGGTCCTGTTGATCTCTTCGGCCGTTGAGACATTTTTACTAAAACTCGGCGAATCAATCATTAACACTGGACGACTTCTTTCAGAAAATATTACGTGCAAATAGTAACATGTCATTATCAACAATCGACCTCACACGACAGAATTGCTACTGCAAATACATCGCTGACGAGTGGCTCCTGGCCATTCTCGTCGAGGCGCCGCGATTGCCAGTGTGGCATGAGATAACCCTTGTTCATTACATCATCGAAACTAACAATCGAGAGATCCTGCCGCAGTGCAGAACACTTGTAGTAGCCGACCGACGACGACGGCATGCCAGCCTCGTAAAGTGCTTCGACACGACCGAATTTCTTGACGACCAAAAATATGCTAGTACCGCGAGTAATAATATTAGCGACTATACATATCGTTGAATCTTTCAAAATACAACAGCTGTCCCGTTTTTGACTAGTCAACACGAATCTGCTACCCTTCAGTCGGCGATACTGCTGCACCTCGTTGTCGCCGACATCCGCTGGGAGAGGCCCTTCGCTGTGCTTCTCAAGGGTAACAGCGTCGCCGTTATCTCGCGGACAGCGAACAACAGACCGTTGGGCAAGCTCAGCTCGTCTATTCGCAATTTGCTGCAGAGGCGCATCCGGTTTTCTACAATAACGCCGAAAGATTTTCATGTTATTTTCATAAGGAAAAGCCGAAAATGAATCAACAGGACCCAAGAGCTTAACATCGTCGACGAGATGGAGCAGTCCGTGGACGTTATAACTAACGAACGACCTTCCATACAAATTCGGACATTGCTCGACGAAAATGCGAAGTGCGGATTCCGCATAAGACAATTGAATGGGCGATGGACGCGGGGAGGCCAAAATGCGCATAGCCATGTGGAGTAGCAAGAAGTGAAGCCAATGATCCTCGCTGAGAATACCGAACAGGGCTGTCGGGCCTGTGTATAGAAGAAACTTAAGGATTCACGTTAATGGAATATAAATCGGTGTTCCTCCCAATTTCGTCTCCGAGATGTGGTCGAGCGAAAAAAAGTGAGACGAATTTTATGCTTTTTCGTTTGCCTGACTCTGACGTTCGAAATTAAAAGGACTTCGATTTATCGTTTTCTCGCTGTATTTCCACCTTCGAAATACAGTCTTGAGACAGTTTGAAATTTTTCATTGAGCGGAATTATTTATTCATTTTTAATAACTTGGTTTAATGACCGAATTTTGTCATATTTTAACGAAATATTGCGTTAAAAAAACCTTCCTTCAAAAAATGCATATCTCTTTGGAAATTCCTCCGATTGAATTCTTTCTAGGTGCATATTAAAGCTAAGGATTCACGTTAATGAAATATAAATCGGTGTTCCTCCCAATTTCGTCTCCGAGATGTGGTCGAGCGAAAAAAAGTGAGACGAATTTTATGCTTTTTCGTTTGTCTGACTCTGACGTTCGAAACTAAAAGGACTTCGATTTATCGTTTTCGCGCTGTATTTTCACCTTCGAAATACAGCCTTGAGTCAGTTTAAAATTTTTCATTGAGCGGAATTAATGATTCATTTTTAATAACTTGGTTTATCGACCGAATTTTGTCATATTTTAACGAAATATTGCGATAAAAAGACGTTCCTTCAAAAAATGCATATCTCTTTGAAAATTCCTCTGATTGAATTCTTTCTAGGTGCATATTAAACCTAAGGATTCACGTTAATGGAATATAAATCGGTGTTCCTCCCAATTTCGTCTCCGAGATGTGGTCGAGCGAAAAAAAAGTGAGACGAATTTTATGCTTTTTCGTTTGCCTGACTCTGACGTTCGAAACTAAAAGGACTTCGATTTATCGTTTTCTCGCTGTATTTTCACCTTCGAAATACAGTCTTGAGTCAGTTTAAAATTTTTCATTGAGCGGAATTAATGATTCATTTTTAATAACTTGGTTTATCGACCGAATTTTGTCATATTTTAACGAAATATTGCGTTAAAAAGACGTTCCTTCAAAAAATGCATATCTCTTTGAAAATTCCTCTGATTAAATTCTTTCTGGGTGCATATTAAAGCTAAGGATTCACGTTAATGGAATATAAATCGGTGTTCCTCCCAATTTCGTCTCCGAGATGTGGTCGAGCGAAAAAAAAGTAAGACGAATTTTATGCTTTTTCGTTTGCCTTCCTCTGACGTTCGAAACTAAAAGGACTTCGATTTACCGTTTTCTCGCTGTATTTTCACCTTCGAAATACAGTCTTGAGTCAGTTTAACATTTTTTATTGAGCGGAATTAATGATTAATTTTTAATAACTTGGTTTAATGACCGAATTTTGTCATATTTTAACGAAATATTGCGTTAAAAAAACCTTCCTTCAAAAAATTCATATCTCTTTGGAAATTCCTCCGATTGAATTCTTTCTAGGTGCATATTAAAGCTAAGGATTCACGTTAATGAAATATAAATCGGTGTTCCTCCCAATTTCGTCTCCGAGATGTGGTCGAGCGAAAAAAAGTGAGACGAATTTTATGCTTTTTCGTTTGCCTGACTCTGACGTTCGAAACTAAAAGGACTTCGATTTATCGTTTTCTCGCTGTATTTTCACCTTCGAAATACAGTCTTGAGTTAGTTAAAAAATTTTCATTGAGCGGAATTAATGATTCATTTTTAATAACCTGGTTCATCGACCGAATTTTGTCATATTTTAACGAAATATTGCTTTAAAAAGACGTTCCTTCAAAAAATTCATATCTCTTTGGAAATTCCTCCGATTGAATTCTTTCTAGGTGCATATTAAAGCTAAGGATTCACGTTAATGAAATATGAATCGGTGTTCCTCCCAATTTCGTCTCCGAGATGTGGTCGAGCGAAAAAAAGTGAGACGAATTTTATGCTTTTTCGTTTGTCTGACTCTGACGTTCGAAACTAAAAGGACTTCGATTTATCGTTTTCGCGCTGTATTTTCACCTTCGAAATACAGTCTTGAGTCAGTTTAAAATTTTTCATTGAGCGGAATTAATGATTCATTTTTAATAACTTGGTTTATCGACCGAATTTTGTCATATTTTAACGAAATATTGCGTTAAAAAGACGTTCCTTCAAAAAATGCATATCTCTTTGAAAATTCCTCTGATTGAATTCTTTCTGGGTGCATATTAAAGCTAAGGATTCACGTTAATGGAATATAAATCGGTGTTCCTCCCAATTTCGTCTCCGAGATGTGGTCGAGCGAAAAAAAGTGAGACGAATTTTATGCTTTTTCGTTTGCCCGACTCTGACGTTCGAAACTAAAAGGACTTCGATTTATCATTTTTCCGCTGTATTTCCACCTTCGAAATACAGTCTTGAGACAGTTTGAAATTTTTCATTGAGCGGAATTATTTATTCATTTTTAATAACTTGGTTTAATGACCGAATTTTGTCATATTTTAACGAAATATTGCGTTAAAAAAACCTTCCTTCAAAAAATGCATATCTCTTTGGAAATTCCTCCGATTGAATTCTTTCTAGGTGCATATTAAAGCTAAGGATTCACGTTAATGAAATATGAATCGGTGTTCCTCCCAATTTCGTCTCCGAGATGTGGTCGAGCGAAAAAAAGTGAGACGAATTTTATGCTTTTTCGTTTGTCTGACTCTGACGTTCGAAACTAAAAGGACTTCGATTTATCGTTTTCGCGCTGTATTTTCACCTTCGAAATACAGTCTTGAGTCAGTTTAAAATTTTTCATTGAGCGGAATTAATGATTCATTTTTAATAACTTGGTTTATCGACCGAATTTTGTCATATTTTAACGAAATATTGCGTTAAAAAGACGTTCCTTCAAAAAATGCATATCTCTTTGAAAATTCCTCTGATTGAATTCTTTCTGGGTGCATATTAAAGCTAAGGATTCACGTTAATGGAATATAAATCGGTGTTCCTCCCAATTTCGTCTCCGAGATGTGGTCGAGCGAAAAAAAGTGAGACGAATTTTATGCTTTTTCGTTTGCCCGACTCTGACGTTCGAAACTAAAAGGACTTCGATTTATCATTTTCCCGCTGTATTTTCACCTTCGAAATACTATCTTGAGTCAGTTTAAAATTTTTTTAACAAGGACCGAGCACAAATTTGAGATAAATCTGTGGATTTCTATGACGACTCAATCAAAACAAGCCTGCAAAATAGAACTTTGCAAACTTATTCCTCATTATTTTACTCCTTTAACGATGCTTCCTCTATGAGGAAGTCAAAATTGATCGACACACTTCCTCATAGAAGTAGCATCGTGAAAGGAGTCTAATGCTGAAGAAGCAGTTTGCAAAGTTCTACTTTGCAGGCTTTTTGTATTGTTCATATGTATAAGGCACCGATACATAACTCAAAAATATATGTATTGGAAGCTTTGGGGACATGTCCTCAAAACTGCCTTTATGCATACGAAAATAATTTTAAAAAACATATATTTTTTGCATTTTTTATATGTGTATCGGTAGTTTTAGGGACAGTCCTCAAAACTACCCATGCACATACGAAGGCAGTTTTGGGGACAGTCCTTAAAAGCACCGTTACATATGTAAATAGATATATCTAAAGGTAGTTTTGGGGACTGTCCTTAAAACTGCCGTTACATAAATGGAATAAAAAAAAATCTGTATTTTAAATATTTTTCGTATGTGTAAAGGCAGTTTTGAGGACAGTCCTTAAACCTGCCACTTTAATGTTTTAAAGTACATTTTTGACTATTTTTTTTTTTTTTCAAATCATTTGGAGAGCACACTCAGGGCGGCCTCTTAAAATTTTCTGAACTGATGAAAATCGGTTTTGAAAATGTCCCCAAAACTGCCCCGTCACATATATATATATATATATATATATATATATTTCTCCAACAAATAAATATTTATATCAATTACTCTTCTCTTCTAATCAATCAATGATAATTAAATTTTCCCCCCAAATCAATCTTAATTTTAATAACAAATAAATATTTATATTAATTAATCTTTAAATTAATCTTAATTTATACAACAAATAAATATCCATATTAATTAAACCCTTCCAAATTAATCTTAATTTTAACAACAAATAAATATTTATATTAATTAATCTTCAAATCAATCATAATTTACACAACAAATCAATCTTAATTTATGTAACAAATAAATATTCATATTAATTAATCATCCCAAATCAATCAATTAAATCTTAATCCCCTAAATTAATTTTAATTTTAATAACAAATAAATTTTCATATTAATTAATCTCCCCAAATCAATCAATATTAATTAAATTGTCCTAAATTAATCTTAATTTATACAACAAATAAATATCCATATTAATTAATCACCCCAAATCAATCTTAATTTTAATAACAAATAAATATTCATATTAATTAATCACCCCAAATCAATCTTAATTTTAATAATAAATAAATATTTATATTAATTAATCATCCCAAATCAATCTTAATTTATACAACAAATAAATATCTATATTAATTAATCACCCCAAATCAATCAATCTTAATTAAATCCTTCCAAATCAATCTTAATTTTTATAACAAATAAATATCCATATTAATTAAACCCTTCCAAATAAATGATAATTTTAATTTATACAACAAGTAAATATTTATATTAATTAATCACCCCAAATCAATCAATATTAATTAAATTGTCCTAAATCAATCTTAATTTTTTAACAAATAAATATCCATATTAATTATACTATCCCAAATTAATCAATATTAATTAAATTGTCCTAAATCAATCTTAATTTATACAACAAATAAATATCCATATTAATTAATCTCCTCCCCTTCCTTCTAAATCAATCAATATTAATTAATCCCCTCAAATCAATCAATATTAATTAAACCCTTCCAAATCAATCTTAATTTTAATAACAAATAAATACTTATATTAATAAATTACTCCAAATCAATCAATTAAATCTTAATCCCTTAAATTAATCTTAATTTATTTAACAAATAAATATCCATATTAATTAATCCCCTCTCCAAATCAATCAATATTAATTAAATTATTCCAAATCAATCTTAATTTATATAACAAATAAATATCCATATTAATTAATGTTTCTAAATCAATCAATGATAATTAAATCCCCTAAATCAATCTTAATTTTAATAACAAATAAATATTCATATTAATTAAACTCTTCCAAATCAATCTTAATTTTTTAATAAATAAATATTTATATCAATTAATCTTCAAATTAATTTTAATTTTAACAACAAATAAATATCCATATTAATTAATCACCCCAAATCAATCAATATTAATTAATTTCTCAAATTAATCTTAATTTACAATAAATAAATACCCATATTAATTAATCACTCCAAATCAATCCAATAATAAAAATTAATCTAAATTATGTATGTATGTATGTATATTTATTATGCATATGGAAGAATACATAGATTCATAATGCAGGGGGTTCCGAGGTTTCCTTAGCATTTTATCGATGAGTAATAATGTTTTCGTTTTCTTATAGCGCAAATACAGTAGGAGTGCACAGTATAAATTAATTAATTATTTAATAGCGACGCTCGGAGTTTGAAAGTATTCGAGAGGTAGTAGAATAGGCTTTTAATACTGTCCACGTCGTTGCCGTCAAGTAGAACGATAGCTCTGTTATCCTGTGTGGAGTCGTTACTGGTCCAATTTTTTAAGAAATGTAACCTCAGCGGTAAGTATGTCGGACATCGTAGCATAATGTGATCTAAGGTCTCGGTTACATTATCGTGGCACAGTAAACATACTTGAGTGGGATCGTATTTATGTATAGTCTTATTAATAATAACTCGCCGGGAGTGTTTAGTGGCTAGCCTAATCTGCATTTTAGCCCTGATAAAGTTAATGGAACAGCGGGTCGGGTAGAATACAGAAAAATTATCCATAAGACTACGGTGTAGCTGAAATTGGTACGAGTTCGACGTCGTGTACGTCCGCAAATCTGTTTCGATCGATCGCCGTTCAACCTCTTGTAGTACAATTTCTTTTTTCGACGCCCAATAGTCCGCTGAAAAATTGGTCCAGAGTTCGGCGCTGTTTATTGGGCCTAAGAGCAGCCTGAGTTGGGTGATCCAATTATATAGTGGAGACGGGTTGATCGAATCCAGTTCTATCAGTCTTGAGAGGCAAATCTTTGGGAGACGAGAGTCAGCCATTCTGAGTACTTTTATCACCCAGTCATAGGCCTGCTTGATAACCGCGAGTGCCGCATCTCGGATACCCAACTCAAGTCTGATTACGCACCCCGGAGTGCACTTCGGGAGTTGAAAGACTCGTTTGAAGAATTCAACTTGTGCTTTGTCAAGTAGGTTCGCGTACCTGAGACCCCATACGCCCGCAGTATAGAGAAGCGTAGAGGCCACGACGCTGTTATACAATTTTAGTATGGCTTCCCATGATTCATTTTTGGACGAGGCTAGTATGGACAGAACGGAGAGTGAGGCAACCCTAGCTTTATTCACCGCTGTGTTCGCCGGTAGTAGTCCCAGAGAGGAGCTGGACAACGTGACCCCGAGGTACTGATACGAATTAACCGTCTCCACCCATTCGCCCTTGTACTCGAATTTAAGGGGGGTTCCATTGTGGACGATTCTGCGTAAACACGTAAACCCGGTGCTGCTGCATTTTAACGAAGTGACAAAGCGTCAGTAGTTATAGTACGGTTATAAAATTTAATCCAGTGATAGAACTAAACACCCTGCTCCGGTGAGAGGTTGAGATACAGAACTACGCACTCAACAAAAAACGTACCCCGTAAGTTTTAATATTCACTCCTGGAAAGAGGTTATGTTCCTGAGCGGAAATGTCAAGGCCACTAGGCAGTCTCGCTAGCAGAGAGGACCTAATAGAACATATCCCCACTTTATCGAGCAGCCCTGACAAGCTAGATACCGGCAATACCAACAGCTGGAAGGGGGGCGTTCCTGATGTGATTTCGCCAACTGAGCCGACAGCAGCATTCCCGGTGGCTCCTACCACCACACATAAGCCCACACGTACACCGGAACACAAAAGAAGAGTGGGGAGGCCGAGCAAAGCTGCTGCTCTGCAGCAGAGAGCTCGGAGCGACTCGGCGGGAAATATTAAAGATATTCTGAAAAGAAAAAGGAGTACCATGGAAAATGAATTAATGGACAAAATCATGGCAAGCTCGCCCTTTAAGAAAAGTGCGCTAATTCAACGTTCCCCGGAGAAAAAGGAGTCGGTGAGCCACTCTCTATCTGGAGCTCCCAATTCGCGTGACTCCTCGCCTAGTGAGGACAAGGGGAAGACGGGCATCGGCCCTGGATCGTGCAATAATTCCAGCGCGCCACAAGACGGCCCGAGCCAGGAATTATCAACGAACGAGATGATGAAACGCCTACTGGAGCAAATGGAGGAAATGCGTCGCGAAAATAACATCAACGCAAGAAAAATTGAGGCCAAAATGGAGGATATAAAAAAAGAAAATGCTAAGCAAACGGAGGACATAAGAAAGGAAATTAAAGTAGAGGTTGAGAAGAGCGCTACGCAACAGGCGAGCGCACTGAAAGAGATCGAAACAAAATTCTCCAATAAATTCACGAATCTTGAGGGAAAAATAAAGGAAATTAATCCGAAGGAGGAAATCTCAGCTCTCACGGCTCGGGTCACCGGACTCGAAAAACATAGGGGACCGGCTGACCCTGAGCTGAAGGAGGATCTGGCATACTTGAGAAAACGGATCGAAATGCAAGAAAAGGAACTAAAACGAAATAATATTGTCATCAGGGGACTCCAGCGAACGGACAGACCAGCAGTAGACGACGTTGAAGCCTTTCTTCTGGAAGAATTTGGTCTAAGAAACGCAGTCGAAGTGGTCAGAGAAGTGGGATTTCGACGAAAGACCCTCATCGTCAAACTATATGCACAGGGCGACGAAGCAGAAATTATGAAACAAAAATCCAAACTGGGTAATAAACCGATATATATCGACCAGGAACTCACGACTGCTGAGCTGGAAATACAGAACTCCATCAGGAATGAAGCCAGAACACTCAAAGCGGAAGGCAAAAAAGTAAGTGTCCGTTTCCAAAAACTCGTCGTCGATGGCGAGTGGCTTATTTGGAACCGCGACCTGGGGAAATTGGAGAAAAAGGTCAACAAAACTCGTATGGAACAGCATCCAACTCAGCCCCTTCGTCAGTCTCCAAAAAACTAGGAAACATAAAAATTGTATTTTGGAATACTCACGGCATCAACAACCTGTCAACGAACGATCTGAAGGACGACCTGGACGTCTGCTGCTTCTCCGAGACCTGGAGTACGTTCGAATCAAACTTATCGCTACCGGAACGAATAAGAGGCTACTTCAAGTGCTGGGTTCCGGCGACAAAGGACAAGGCAAAAGGCAGAGCAAGCGGTGGTTTAATCAGTGTCGTGAAAACTAAGTTCCATCCAGAAATAGTGAATGTGTCTCCCTGGTGGTGTTTCATAAGAATCTCATGTGGCTACTCGTGCATTATTGTTGGTTCCTTCTATTTTTCCCCGTCGATAAATACCAAAGAGATTTTAGAAGTTTTGCAACTCACATTAGATGACATTGTAGATAGATTTCCAGGTGACAATATAATACTTGGCGGTGATTTTAATGCGCGTGTCCCAACCATTGATGATTTACCGGAGGAAATTTTTGAAAATACCATTTTGTTTGAATCTAGAGAAGCCCGCGATAAGAACGATAACGAAAAGGGGAAAGAGCTACTTGATTTCATGACCTCCAATTCATTTGTACTGATAAACGGCAGAGTGAAAAGTGATCGCCCAGCTCATTTTACTTTCATTAACGCAAATGGAGAAAGCACTATAGATTTAGTGTGGGTGTTAGCCAACGAACTCGAATCCGTACAAAACCTTGAAGTCGGTCATTTTCTCATCGGGTCTGACCACCTGCCAGTAGTACTAACTATACAGAAGAACCATGAAATGCCTCTTGATTGCGACACCACTCCTCACCCTGCCATTGATCAATCTAGGGGCCTAAAATGGGCGAATAAAAATAGCGAGAAATTTCGAAACTGTATGGCGCAATCGCCACGGATTTTTATGAATTTTTTGACCTCGAACGTTGAGGATTTGTGTGATAATCTTAATAAGGCAATAACGGAATCGGCATGGGAGGCTGGGATGGGGGTAAAAAATACAGGTCGCCACTCAAATTGGCAGCATAAGGCTTGGTTTGACGAGAGCTGTAATAACGCAAGGAAGGCGCTGATTGGGCAACTAAAGGTAGTCAAGGACTCTGAATATCTGACCTCTGAACTAAAAACATACGTGTCGCAAAAAAAAGATTATACTGCTTTAATTAGGTCTAGAAAAAATGTACACAAAAATGAGCTAATCGAAAAATTTGCGAAAGTTGATAGTCCCAAACTATTCTGGAGTGCGGTAAAAAGCTGCAAGCGCCGGCCAACACAAACACGTAACCCGACAATCGCCTCTTGGAATGAATTTTATAGGAATATGTACCCGCCAAGATCGGTAGTACCTATAGTACTTCATGGCGCGTTTATTACCGCGCTGGACCAACCTATAGCTGCACAAGAACTTGAAAGTAGTATTAAAAAAGCTAAGAGGGGGAAAGCCCCGGGGATAGATGCAGTTTCCTCAGATTTCTACAAAAATCTCCCGTACGAGTGGTTTATATATTTATTAGCTCTCTTTAATAAAATTCTGGAAAGTGAAACGATACCCAGTTTGTGGGCCAAAGTAACACTTTGTATGATACATAAAAAAGGTGATGTAAATGACCCGATAAACTATAGAGGAATTGCACTGGTAAATAACATAACCAAACTGTTCACGCAAATATTACATGACAGGTTGGAGAATTGGATTAAAGAGAATGACATTATACCGGAAGAACAAGCGGGATTTAGAGCGGGCAGAGGTGTCATGGACAATGTCTTTGCCTTGCAAACAGCTATACACTTGAGATTGCGACAAAAAGGGGGTAAGGTTTACGCGTTGTTCGTTGACTTTAGAAGGGCATTCGACTCGATACCACATGGAAAATTATGGAAAAAAATGAACCAGCTAGGGATTAGCTCTAAGTTTGTAAGAATCTTAGCAAATCTATACGATTGTGCCTCTCTCTAAGTGAAGACGAAACTGGGTCTCTCCGACAATTTTGACGTAACGGAAGGAGTGTTGCAGGGTGAAGTCATTAGCCCGCTTCTATTTATAATCTACATATCTGACATAATTTCGTACTTCAAGGACAAAAAGGTGAGAGGGATTGACCTTGATAACCTCCACGACCTTCTTATGTTGTTATATGCGGACGACCTTGTTATCTTGGCTCATTCTCCTGTAGATCTAAAAAGGAAACTGCTTATTCTGGAAGAATACTGCGACGAAAATGGACTTACTGTTAATACCCAGAAAACGCAACTTGTAATATTTAGGACCGGTGGAAAACTTGGGAAAAACTCACAGAACTTTGAGTACAAAGGTGAAAAAGTCGAAATTGTGAACCAGTATACCTATCTAGGAGTTACGCTGTCAAGTTCAGGTCTGGGACTGCTTGCAGCGGAAAAAGCGGTGTCGAAAGCGAAAATAGCGTCATCATCTGCAAGAGCGATCCTTGCAACGGCGAAGGCAGATTCGTGGGAAAGCGCGTTAAAACTATTCAGAGCTGTCACCTTATCCACGTTATTATACACGGCTCCGATCTGGGGCTTAAGATACACCGATGTACTCGAAAAGGCGCAGTTGGATTTCTTTAAGAGATACCTGAATCTACCTAGGTGCACGCCTGGATTTATGCTACGTCTAGAGTTAGGGATAAGGAATGTGGCTTGGGAAGTCATTAAACTTACGCTAGGGTGGGTTATTAAAATCCTGAAAATGGATGATAGTCGGATCCCTAAAATCTGCCTCAAGCGCCTAATAGATCTAGGGGGCGTATCCGCCGCTAAGCCGCAATATAACTGGATTGTGCAACTACAGAACGCACTAGGCAATGAGAGAAGTAAACAGCTTTTTAGTAGACTCGATAGTACCTATTGGATAAGTAAAAATGAGGAAATTCTAAATAGTCTTGAGCTTCAGCAAAAATGTGGCGACCTTGAGAAATACCAACAGTCCAACTGCTTCCAATTACAGCTTCCGAGAACAATAACAGACAGCTTCAGTAACTTCTATCCAAAAAGAGAGATCCTGGACCGTATCAGAGCCAAGGCGCAGCTAAGACTGGCAACCTGCCACGCCAGGCGATTTATTATAGGGAAAAATGTGTACGAGATCGACCCAACACAAGTGTGTATTCTATGTCAAAATTGTGCTAAGGAGACGTTGGAACATGTCATGCTTAAATGCCCAATTTATACCCCGTACAGAGAATTTTATATTTACCCGCGATTCACTGGAAACAGTAGTGCAGAAGAAAATCTGATCTCGTTATTAAATCAAAACAATGCTGTGAGCCTTAAGGCATTATACCTATACTTGTTAAACTGCTTTAGACTAAGATTCTCTCTAATTATGAAATAAGAATTATTTTAAGAAACTTGTATTTTGTAAAAATGGAACTTCCCGCACTATGAATGCGTTATGTATTCGATATGTGTGCGTAATAAAGATTATTATTATTATTACTCGAATTTAAGATCTTCTTTGCTTAATTTTCCCCCGGCTCTGAAGATCATTATTTGTGTTTTCATGGTATTCACAGTGAGGCCATTACTATCGCAATAATCGGCCAGCAATCGGAGTTTTCGCTTGAGATCCACGCGAGAATGCGCCAGAATTACCAAATCGTCTGCGTACAAAAGCATTATAAGATCGTTCATATTATTTAACTCAATTCCTCTAGTATCATTCTCTCGAAAATGCTTGACTATGTCGCATATATAAATAATGAACAATAGGGGACTTAAGACCTCACCCTGAAGAACACCCTCGCTAACTTCCACCGAATTTGATAGGCCCGACTTTGTTTTAATCTGCAGCGTAGCGGAGTTATACAGGTTCATTAAAATTCGGATGGCCTTAGAACTTATGCCAAGTTTGTTCATTTTTTCCCACAGTTTGCTTTGAGGCACCGAGTCGAACGCTCGTCGTAAGTCCACGAAGAGTGCATATGCTTTTCCACTAGATTGGCGGAGTCTAAGGTGTATGGCAGTCTGCAGCGTGAACAAATTATCAGTAACACCTCTACCTTTTCTAAAGCCTACTTGTTCTTCAGGGATCAGGTTCGCTGCGGTCACCCATTTTTCGAGTCTGTCGTGTAGGATTTGGGTAAAGAGCTTAGTTATAGCGTTCACCAGGGCGATGCCGCGGTAGTTTAACGGATCTGCAGCTGGACCTTTTTTGTGAATCATACAAAGCGTGACCTTGGACCATAATATCGGTAGCTCCTCGGTCTCCAAGATTTTATTAAACAGAGCCAAAAGATAGGACGTCCATTGTTCATCTAGCGTCTTATAAAACTCACTCGAAATGTCGTCGACACCTGGCGCTTTTCCCGCTTTTGCTTTTGCGATCGCACACGCGAGTTCTTCCGGAGAAATATGACAATCTAACAGAGGATCTGACGGTCCACCTTCCATACTGATTGGCTTTCTGTCCGGGTAAACTGAACTCAAAAAGGCGTTCCACGTTTCTAAGGACGGTGATTCAATTTTCCTAACGCTGGGCTTACAAGATCTTACTGCTCCCCAAAAAAGTCTCGGATTGTTGGCATTTGCAAAAGCTTCTATTTTTACCTGAATATATGCTGCTTTTTTCGTCTTTAGGGTAAATTTGTAATCTTTTTTTGCATGTAAGTATACGTTAAGTTCGACAGCATTATATTTCGCCTTTTTAGCTTCTTTTAACATTGTAATAAGCCTTCGTCTTTTTTCGTTGCACTCCTTGTCGAACCATCCTCTGTTCGTCCAACAGGAGCCCTTGACCATTCTACACATTTCAGCGTCGGTGGCGGCTTCTGTAATTGCTAAGTGCAAATTTTCCGATAATTCTTCAACGCTGGACGTCTGAAAATTTATGAATATTCTCGGGGAAAGCGCTAAATTAGTACGGTATGCTTCGAGCTTATGATCTTTCCAATTAAGTTTCGTGACTCTGTGATCCGATGCATTTTGCGCAGGCTGGTCATAAAGAGAGCAATCGTTAAATAACTCAAGGACGACGGGAAAGTGATCCGATCCGTGCACAGTGTCGGCCACTTTGAGGTCTTTTACAAATTCGAGCTTAGAGGCTATAACCCAAACGAGATCGATTGCACTGGCTCCGTTAAAGCTAGTGTAAGTAAAATGCGCAGGACGATCGCTGGTCGTGCGGCCGTTTAGTAGTACGAAATCATTCGAAGACATAAATTTAAGAAGTTGTGTGCCCCTTTCATTCTCGATTAAATCATAACTTTCCCTAGTTTCAAAAAGATATGTGGATTCGAAGATTTCTTTTGCGAGGTCGTCCTGTACATTCACTCGAGCATTGAAGTCGCCGCCTAATATAATTATATCGTCCGGATAGTTCGCAATTATATCATCTAACACTGATTGAAACAAATCTAATAGCACGGCCAAGTCTAACGCTGGGCTAAAATATACCGATGCAACGATCACATGCCGAGATTCACTCGCCACCCGTATAATGATCCACCAGTGTGAGACATCCACTATTTCCGCACCGAATTCGCACTTCACTAAGCTCACAAGACCGCCGCTGGCTCTTCCCCTCCGATGATCCCTCGTGGCGTGTGCCCACACGTTGTAGTAGCCTCTGAGTTGATAAGGCAGCGCACCGACTAGATCCCGTTCGCTCCATGTTTCATAGAAGCAGCCGAAGTCGAACCGGTCGTGTATCTCGTTGTTGGACAGGTTGGAGAGGCCTTGTGAATTCCAAAACATTATTCTCATCGTTGCTAGTTTTTTTCCATTGGTTGGCTGCTGGTACTTGGTGTTGCAGAGGTTGATTTTTCACGAACTTTTTCTAGGCACTGTTTGGTGCGGTCCCAATAATGCCACTCCCCGTCGATTCTCAGTCTACGATACCCGATTTGTACTGTTTTTCCCTTGTCTCTCAGGTCCTTGGCGGCGCTCCTGATCCCCTTGTACACCTCGAGTTCAGCAGCGGATAATTCGTGTTCGATGTATATTTTTTGTTGTCCCAACTTCGATTTTTTATTCATAATTTCATCCTTAATGTGACGGCTGTTGAGTTTAACAATCAGAATTTTTATATTGTTGTACACCCGATTAATTTCGCGAACATCCGAGACCGCGTTTATAACATTGAATTCCTTTTGCAAAAAATTGCTGACAGCGTCGATAAGTGAATTTTCTCCCCTCGCAAGTCCTTTGATGACGATGTTATTGGCAATAGAATTTTTCTCCTGCTCCTCTAGTCTTCTTTTCAGTCTCTGGACCTCCTGACTGGCTGTAGCGTCTGGGGCAGCAGAATTATTCTCCACCCGCGAGACCCTGTCGGTTAGAGCGGAGATTTCGGCACTTAGATTGTTTCTTTCGATTTTCGCCTCGATTTCCGAAAACTTTTCGCTGACTTTCTGCTCCATCGATTTTAGCGAATTTTCGTAGCGGATTGTGTTTTTTTGTACTTCGGCTCGAATTTCTTCCTTGATACTAATAATGTGCCGGTTGTGTAGATCCGAGGCCTCGTGAAATCGTTGTTCGAGTCTTGCGACGTTCTCGTTGTTCTCCTGTCTCATGTCTGCGATCTGTTTCAGTAGGACGTTCAAAATAGAGGAGTCATTTAGAGAGAGAGATTGACCAGGGGTGTTAGCCGGTAGAGCGGTGTCAGTATTATCCGAGTTATTATCGGGCTCCAAATTACTACTGGCAATTGCCGACTCTTTTGGCGCCGTTTTATCAGGCGAGCGCGCGATGAGATTACTCTTTTTAAACGGAGAGTCTGTGACCAGTTTTTCCATCATACATTTATCCGCTTCCTCGCGCTTCCTTTTTAAAATCTCTTTAAAATTGCCCTCTGAGCCGCTTCTCCCTCGCATCCGAAGTGATTCCGCCTTGGTTGGCCGTCCCGCTCGTCTCTTGACCTCGGTAGACATAACCGAAAGCGGCGTGTTATATACTTCGTTTGCTTCTGTTTCTGCGGGTATCATCGGTGTGGCATTGCCGCCTGTCAGCGGGCTAGTGTGCGTTGCTTGGCCGGGCACGTCAGCTGTCTTCGTCGGTGTGATGTTTACATTGGGCGCAGGCAGACTGCAGGTCGCACTATAGGCGCCCTCAGCTGGGCTATTATTCACATTATCACGGTCTGTGAATTCGCCGGTAAATTGCCTACCTGCACTCATATTATCCTCGCTTAGTATAACCTAATTCGTTAGTGAGAACGTGTAAAACTGAGTAATCGAGTGATTTAACGGCTACGAAAGACACAGTTTATTTTCTCCATGGATGCAGCAGCTTGTAGGCACTTATCTAAGCCAACAACAGACTCTGTGCCTGCAGTAGTTTCTGGGATATCACACAGTTAATACGGAGCACTGTCCCGCACGTGTCACTCTCAACTAGGTCGGAACGGATCCCCATTAATCTAAATTATAAATATTTAATTTTATAAAATTAATCTTAATTTTAATAACAAATAAATATCCATATTAATTAATCTTCCCCTTTTTTTTCTTCTAAATCAATCAATATTAATTAATTTCTCAAATTAATTTTAATTTACAACAAATAAATATCCATATTAATTAATCCTTTCCAAATCAATCTTAATTTATACAACAAATAAATATTCATATTAATTAATCACCCCAAATTAATCAATATTAATTAAACCCTTCCAAATCAATCTTAATTTTAACAACAAATAAATATTTATATTAATTAGTTTTTCAAATTATTCTTAATCTCTTAAATCAATCAATGATAATTAAATTATCCAAATCAATCTTAATTTTTATAACAAATAAATATCCATATTAATTATTCTTTTCTTCCAATCAATCTTAATTTTAATAACAAATTAATATTCATATTAATTAATCCCCTCTCCAAATCAATCAATATTAATTAAATTGTCTTAAATCAATCTTAATTTATATAACAAATAAATATCCATATTAATTAATTTCACTAAATTAATTAATTAAAATTAAACCTTTCTTTCTCTCTCTAAAATTAATTTTAATTTTAATAACAAATAAATACTTATATTAATTAATCACCCCAAATCAATCAATGATAATTAAATTACTCTAAATTAATTTTAATTTTTTATAACAAATAAATATCCATATTAATTAATGTCCTTAAATCAATCAATATTAATTAATTTCTCAAATTAATCTTAATTTACAATAAATAAATATCCATATTAATTAATCACCCCAAATCAATCAATATTAATTATACTATTCCAAATCAATCTTAATTTTTATAACAAATAAATATTTATATTAATTAATCACCCCAAATCAATCAATATTAATTAAATTGCCTTAAATTAATTTTAATTTATACAACAAATAAATATCCATGCCTGCTTGCCGACCATAAATCTTTGTCCACATGTTTTCATCCGGCTCTGTCGACTGGAATTTCATTTTATTAGTTCGTTTCATTTTATTAGATCGTTTTCATTTTATTAGTTAGTTTCTCGAAAACTAAGGATCTCTAAATGTTTTAATTGCGTTATTCGTAACCGCCAAACGATTCCGCATTGAATGAGCCCTATTAGAGTCGATTTGAATTTAAAAAAAAATGTTTGGCTAACTTTGGGACTTTTTTAGTTTTTTTATTATTGTAATTAAACAATTGATTTCCAAACGATGAAATTGATTTACCAATCATCACCAAACGACCACCAATCGACCAGTATTTTTTTTTAATTTTTTCCTTAAAGTTTTATGGTCAACTTTATAGAGCTCGTTTCCAAAATGACCACATCGGTCACAAAATCATATGGTCGTGATGATTTGAAATTTCACAGCTGTGGCGCGCGTGTGGCCTAATAAAAAAACTTTATATACTATTATCTTTCCATAAATTTGTGATTGAACAATAAGATACGTATTCGATAAACGTGCAAACAATAAATGAATAATTAATTATCTTTGAATACAGCATTTCATAATAATACATGAAAAAAAAAAAAAAAAAAATTGCGAGCTGTACACCTATCTAGTTGTAAATGACCGGTCATACTTTTTTGTGACCGTAAATTTATCAACAAGAAAAGTGACCAGTAATTCCACATCTACATAGTTGGATTTACCATATTTTTACGGTATGTTTATCGAAAAAAGTTGTGACGGTAATTCCACAACACCTGATTGCGCGAAAAAAAATGACGTCATTTTACGGTAAAAATACGGTAATTTTTTGGTAAGTTTACCGCTCCAGGATTTTACGGTAATTCCACATCTCTAGTCTCGAGACAAGTCCAAGTACCGTGGAACCTTGACGAAAACCCACGTTGCTGAGTCCCGTCACGAGTGTGGATTAGTGAGAGAGTGAGAAAACATTCTTGGAGACGAAGTGGAGTTGCCGCTGTTGAGAATTTTGTTGGAGAGATGATCTTCGGTGATTTTTGTTGGGGATGAGAGTTGACAAATTGATTTAATCGTAGACAGATTTGGTTAGTTATGAAAATATTAGTAAATAGATTTATTGTTATTATTAAAAGAAATGATCCGAGAGAGCCTGGCGCGTTTCGGCTTTGCGATGTCCAGATTCCTTTTTTGCTCATCGTCGTTGGTTCTGGAGATTTCCGCTGGTTTCGGTGATAGGGGCGTTGGGAGGGGGGGGGGGCGCGATCGTGTAGGTGTGTGTGTGTGTGTGTAGGTGTTGGCGGTGATTGGTGTGTCTTTGAGGCGAGGGGGTGTTTGTTGGATGTGACGATGGTTAGTGTGTTGGTGAGTTGGCAGCGGTAGCAGGCCGACTCTACTCCTCGGTTTCTGAGGATGCGAGGCGGGGACTCTCTTAGAGAGTTTTTTTATTTTATTTTTAAGGAGAGAGAGAAAGTGTTGAAAATTACCTTTCCGTAATTTCGATTTTGGTAGTGAGCGATCGCTTCGCAGGACGCTTGGTGGCGAGTCGTTTCCTCGTTTCCAGGACCGGGGTGGTGAGCGATTCCTATTGCAGGACCGGGATGATGGCGTTTCCTTTGCAGGACCGGGGGTTGAACGATTCCTTCGCAGGACCGGGGAAAGTCGGCCTACTCGGCGTGACTGTTCAGTGTGGAGACGCTTTTTTCCGCGCTTTATATGCTTGCGCGTGTTCCGTTTCGCTTGCGAGAATGGCTCGCGCCGGTGGGTGGCCACCTGTCGGCCGCGGCGCGAACTACGCCAGCGCTGCGGCGCGGCGGCTGGCCCGGCGCGGGTGCCGTTCCACTTGCGAGAAAGGCTCAGCGCCAGCGGCCACCTGTCGGCCGCGGCGCGAACCAAGTCCAGCGCTGCGGAGCGGCGGCGTCTGGCCTGGCGCGCCGGCCGGTTTTTTTTAATCACGTAGCGGGCGATCACGGGCGTATTTATTAACCGATTTTCATCGGGTTTGATTCGAAAATTCGAGAATTTGACGGGGTAATTTCGTCGGGCAAAATCCGCGATGGGGGTTGTTTATTTATATTTTTGGGACGAGCGTGCGTGTAACAACCTCTCATAGCGTTCGAAATGCGGGGACATGTACGCTAAGTGAAGAGCCAATCAGGCACGCGAAACGTTCGTGCCTCTCACTCTCTCTCGCGAAATCATCCAACCACAGCGCTGATACGTTTCCCAATGCACGCTATGAGGGTGTGCGCTATAAGAGGTTCCAGTGTAGACAAAACCTACTTTACCGACCGACACGAGACGCTTCAAGATTCTTTTACCGGAGACATCGCGTTTTGACCTCATTTCGATTGACACACATCGGTAATATAAATGAATAATGTATATTTTATATTGAATTATTTGTTATTTGCTTATTTTCACTGGATCTTATCACTGCATTCGCTGTTTTTTGGTCTGTTTTCGTCTCTGAATGTTCACCTGTCACTGTGGCTGATGAATCTCTCGATTTAATTTATTTATCATAAAACAATCGTAATCACCAAATTACAACTACGTTCACGCCCTAACAGTTCGGTCCAACCGTATACCGACTATGATCCCCACCGGGTCATTTTAGGACACGGGATCAACTAGTATTTCATCGAAACCAACCACCGACCAACTGAGATTTAGTTGAGAACACGGTTTGTCGGTGGTTGTTTTCTTCAAAAACTGGTTGTTTTCGTGTTCTAAACCGACCTGGTTGGATTTTTCGTGGTTGGTCGATCTGCTAGGGCGGTTTTATTAATTTCTTATATCTTTTTTTTGTTTAACGATAACCCTTCTTTACACTTTATTATTAAATGATTTAACTATAATAAGAAAGTAGAACTTAATGACGATTTACGCCTTTTCAAGAGACACGATAGCGTCTCGAGACAAGTCCATTTCCACTACCTTACCGACCGATAACTCAACATCCTAGGGCCTTGGGTCCTCGTTGTAATTGGTAATTTCTTGTGGCCTCGCTGCCTGCGTTTTGAACGCGATAAATTTATACTCCACATTTTCTATTGACCATTTTATGGGTCATTTTCTATTGATTCGAATGACTTTTTATTTTTTGAAAATGACCGACATTGAACATCACAGAATTATATAGATATGAAAATACCGGTATTTTTATTTTTGGTAAAATAACAATGAAACTACCGTACCTTTACCGTCTTTTATCCACATTTTTTTCTACAATCTTTGTGTTGTGAAAATACGGTCACGAAAAATGCTCGTAAGTTTGACCGGTTACAAATTTTTGTTGGTGAATTCACCATAAAAAATGGTAAACTGCGTCTATATAGTTGTGAAATAACCGGTAACGAATTTTTTGGTAAAATTACAGCAACGTTGTTTCGTAAATTCACCGTATCTTGACGAGAATTCTTAATCACTAAGAGACTATATGACTTTATTACCGATGTCGTAAATTTAACACCGGTCACATACCGTTTTTTAATCGTAAAATTACTGGTCATGTATACCGCTCACGTCTGTATTCCGAACCGCATCGTGCACAGCGCGAAACGCGACCTCCGAACGGTACCGTGCGGAGCGCGAAGTGCGACGTCCGGATGGCATCGTGCAGAGCGCAAAGCGCGACGTCCGGACGGCACGGTGCGGAGCGCGAAGCGTCCGAACGCCACCGTGTAGAGCGCGAAGCGCGACGTCCGACCGGCGCTGTGCGGAGCGCGAAGCGCGATGTCCAAACGACCCCCTGCGGAGCGCGGAGCGCGACGACCGCGCGAGTGCCTTAAAATGACACCAGGGAAAAATGTCCCGAAGGGACATTTTTGCCGCAGGGTCATTTTCGGGGGGTTTGGGGGGCGGAGCCCCCCAATGGGGGTTTGGGGGCGAAGCCCTCCAACAACAACCCGGCGCCCCGCAGGGGCGCCCGGGTTGCTTGTTTATTCTTTGATCTCGTAATTCAATAGCGGCGCAAAGTGCTACCGATGCGCTATAAGCTGCAAACGAGTTTCGATGGGCGCAAAGTGCTGCCAAAACGAATGATGTAAAAAAAAATGAAGACAAAAAAAAACGAAAAAAATCACTCCTGTTTCCGTTGTCGCTGGACCTGAAAAAAAAAAAAACTGAACACTATAGAATTTGAATCTTACTAACAGTTTTTTATTCTTTGATCTCGTAATTCATTAGCGGCGCAAAGTGCTACCGATGCGCTATAAGCTGCAAACGAGTTTCGATGGGCGCAAAGTGCTGCCAAAACGAATGATGTAAAAAAAAAATAAAGACGAAAAAAAAAAAAAATGAAAAAAATCACTGCTGTTTCCGTTGTCGCTGGACCTGAAAAAAAAACTGAACACTATAGAAAAAAATAATATCCGCGCGCCATGCGCGCAGATAGTAATTGCATGGCCTTGGTGAAAATATTTCTCTGAATATAACTTAACATTGCTCTGGTAATATCTAAAAGTGGCTCTGAATTTCTATCACTTGTTACGTCCCGTGATTTTTCGGGACTTCACGGTGAATATAGATGATACAAGGAGCAGAGGCAGAACGCGTGAGTGACGGCCCGAGCAGTATATGCATGCACACATACTCGCTTTCATACGTGAGGAGTGGAGTGTAGCCCGGAGACGAAGGGAAGACGAGTCGAGCGCGAACCAAAGACGGTTTATCTTATCAGTAAAAAGACCAGGTAGACCATTGGCTAAGCGAGCAAAGACTGTGTTCACTGGTATCCCTTCTGTTAAAAATGACATGTGTCTGCCGTGGAACTTGAATGCAAAATAAGGAAAGCAAAGGACCGATTAACTTAAGACTGACAATGCCAAATATAAGTATCATACTTAATTCTGAGTGAGGGGAAAAAGGGAGAAAATGAATAAAAATAGAATCAATGGAAACAGGGTGAAAGATTGATTGAGTAATTACGGGACAGATCGGAACGATTGGAAAGAAAAGAAATAATTATTAAATAAAACAAACAGGTAGGGACAAAGAAGCAATTGTAAAATCAACCACCGAAGGTGAAATCAGAGCAGCGGAAATAGTGATAAGCGAATAAATAATAATCGGAGAACGGAATGCAAGAACACACCATCCGGTGTCGGAATCAAATACCGCCACCCAGGAGTAGACGATACCAATGGAATTCAACCCGGGTAGCAACAACCACCAACCCAAGGAATAAACGCAGCGAGGAAGCCACCACTATCACGAGGGAGGGGAGAAATTCCGGACGTCACCAGAGAATCACGTGATTGCTTCTCCTCATTTGATTTAAGAACAATGAAAAATGATTTGCAACGAGGATTATAAGTAGACAGAATTTCAATTAAGACAGGAATAAATTGTTAGTAGGAATAAGTCATTAGCGGAAAATATCTGAAATATAGGGAATTGTTAATATAAGAATAAGACGGTATTAGAAAATACACGTTGAGAATAATTATAAATACAATAAATCAAGAGTTTGGTAATAATATGAAGAAGGGTATAATAGATTATTTGCGGAAGGGGGAGCCTATTTAATGAAGTTTAGCCAGGAAAGAAAGAGTCAAGCGACCAGGAGCGCACAAAAGATAAGAAGTGCAATGCGGGTTAGTGGATGCGCGGGCGGCGGGAGGCGATAAGGCGCGTAGCCACCGCGCGACCACTACCCCCACCAGCAGGCAACAGCGGGGAGTGTTAATCCGAGTGCAGCAAGGTGTATAAATTAGGTGATAAGCAATAAGACGGGAATACCAGCGCGACTAATTGACCGGGACGAATCAGTGCTCATTGAACCTCCGAAAGTTACGAGTCGGAACTTCCCGAGAATTTCGAATCGATTCTTAAGTACGAGAAATTGAATTCAACGTTTTGTAAGGGAAACATTGTGAAAGATACTAAAGTGCGTGAATTATTTGTTCCGTAAAAATCCGTGGGGATTTTTCCCAATTTATCCATTTATTTAAAAAAGACCAAATGTCCATTTTTTTTAAACAGCGAATTTAAACGAACATCGAAAATCCGTGAACGAAATAAAAATAAAATTGTATTTGGCATCCAGTGAATTTTCTGTAAGCCCAGGTGAATCATTTTAAAAAAAAAGACAACATTATTTTCGGAAACTGTGACTGTGAGGTTTGTGCGAGGGAAACATTTGTGAGAAATTGATTGTGAATCTAAGTGGTATTGGTTCATCGAATTTTATGTAAACCAATATTCGAAGTGATAAAAATTTAAAACAAAAGAAAATAATACAGTTCGACAATTTTCATTAAAATAAATCATTCCATCATCAACCAGTCAGTGTCTAAACCCGGCATTATTACACCAAACCAGCATTCATTCATCCATTCGTTTTAACAACGGAGCACGTTCGAGTCCATTTGAGGAAACGGTCGAAGGAATCAACGTTTTCATCCTCATCCAATTGTTCATCCGGATTTCGTTACGTCTCCATTCCATTAAATTAAATCAGGGTAAGCTTGGATCACAAATCATTTGCGTTAATTCAGAAATACTCTTTCAAAGTTCCTTCCCGAGTTTTTGCCTGGAAAGGTAGGCTCAAAACGGAACACAACCGCGTTTGTTGGGTTGTGACGATATTACGGGAACATCTCCCCGAAAATCTGGTGTCGCTAACCCAAATAAATCACCAATCGCGACGTAACAAAAATTGGGGGCTCGTCCGGGATCGCAAGGAGTATTTCTGAGACATTGACGCGTATTCAGGTTGATAAAAAGATTATGCATTTGTAATTAAAGTAAAAAAAAATAATAATAATAAAAATAATATAAAAAAAAAAAAAAAAAAAAAAAAAAATTTGAGGGAGTTGTTTAATATTTTATAAAAAAATTAATTAAAAAAAAATATATGTATAAATATAATCAGTAATTTTAATAAATGTTATGTGTAAAATAAATATTGATTAAAAATTAGGGAGGTAGTTGGACAATCAGGGATTACCTAACGCCTATCAGAGGAATAGTTTTTTTTATTTTTAACCCATAAAGGTGGTAATGAACACACGCTCACAAGAAGAATTAGAGGATAAGGTGCTGAGTGAATATTTGGACGAAAAAGCTTTGCGTAGGGCTAGTAAAAAAATTAGGGAAGAGGCAGAACCGAGTGAAGATTCAGACGATACGGAAAATACTAGTTTTGACGGAAGGAAAACAATAAAACCAAGTAGAACCGCGGTTAGAGATTCAGTAAGAATAGAAAAAATAAAATATCCAGAATATTCCAGTGACGAAGAAAGTACAGGAAAACAGGAAATAAAAATCGAAAAAATGGCGCAGCCCGCACTAGATACGGCAACCTTGACACTCCTTCGTGAGGCAATGAAATTAGTCCCGGAATTTGATGGGCAACACGAACATCTTAATCGATTTATAGTAGGATTAGAAGACGCAAGAGCTATGAGCGGGGGAAATCATGATGATCAATTGTTGCGACTTGCAAAAACAAAACTTTCGTCAAAGGTATGGAACAGAATCTCTAAAATTCCGTTTGAAAGTACATCAGCATTAATTGAACATTTAAAGAAAACATACGACCCACCACGAGATATGTATCAATTAATAGGAGAACTAGGGAGCAGTTTCCAGCGACAAGCAGATTCAGTAGATGATTACGGTGACAGGATACGTTTACTATTAAATCAAATTATGGATGCACACTCAAATCAGCATAATGGAATAAGTCAAAATGAAAAAGCCAGAATGGAGGAAATGGCAGTAAAGTGCTTTTTACGGGGGTTAAAAGATGAAATACGAAGAGTTATGGATGAACAGGGAAATTTAACAAGTGCAATAAATAAAGCAAAAACAATTGAACGAGAATTAATTGATATTGAAAAATTAAGGAAAAATGACACGACGAAAGCTAAAAATTCTGAGAAAACGTCGGAAAAGAAAATAAGCATTAATGTGGTAGAAAGTGGACCAAAAATTGGAGAAAAAAATTTAGAAAAACCAGCAGTCAGTGGTGCTCCCGTTTGCCAAGCATGTAAAAGAGTCGGCCACACGGCTGAAACTTGTTGGACCGTGCATGGAAAACCGGCGCAAATAAATTGCCAAATATGTGGAAAAGGTGGACACACCGCCGATCAATGTAGGACGAATTCTCAATCCGGAACAGAACAATTAACGGTGTGTCAGATATGTGGAAAGCGTGGGCACCAAGCTGATAAGTGTTTTTCCATTCCGTGTAAAATATGTGGGCGAAGGGGGCATTTGCCGGAAACATGTTATCAATCAAGGGGACCTATGGGGATATCAGTAAATATGGGACCATCCAATGGGATTTCAATGGGACCCAATGGGACTGGAAATTCTCTATCACCAACGCAGTGTTATGCTTGTCAGGGATGGGGACATGTGGCAAGAAATTGTCCTAATCGCGGGGCCATGCCGGGGGTATCGGGATTGCCTCAATTAACATGTAATTACTGTAAACAAATGGGACACGTGATCAATGAATGTCAAGTACGAGCAGCCAGGTACGGGCCCATTAATGGGTCGGGAAACGGCCAGGTCCCGCCTGCACAGGGTGCCCAGATGGAGACCAACACCAGTGTACACCCTACGTATGCACTAAATTTCTCAGTAGAGTCAATGCCGAACCACGAGTAACAGATGTGTTTATTGCAAGAGAATGTAAAGATGTTATATCTCCAACTATTTTATTGAAAAATCAAAGTGAATCGGAGACCCTTGTATTAATGTTGGATACCGGGGCAAGCAAGAGTGTGATTAAGAAAAAGTTCATAAAGTCAAATATATCAGTTTTTCGGGATGAGATTTTAAGATTGAGCGGAATTACTAAAAATGCCGTATTTACGTTGGGATATGTTGAATTGATAATATTGGGGAGGGAAGCTATTTTTCATATTGTGTCCGATGATTTTCCTATATGCCAATCTGGAATATTGTCCACTGAATATTTCAGGGATAATCTTGTAAAAATAAATTATGAGTTGAGTCAATTAGAAGTGCGGAAAAATATTATTCCATTCCACACAAGGGAGAGTATGATTATCCCGCCCAAGAGCACACGGTTGTTCTTTGTCAGAATACGAAATGATGATGTGAGAGAGGGATATTTGCCCACTTTAATGGCTGGAAATGGAATAAAAATCCATCAAGATTTAGTGCAAAATCGGAGAGGGAAAGCGTACGTGTATGTAACCAATAATCATAACAATAAAGTCACAGTAGAGATACCAGTACTAGATCTAATCCCAATTCCGGAGTATGGTAAATTAATGAGAAATCAGTCGATGACGATGGAGAGGTATCGGACGAGTATGGATTTAAGTCAGGGAATAAGAGAGGAAATAACGACCAAGATTCCAAGCCCCATAGAGAGGAAAATTCCATTAGGGAACCAAAGTCCAGCGGAGAAAGAAAAAGAGCGTATAAAGGAGGGGGAAAACCAAAGTCCTGTAGAGAGAAAAATTCAAATTGAAATCCAGAATCCAGTTGAGAGAGAAAAGCGAAGTAAAAAGGAGAGAGAAAATCATAACCCTGTAGAGAGGAAAGTTCAATTTGTAAATCAGAGTCCAGTGCAGCGTATAAAGGAGGGTGAAAACCAAAGTCCTGCAGAGAGAAAAATTCAAATTGAAATTCAGAATCCAGTTGAGAGAGAAAAGCGATGTATAGAGGAGAGAGAAAATCATAACCCTGTAGAGAGAAAAGTTCAATTTGAAAATCAGAGTCCAGTGCAGCGTATAGAGGAGGGGGAAAACCAAAGTGTTGTAGGGAGGAAAATTCAATTTGAAATCCAGGATCCAGTTGAGAGAGAAAAACAATGTATAGAGGAGAGAGAAAATTATAACCCCGTAGACAGAAAAGATCAGTTTGTAAATCAGAGTCTAGTGCAGCGTACAAGGGAGAGAGAAAATCAAAATTTTGCAGAAAGAAAAGTTCAGTTCGAGAGTCAAAGTCCAGTAGAGGGAGATATGCAATGGTCAGAGGAGAGGAAAGATTTGAATTCTGTAGAGATAAAAATGCAGTCTGAGGATTGGCATCCCGAAGAAAGAGAAAATCCGAGGAAAAATCTGTGTATAGTGGAGGCAGAGATTCAGGGAATTACCCAGGAAGAGTTGGACCAGGGTAAAGTAGACATTGACGTGAATGAAGAATTCGTAAGGAAAACCGGGGATTTTGAACAGGAAAAAGATAGAGATTTTGAAGGATCAACGGGAGTAAGCAAGTCAGCTCAAGAATCAATGGGAGTTGACAAAAGAAAGTATTTAATGTTATTTTTAGTAATTTTGTTTTTATATCAATCATTCAACAAAATAATCAAGTATAGGGGCCCGCAAATTAAAGAAAAGAGGGAAATGGGTGGTAATAGTCCACTTGTGTCGACCTGTAAAACCAATTGGGAAAGTAAAGCAAGGTCGACGCATGCGTATGAATATTCAGGACCGCTAGTAGGAATGAGATTTTTAACTGAAGAAAGGTGTTTTATCCTTAAAGAGCGAACAATAGACGAGGATCGATATGAAAAAGTGCGAGAATTACTGAGATTGGAACATTTATCTGGTGATGAGATATCTGCGGTGGAAGAACTTGTTCGGGAAAACGCAGAAATATTTCATTTGCCGGAGGAAGGATTGGGGGCTACGGATGTTGTAATGCATCGGATACCAACCACGGATGAATACCCAGTGAACTCAAAACAATATAGATTCCCGGAAGTCCATAAGGAAGTAATCCGTAAGCAAGTCGGAGAAATGCTAGAAACAGGAGTGATAAGACCGTCGAACTCACCCTATAATACGCCGCTGTGGGTTGTACCCAAAAAACCAGATTCACAAGGAAATAAGCGATGGCGCGTGGTGCTTGATTTTAGGCAGTTAAATGAAAAAACTATTGGTGATGCTTATCCATTGCCGAATATTGAGGGGATATTAGATCAGTTAGGGGGAGCAAAATATTTTTCGGTGTTTGACCTAGCATCCGGATTTTACCAGATTAAAATGCACCCGGATGATTGCCATAAAACTGCATTTACAACACCTTACGGGCATTATGAATACGTACGAATGCCGATGGGTCTGAAAAACGCTCCACCAACCTTTCAAAGAGCAATGGACATGGCATTAATAGGGTTACAGGGACAAGAATTATTTGTTTATTTAGATGATATCGTAGTATACGCACGGAGTTTAGAAGAACACGAGGAAAAATGTAAAAAATTGTTCGAGCGATTAAAAAGAGCTAACTTAACGTTACAACCGGATAAATGCGAGTTTTTAAAAAAAGAGGTTGGTTATTTAGGACATCTGATAGGAGAGGATGGATTAAAGCCTGATCCCAAGAAGATAAAAGCAGTAAAAGAATTTCCACGACCACAAAATGTTAAAAATATTAGACAATTTTTAGGGTTAACGGGATACTATCGAAGATTTATTGAAGGATACGCGAAATTAGCGAAGCCATTAACTTTACTTTTGAAATCTGATGAGCCCTTTAGTTGGGGAAATATGCAAGAAGAAAGCTTTGAAAAACTTAAGGATTGTTTATGCATGGAGCCAGTGCTCGCTTTCCCAGATTTTTCAAAAAAATTTATCGTGACAACTGACGCGTCCGGATATGCTATTGGAGGAATACTATCACAAGGAAAGATCGGGGAGGATAGACCAATAGCTTATGCTTCACGTACATTAAATGGGACAGAGAGGCGATATGATACCTATGAGAAGGAAGCACTTGCAATTGTCTATAGTGTGCTTCATTATCGTCCATATTTATATGGAAGGACATTTACATTGGTGACTGACCATAAGCCTTTAATGTGGTTTAGAACGTGCAGGGACGGAAATGCGCGTGTCCTAAGATGGAGATTAAAATTAGCAGAATATGATTATGAGGTTGTATATAAGGCTGGAGTGTCAAATGTTAATGCGGATGCTCTCTCTCGGAATCCAGTAGATACAGCACCTGTAGAAGATGATAGTGAAATTTTCGTAGTAGACAGTGATGCGGAATTGACTGATACTCAAATTATGGTCCTGCTAGAAGATAGGGAGTACGATGGGGAAAGTGATGAAGAAATAGGGGTAGAAGAGAGGGAAACTAAGTATGAGCAACAATGGTGGGACTCTTTGGAAATAGAGGAAAAAATTGAGGCAATGAGAGATGAGGACAATCTCGTAGCCACCGATGGGAAAATAGCGGTAACCAGAGCAAGAGTTGTAGATGGTCAAAATAATAAAGACAAATCACAAACAAGAATGATGACGCGGGGACAAGCGAGGGCGTTGGAGGAATCTAAAAGGGAGTTACAATTGTCCCAATCTCAACAAAATAAAATGGAACTCCAACAGAAAAGTATTAAGCCAGTAAAAAAATCAAAACGACAGGCAGGATGTTCTAAGAATCACAAGTCCCAACAATTCAAAAAGGTTGGGGAATCTAATAAAAAAATTTTCACCATCCAAAGATGAAGTAGAAATATCCAGTAAAAGCAGACGGGTTTCCTCAGAAATAAAGAAATCAGTGATTGAAACGGATGAAGAAAGTGCAAATGAAGAACCAATCGTTGACCGACAAGAAGAAATAGTTACCTCCGGAGCAGGAATAAGGGAACAAAACAATATTATTCAGTCCAGGGATTTGTTCTTTACACGAAAAGATACCTTGACATATTTCCTAGATATTAAGGGGGAACCATTGGATCAGGGGTCGCGAAGATTAATGGAGCGCAACGAATTGCCATATTTTCCAAATTTAGAGATAGGAACAGTTAGCATCGTAAAAAGAGGAAGTCGTATTCATGTTGGTCTACCAATAAGTAATAATTCAGGAGAAGGACCAACGCTGATACTTGCACATGTAAAAAGAGTCATTAAGGGATTACGGGACTATATGGAATCATCAGGTTTGCAAAGTGTAAGCCTAGCACAAACGGAGTTCGTCAAGAATATCCCTTGGGAAAACATATTGACTGAGCTTAGACAAGGATTTGAGGGAAGTTCAGTAAAAGTTATTGTCTGTCATGGTGTGATTCGGTATCCCAAGAAGGAAGACAGAGAGGGGATAATACAAGAAATGCATAGCACCGCAGTAGGAGGGCATCGAGGAGTCTCGAAAACATATAACAGAATTCGACACAATTATTATTGGGAAAATATGAAAATGGATATTCAACGGTTCATTCAACAATGTTTGTCTTGCCAATTAAAAAAGTGTGTGCGGATAAAGACCAAACAACCCATGGTAATAACGGATACTCCTGGAATAGCTTTTGATAAGGTGGCATTAGATATTGTGGGACCAATCCCCAAGACCAGGCGGGGAAACGAGTACATTTTAACAATTCAGGATCAATTAACTAAGTTTTGTTTGGCAATACCATTGGAGAATGCTACCTCAGTCACAATTGCAGACGCATTAGTAAAGCATTTTATTAGCATATTTGGACCACCGAGAGCTATACTCACCGATCAGGGTCGGAACTTTTTGAGTGGATTGATTAAACGAGTAGCAAAAAGATTCAAAATTAAAAGATTTCGAACTACAGCTTTTCATCCACAATCAAATGGATCATTGGAGCGATCACATCATGCATTGGGAGAATATCTCAAACAATATGTGGATCGGGAATACGATTGGGATGAATGGGTCGAATTGGCTATCTTTAATTATAACACTTGTGTTCATGAAGGGACAAAACACACGCCCTTTGAATTGGTATTTGGAAAAATTGCGAGAATACCCTCTAGCGAACCATTACATGTCGAAGATAAATTACCTACATATGATGATTATCTAATAAAACTCGTCACTCAACTTCATGAAATCCGAGAAATTGCTAAGGCCAATTTAATCACGTCAAAAGAAAAATCAAAAAAACTTTATGATAAAAAAGCCAATCCAAAAGAGTTTACAGTCGGAGATTATGTGTTTCTTCAACAGGGACCGAAACCAAAGAAATTGGGAAATCATTATTCTGGTCCATTTAAAATTGTTGAAATATTAAGCGCTCAAAATATAAAGATAGAAATCAAGAATAATACTACCCAAATAGTACATGCAAATCGTTTGAAACATTCTCACATTATACCGACACCAACAAAGCCGTAAAATAATGGAACGGGGCAATAATGTTAATGAACGGTCTCCAATTACAGATGTGGAGAAAAGTAAGCAGTAGAACTTTGCCTGATGAAGAGCGAGCAAGGCCAATAACGGAGGTGGTCACCACTGGATCCTTGAGGGAAATAACGGAATTCGAATTTAAATATACCTGTCGGGGACCCAATAAAAAAATTAATATGGATGTGCCGGTCAGGCGAATGTGCCTGAAAATCTTGAGTCAGATAGTGTCGGTGATATCTGGTAGTGAGGAACATGTAGGATTTAACGATATTGTTCGCATTTTTGAAGATACAAAGGCTACCTTAAAGAGCGTAGGCATAGAAATGGTAGACTCTTGTGTTAAAATAATAAATATATATAGTGTAAGATTAGCTGCGAGAACAGAACCAGAAATAATCGTTGAAAGAAGGGAAAATCGGTTGGAAACAGGATTAGCTATTGCCTTGATAGCCATAATTAAAGAAATACAAGCAAACTTGATAAAGCATTGGTGGGTACACCCAACTGAAAAAACAAAAGGACAATTGCAGTGGGGAAAAGGGTTGACTGAGGAAGAGGGTGGGGACACAGAATTAACCGCAAAACGTTTGTGTTTAAGAATGATTGACCATTTTACCTGGTATATGGAGGGAAATGAAAGTTATCTGTGTATGGGTGATGTAGGCCAAGCATTAGGAGCTTTGCGAGCGATATTTGCCGAATTTGGAATAAGCATGGAACATGAATGGGAGATGAGGGGACCAATATGGAATGCCACAGTAATTACTCAGACAAAACCGGTAACGCGAGTGTCGATACAAAAAGATTGTATAACGGAGGCATTAGGATGCGCACTGGTCCGAACGCTGCACGCTGTAAGACGACACTTGGTTAGAATCTGGAAAGTGGATATCCGCACCCCATTGGTGGGAATTGACATTGTAACAATCGAAGTTGAATATTAATAAAATGAAAAATGATAAGGTAATAAGGAAGGTCAGGCCAGATAAGCTCATGAAGTTAAATCAAATTGTAGGTAAAAAAAATCATGAGGGTGATTGGAAAGAACCCAGTGGCAGAACTTTACGATGAGGCGACACGCAGACACAAAGGAGTACCAGCTTACATTGAGGAAGAATTAGTGACTCAGACCATACATCAGAGATATGCCTTTCGAGTAGAAATTGGAAACATAATTGGAAGAGGGATCGGGCCGACCAGAAGAACAGCCATAAAGTTAACTGCGGAAGATGGTTTGAGGATGATGCATCAGATAGGAGAAAACCCGCAGGAAGAAATAAATAATTATTTCGGGCAAGAGGCTATAGAAGCTAAAACTGCTGAGGGAGAAGGAGAAGTATTAACAGCAGAACCAAGTGAATCCACGATATCACGAATCCGCCGAATAATTCTGCGGTTGGATAAGCGACTTGAAGTCGTAGGAGAAAATTTGACACCAGAGGAGTTTAAAGGTTATCAGGAGGAACTGGAAATTGGTTTAGGAGCAGTTGGTTTAGTGTTAAAACAGGAAATTCAGGAACCCAGTACTAAGGAAGAATATGCGAAAGTATCAATGTATTTAGAGGGTGGACCGAAAATTTTCTGTCATTCATATCAGTTGGGAGCGCCATCATTTGCAATGAGGGTTTCAACTATGAAAAGTTTCTTGGTTGAATTAAGGATTGAAGCATTGCTTGAAAAATATCGTAACGATTAAAAGTAAGAATATTTGGTAGAGACGATAATCATTAAAACCTTAAATATAAGAAGATACATTTGTAATAATAAGCTATTGGTGACTGGAAGAGGAGAAAAGCGAGAGGTGGAAATGAGGGAGAAAGGAACAGAAAACTTCAGGGAAATCACATTGCAGGATCCAATATGTATCCGAGGGGATTCAGGCCAGCCGCTGAGGCCAGAATTGGCAGCGACGAGGGACAGGAGAATTGGACTCCAATTCTGACCGTTCGGCGGGATTCTGACAAGTTGGACATGTTGGTCCCCGCTAGACGGATGTGTCTGCGAACTCTTGACACGCTGATCAGGGAATTTGAAAATAAGTTCAGGGAATGTCGGTGTACTGACATGGGAAGAAATTTTCGGGATATGTGCGCTGCACTCAAGACGTTCGGAATAACGGCAACCCAGATCGTGACCGGTGGAAGGAGAGGAATAGGCGTTGAAGTGACCGTGACAACTACCCCAGAGATCAGGGGTTATGCGATTGGAGAGTTGGCGGAGTCCACGATTCGAGTGGCCATATTGCGCGCAGTAAAGGACACCAGAGCGTATCTGGGAAGAGCCTGGAGCAACAATCCGACGGAAGTGGGCCTAATGGATAGACGGGAGGAATTTGACAGGATGATGATTCCCAGTCTCAATAGTCGTCATCCTGATTATACAAGGGCGGCCCGACGAATGGGGTTGGGCACGATTGGACATCAAATTTGGCGACTGGAAACGACAAAGAACCACCGTGAAGGACAAGAGATAATATTCTTGCTCAAGGATGCCCAAGAAACATTGGCGGAATTCGGAATTTCCATGGATTGGAGCTGGTCGAGGCTCAAGCGACGATATCAAGTCCTGATGACCGTGGAAACCAAGCCTGTGATCCGGATGTTGGGGAGCCATGCCATATTGGACCAGGCCATAGGAGAAGCATTGATGTCAACCTTGATCGATGTGCGTAAACATTTGAGACAGGTGTGGGAATTCTGAATGGAAAACAGCGGGAGCGACATGAGAAGAAATAAAAAAATGTAGACAAGTTTATAAGATTGAATGTAGTCAAAATTTATTATATTGGGTCACAAAAAGTAGAAATATATGATTAAAAACAAAAAAAAATAATGTTAAATGATTATAACAGGAAAAGGAGGAAATGGAGACCTAGAATTATCCTAATCCCGAATAAATTAGGTAGAACGGCGAATTTAAGAAGTCTTTCTTTGAATAATAAATTGATCATTTAATGCATGAGATTAAATAAAAAGATATATATTCCAAGAGAAAGGAATATTCAAAAAGGGAAGGTCGGTCGGAAGGAGGGAGGTCGAAGGATGAGGTTGGAAAGGATGGTTGTCCTGATGGGGATTTGGCTGTGGATCATGCCCAGATGGAGCAATGGGATTCTGGCCTATGAATGTGGCTCATCCGGTTCTAATATCACCACTGTGTCCTTGCTGGGGATTGAGGAGTGTGAAATCCACATTCCTGCTGTGAACGTGAGCAATGTACAAATCCAATTTCTACAACTGAATGAGTTTACATCAATCCAGGTGAGACAATGTAAGGTAAGAATTCGAAGAACTATATTTAGGTGTGGGATGCATTCACATAATAGCATCGTTTCCGTGGGATCATATGTAATGGAAGTAACAAGAGAAGCTTGTAATCGAATGTATGATTATGGGATATTAGAGTTGAAGGAGGCACAAATAACCGGAATAAAGCCAAATTATACGAAATCATATTCAGTAACATTGGGAGGACGGGTGGAAACCGATGGAACGTGTGAGGGAACTTGGTATTCTGATCCTTTTGGAGGATGGGGTACAGTTGCTGTAGTTGGAGAAGTAACTGTCTCACTCAGGGATTACCGGGCTAGAGTAAGTCTCGAAAACAGCAAGGTATACCTGAGATCAGGGGTACGATGTCCATTAAGCAATGGACAATGTATAGATGTGGATGGAGGCCCGAGTTTTTGGAATGCTATACCTATGCAAACTTGTGGGGCCCGGCAGTATGGAATACTTTACGAAGGAATTGCGCAGAAAATTATAGGGGAAAATTCTAAACCGATATTTTCATTGGTCCAATCAGATATTACCTTTGCCCTTATGACCTTGTCTACAATAGTGGTATGTGGGCAAACTTTGACACGAACTGAGCATCCTAGACTTTTGATTCATGAAATTCAGAACGGAGAAGGGTATTTGAAGGCAGAACCAATGGACATCGGCAATATGGATATGTTTGCATATGTTAATTCGAAATTCGTGTTCGTGGAAAGACATCTTCGTACGGAGATACGGGGATTATATCATGATGTAATCATGCATAAATGTAACTTGGAGAGAGAAATGTTAAAAAATAGGTTGGCAATAGCTGCACAATCCCCGGATGAGTTTGCATACTATCTCATGAGAGGACCAGGATACATGGCAGTTCTTGCAGGGGAAGTAGTGCACATTGTAAAATGCATACCAGTGGATGTACGAATGAAGAAATTAAATGAGTGTTATAAGCAATTGCCGGTGAGTCTGGATAATGAAACGTATTTTATGTCCCCGAAGACGCATGTTCTGCAAAAAACTGGAATGCAGATTAGTTGCAATACATTAGTGCCTCCTACATATTACATTGATGAAGAATGGTATTCAATGCATCCTGAGCCGGTACGTGCGTTTGCACCAGAAATTATTAAACCCATGACAAAAGCAACTTGGAAATATAAAGATACGCAGGCATTGGCAACTAGTGGAATATATTCAGCAGCAGATTTAGAAAAATTAAGGGAGTATGTCATGTTTCCTGTGGAGCAACCGGCAATTGTTAATAGCCTGACTAGGGAAATGATGGGAAAGGAATCAGTAAATCAAGGTGGGTCGATTATCAATTTGTTAAAAGGACCAGAAGTCATGAAAATTGTCGAGACTGCTTGGGCAAAGACATGGGATAAATTTATGATGTTTGGACATATCAGCGCAGGTTTGATAGGAGTTATGATGGTTTTAAAGGGAGTGAAATTAGCAGTAGATACTATAATTCATGGGTATGCTTTACATAGTGTGTACGGATGGTCCGTTTATTTAATAGGGGCAATTTGGGATTCTGTAACCGGATTGTTATTGCATATACATCGAGGAAGAGAATCACACATTAAAGAAAGGAAGACTGATAAGAAACAAGCAAAAAATGAGGAAGGTGCTAAATCTTCCTCTCAAGTAATTATTATAAATAACCGGGAGGAAGAAAATGTGAAGGAAGAAATAGAGTCGGAAGAGGACATGAAAGAAAACAGTCAAGGAAAGAAACAAGTAAAGAAATCAGTCAAAACTGGGGTGTATCCATTCCTGCCATCCAAAGGGGAGATATAAAAAAAATTCTCCCCGCCCCTATGTTCTTTTGTTTTTTTTTATTAGGGCTGAAATCCGTTGGGGTGACCGAATCATGGGTTACGAGGAAAAAGGACAAATAAGGAGAGCGCGGACCTGGTTGGAGTTCCAGGATTTTCAAATTGGGATTATTTCCAATCAAACGAACTCACGGGTGGAGGATGCCTTGTATTTCAATCGTTACAAGAAGTTCATCAGGTATTTATGTAAAGAAACACAAGAAATAAAAAAGATCCCAATCAAGGAAATAAATTGGGTAAAATTCAATGGAAAAAGATACGAATTGCCAAAAGATTATAATCGATTTCATTTAGTTTTTAAATTGTATTTGTATGCAAAGAAGGGAAATCCAAAACCAAATATCAATGCAAAAAAAACATATATAAAAGAAACAGAAAACAATTCGGAACGATATAAAATTGTAAAGTTCGTGGCCAAACGTCATAAAGATGCTCAAGAGGGTCAAGGTCAAAAAGGGGATATACGGCAAGAATACAAGAAAATTGAAAATTTATTTTGGTATCATGAATATCAGATAATTGGGGAGACATCAGTGTTCAAAGAATATTCCGCAAAAGGGGGACAAATACGGCGGGAGAGATGTGAAGCATATTTCATGAGGTCCACGGAAGAATTGGGACATACTTTTGCTCAAGGATTAAATCAGGGAAATTTGAACAATGAAGAAGTTAAATCTGAAAGAGGGGAATTTCCGCCGACTCGGGGGATCATTGGGATGAGGGATTTCATTGAAACTTGGCGAGAAAAGACTTATCAGCTTTTATCAACAAAGTTAAAGCTCATATGTCCTGGATGCAGTCATTCTTTTAAAAATATTTTTATGAGGGCACCAAGTTCTGTGTTGGACCCATTAAGCCTTCAATTAATTTACGGATATTTAATTACGAGATTGGGGAAGAAGATAAAATTCGTCAACCCTAATTTATATTAAAAAAAAAAGGGTATATGTATATAATAAAAAAAGTAATAATTAATAAAATGGGGAATCAGGAAGACTGTGGCGTCTGAGAAAGGCAAGAAAAAAAAGAAAGTCGAAAAATTAAAAAAAAAATGATTTATTAAAAATCATTCAATAGCATGAAGAGAGGGGTGTTATTCGCATTTGCAATTGGGGAGTGGTTCCCAATACTCTTCACAGTAGGAGGGAACCACCACCCATTCATGGGGTCGGGGAACGCGGTGGAATCGGGGGTCCTCCCAGGGTAGCCGCTCGACGGTGTTGTCCCACTCGTAATGGTGAACGGGGTCCTCCACGATGGACAACAAAGTCAGGAGGAGGGATTTGAGTCCAGACATTCTTGAAGGGATCGGCTAAAAAAAAAAAAAAAAAAAAGAAAAAAAAATAAAAATAAAAATAAAAATAAAAAAAAAATAAAAAAAAAATAAAAAAAATAAAAAAATAAATAAATAAATAAATAAATAAAAAAAATAAATAAATAAATAAAAATAAAAATAAAAATGAAAATAAAATAAAATAAATAAATAAATAAATAAATAAATATATAAGATAAATAAATAAAATGAATAATTAATAATAATTGTAGAACTTACAAAATATAAAAAAAACGGATGAAAAATATGTATATGTCCGAGGGGCCAAAAACTCCAAAAAGTAGAATCTAAAAAAAAAAAAAAGAAAACAGAAATTAATATACATAAATAAAAATAAAAAAGGGGTATAAAAATTAAGAAGTAATAATTAAAATTGGTTTAATTAATTAACAAATAAAAAAAAAAAAAAAAAAAAACTCACCGCACATAAAAGGCACACCTTGTAGCGACTGTGGATGTGGTGACCAAAAATCCAAGAGAAATCCTATATATATATATAAAAAAAAAGAGGGGTAAATAAAAAGGAATACAATACACTTAATAAGAAAAATAGATATATAAGAATGTAGGAATGTTGATAACGAAAGATAATATAGAGAAAAACTTACCGAATGAAAGAATAATCCAGTCGAAATGATAGGAGCACGCACAAAACTGAACTGCACTAGGCGAAAGCTGAACGAAGAATGACACCAGATAAGGGTTATGTAGCGGGTTTCAACCGAATAATCATATGTTTACATTCGGGGGCGATAGGTGGCCGGTCGCCGGACAGAGGCACGCAGTGGACCGAGCAAAGAAAGGACGTGGGGAAAATAAAGCGGGTAAAGTAGTTTTAAAATTGGAACATAGGAAAACGTAATTTTATGAAATAATAAAAAATGTATAGAAAATGTGTCGTAGGAAGCAGGGAAATTAAAATAAATAAAATAAATATATAAATATGCACACACCTAAAAAAAAAAAAAAAAAAAAAAAAAATAAAATAAAATAAAATAAAATAAAATAAGAATAAATAAATAAATAAATAAATAAATGAAATAATAATAAATAAGTACATCGTAACGAACTGACCCGTAAAAAGAACTTCTTTTTGTCTCTAACGAGACCAAGCGGTGTTCTTCGAAACACCGCTTGTCTAAGGGGGGAGGTGTTACGTCCCGTGATTTTTCGGGACTTCACGGTGAATATAGATGATACAAGGAGCAGAGGCAGAACGCGTGAGTGACGGCCCGAGCAGTATATGCATGCACACATACTCGCTTTCATACGTGAGGAGTGGAGTGTAGCCCGGAGACGAAGGGAAGACGAGTCGAGCGCGAACCAAAGACGGTTTATCTTATCAGTAAAAAGACCAGGTAGACCATTGGCTAAGCGAGCAAAGACTGTGTTCACTGGTATCCCTTCTGTTAAAAATGACATGTGTCTGCCGTGGAACTTGAATGCAAAATAAGGAAAGCAAAGGACCGATTAACTTAAGACTGACAATGCCAAATATAAGTATCATACTTAATTCTGAGTGAGGGGAAAAAGGGAGAAAATGAATAAAAATAGAATCAATGGAAACAGGGTGAAAGATTGATTGAGTAATTACGGGACAGATCGGAACGATTGGAAAGAAAAGAAATAATTATTAAATAAAACAAACAGGTAGGGACAAAGAAGCAATTGTAAAATCAACCACCGAAGGTGAAATCAGAGCAGCGGAAATAGTGATAAGCGAATAAATAATAATCGGAGAACGGAATGCAAGAACACACCATCCGGTGTCGGAATCAAATACCGCCACCCAGGAGTAGACGATACCAATGGAATTCAACCCGGGTAGCAACAACCACCAACCCAAGGAATAAACGCAGCGAGGAAGCCACCACTATCACGAGGGAGGGGAGAAATTCCGGACGTCACCAGAGAATCACGTGATTGCTTCTCCTCATTTGATTTAAGAACAATGAAAAATGATTTGCAACGAGGATTATAAGTAGACAGAATTTCAATTAAGACAGGAATAAATTGTTAGTAGGAATAAGTCATTAGCGGAAAATATCTGAAATATAGGGAATTGTTAATATAAGAATAAGACGGTATTAGAAAATACACGTTGAGAATAATTATAAATACAATAAATCAAGAGTTTGGTAATAATATGAAGAAGGGTATAATAGATTATTTGCGGAAGGGGGAGCCTATTTAATGAAGTTTAGCCAGGAAAGAAAGAGTCAAGCGACCAGGAGCGCACAAAAGATAAGAAGTGCAATGCGGGTTAGTGGATGCGCGGGCGGCAGGAGGCGATAAGGCGCGTAGCCACCGCGCGACCACTACCCCCACCAGCAGGCAACAGCGGGGAGTGTTAATCCGAGTGCAGCAAGGTGTATAAATTAGGTGATAAGCAATAAGACGGGAATACCAGCGCGACTAATTGACCGGGACGAATCAGTGCTCATTGAACCTCCGAAAGTTACGAGTCGGAACTTCCCGAGAATTTCGAATCGATTCTTAAGTACGAGAAATTGAATTCAACGTTTTGTAAGGGAAACATTGTGAAAGATACTAAAGTGCGTGAATTATTTGTTCCGTAAAAATCCGTGGGGATTTTTCCCAATTTATCCATTTATTTAAAAAAGACCAAATGTCCATTTTTTTTAAACAGCGAATTTAAACGAACATCGAAAATCCGTGAACGAAATAAAAATAAAATTGTATTTGGCATCCAGTGAATTTTCTGTAAGCCCAGGTGAATCATTTTAAAAAAAAAGACAACATTATTTTCGGAAACTGTGACTGTGAGGTTTGTGCGAGGGAAACATTTGTGAGAAATTGATTGTGAATCTAAGTGGTATTGGTTCATCGAATTTTATGTAAACCAATATTCGAAGTGATAAAAATTTAAAACAAAAGAAAATAATACAGTTCGACAATTTTCATTAAAATAAATCATTCCATCATCAACCAGTCAGTGTCTAAACCCGGCATTATTACACCAAACCAGCATTCATTCATCCATTCGTTTTAACAACGGAGCACGTTCGAGTCCATTTGAGGAAACGGTCGAAGGAATCAACGTTTTCATCCTCATCCAATTGTTCATCCGGATTTCGTTACGTCTCCATTCCATTAAATTAAATCAGGGTAAGCTTGGATCACAAATCATTTGCGTTAATTCAGAAATACTCTATCAAAGTTCCTTCCCGAGTTTTTGCCTGGAAAGGTAGGCTCAAAACGGAACACAACCGCGTTTGTTGGGTTGTGACGATATTACGGGAACATCTCCCCGAAAATCTGGTGTCGCTAACCCAAATAAATCACCAATCGCGACGTAACACACTTTTCGTACTGTTCAGAGAGTCATTGTTTTCTGGGAAACGAAATATTCCTGATTGTTCTGAAAATCTCTGATTTCCGTGCCAAATTCTCTAAAAAACTATTAAGGCGATGTGAAATACCGACGCACACCTCAATAGTTCGGATATGCTTTTTTTTCGCGAATTATGAACGAATCGAAGTGAAAATTAAAATACAGACGCCAGTAATGTGAATTTCGTGAATGAATTAGTCAGAATTTTGATTTTGATTAAAAAAATTGTGGTCGGCAACCGATCTGTAATTTTTTTTTCTTTCGAAAATGGAAATTCTGACTAATTCATTCACGAGATTCACATTACTGGCGTCTGTATTTCAATTCCGCTTCGATCCGTGTATAATTCGCGGAAAAAAGCACATCCGAAGATTTTCGGCGGTCGGTGTTTCACATGCCCTTAAGGGGCTGCTGGAGTAGATTTTTTTACCGACATTGGTCGGTAAAACTAGAATTCCGCAATTTACGCTTTACGTCGTTATGACGCTACAGATATACTTCAAATTTGACAGAGATGTTATTATATGAACAACAACGGTTCGGCGTAGATTCGATTTGTGGTCGAAAACTAACAATAAATAGAAAAATCGTATATTTTGAGTCGATAGAGATCTTCTTTATCGGCTGAAAGTGTAACCAAAAACACGTGCACGCAATTTGAGACATATTTGTAATACAATAACGACGTAAACCGTAAACTACGAAACCGTACTTTTTTACCGACATTGCTCGGTAAAAATACGCTATTCCGTAGTTTAGACTTAGCAACGTTATAACGCTACAGATATGGTTCAAATTTGACAGAGATGTTATAAAAAATATATAAACCGGTTTGACGTTTACGCAATTTGCGGTCAAAAAGACTAACAGGAAATAAAAAAGACTAACAGGAAAAAAAATCGTGCGGCGAAAACCTCAGAAATTTTCAGCATATAACCGAGAAATGTTTGCGACAAATTGTCACAGAAATATTTTCACTAGGGTGGATTTGTAGCAATTTTATACCGTACCTGTATATTCCGTATCGATGAACACGTACGTGAATACCGGGAATGCTGAAAATCCTTTGGATAACCAAACGACACAAAATAAACCGTCAGGATACGCAAACGATGCAAACGTGTCACCGAACAACGCAAACTCGCCGAACTGTCAAACGAGACGGCAATGGCGTCGGTCGCGAGACGCGAGGCGCGAGATGCGAGAACCAATCGCAGCGCGATTAATACGACCGGAAGAATACCGCCGGAAAATAATAACGCGGCTTCTCATCTCCTCCAATTGGAGAACATCGTTGGTGAATGTGATTGGTTCGGTGGATCACGTGATACGTGACGCTTCCGATCTCGTTCATTCTTGTTCAAGATGTCACACCGGTCGCACGAAGACTTTGCGGTAAGTGTTTTCATTGCATTTATATATTGTTTCATTGTATTTATATTGTTATTTTATGTTTCAGATGGAGTACGCAGAAAATCAAGAAAACATTCTCGCCATCGAGAGGCAGCTCGAAGAGGTCATTCTCGAGCTGCCTCTCTATGACGAGCCGGTCGCCGGGCCCATCGACGGCGTCCCTCGCGCTCCACGAGGACGTGGGCCCGGAGCCAACGTGGCGCACGCCGCCGTCGCAGCCCGGGATCCCGGCAGACCCGCCGCCGTCGCAGCCCGGGATCGCGTCGGACCCGCCGTCGTCGCCCGGCCAGCCGCCCAACCAGCCGCCGGAGCCGCTGTCCCCGCTGGACCTGATCCCGAGCCCGCCGCAGCCAACCGTAAGTTTTCCTTTTTTTATTTTTTATTTTTTCTTAATATTTATCAGTATCCAGTTAATGGATTCTGGTAAATATTAATTTTTAAAATCGACAAACAAAATGCAAATGTCTGGTGTAATTAAAAGCAGCGACGAATAATTTTTCATTTGTCGCTGCTTTAGATTACACCAGTCAATTCATTTTCCATGTCGATTTGAAAAATATCCATTGTCGACATGGAAAATGGATCGACAGGTGTAATCTCAAGCAGCGACAAATGATTTTTCATTTGTCGCTGAGTTCGATTACACCAGTCGATCCATTTTCCATGTCGATTTGAAAAATATCCATTGTCGACATGGAAAATGGATCGACAGGTGTAATATCAAGCAGCGACAAATGATTTTTCATTTGTCGCTGAGTTCGATTACACCAGTCGATCCATTTTCCATGTCGATTCGAAGAATATCCATTGTCGACATGGAAAATGGATCGACAGGTGTAATCTCAAGCAGCGACAAATGATTTTTCATTTGTCGCTGAGTTCGATTACACCAGTCGATCCATTTTCCATCTCGATTTGAAAAATATCCATTGTCGACATGGAAAATGGATTGACAGGTGTAATCTCAAGCAGCGACAAATGATTTTTCATTTGTCGCTGAGTTCGATTACACCAGTCGATCCATTTTCCATGTCGATTTGAAAAATATCCATTGTCGACATGGAAAATGGATCGACAGGTGTAATCTCAAGCAGCGACAAATGATTTTTCATTTGTCGCTGAGTTCGATTACACCAGTCGATCCATTTTCCATGTTGATTTAAAGAATATCCATTATCGACATGGAAAATGGATCGACTGGTGTAATCGAAGGCAGCGACAAATGAAAAATCATTCGTCGCTGCTTGCAATCACACGAGTCGCTAAAAATTGAGCTTATTAATTATGTTTATTATTGTTTTATTGTGCTCATTAATTATTTTTATTTATGTTGCAGGTCCGTATCGCGGGACGCGTGCCGGTTGGCGCGTAAGGCAGCGCTATGCGGAGGAGTCCCTGTCGCGCATGATGCTTTATGCTGTGCGACAGGGACCAATTATTGGGCGGTGGGGCCGGGGGCAGCGACGAGGCTGCGGAAGCGGCAACAATGGCCGCGTGGACCCCCCTCGCCCCCGTGAACGCGACGACGGCACTGGTCGCGGCCGCGGACGCGGATACGAGTTTTATGAATAGTAAGTATTTTTTTATTCCTAATAATAACTAAAAAAAATTGTATTTAATTGTTTAAATTTAATTTTTTATTTTTTTTCAGATCCTCACAAGAGTTCGCTGCCGCCACCTGAAAATAAATAAAAATAAATAAATATAATAATAAAAATAATAAATAAAATTATTAAAAATGACATTTCATCCTTTTATTACTTTATATACTTAGTGTCGGGATTGAGATACGGATAATTCCCGACGCACAGAAGATCCCGAAACGCCGTCTGGTCCCAGAGATTCGGCTATAGAATCGCGGTCACGCTCTGCAGCAGATGTGCCGCCGAGAGTATGAGCGTCCAGGCTCTGGGTGACCAGTTGCTCGGCCAGCGAGTGATTCGTGTCCGGTTGATCACCTGCGAAAAAATAAAACCTCAATATTATTCAATTAATAAGCAGAATAAAACAATAAAACCTCAATATTATTCAATTAATAAGCAGAATACAACAATAAAAATAATGCGTCAAATGAAATATCATTAGTCGCTGCTTTAGATTACACTGGTTCACCCATTTTCCATGTCGACGATGGATATTCTTCGAATCGACATGGAAAATGGATCGACTGGTGTAATCTAATCCATGTCGACAATGGATATTCTTCAAATCGACATGGAAAATGGATTGACTGGTGTAATCAAAGGTAGCGTCAAATGAAAAATCATTAGTCGCTGCTTTAGATTACACCGGTCGACCCATTTTCCTTGTCGACATCATTAGTCGCTACTTTAGATTACACCGGTCGACTCATTTTCCATGTCGACAATGGATACTCTTCGAATCGACATGGAAAATGGATCGACTGGTGTAATCCAATGCGTCAAATAAAAAATCATTAGTCGCTGTGTTAGAATACACAAGTCGATCCATTTTCCATGTCGACAATAGATATTCTTCGAATCGACATGGAAAATGGTTCGACTGGTGTAATCGAAGGCAGCGACAAATGAAAAATCATTAGTCGCTGCTTTACATTACACTTGTCGATCCATTTTTCATGTCGACTTGAAAAATGTCCATTGTCGACATGGAAAATGAATCGACTGGTGTAATCTAATGCGTCAAATGAAAAATCATTCGTAGCTGCTTTAGATTACCAGTCGATCCATTACCTTTTTACGCAAGGAAATACACAAAAACAATCAAGATGATTTCTTACCTTTTTATATGATATATTTTTCACTGTCACTCGGACACTTAAATTACCGAAAAAGCACCACTGTTGACACTCCCGGCTACCGATATATATTAGTATATTTCACCGTCACTCGGACACTTAAATATATTAGTATTTCACCGTCACTTGGACACTTAAATTACCGAAAAAGCACCACTGTTGACACTCCCGGCTACCGTATTGTAAATCTCCGCGGTTTAAACATCGGTTCGGTCGGCAGACGATCTCGCCGCAACTTTTTCGGGCTGCCGCTGCGGGTGCCGCGCGCCACCAGTTTTGTTATGTGTGCGTGTTTTTCTTCACACGTACGCACCCGTATATGCGATCGGACAAATCAGTTTCGATGTGTGAGTTCGGACAAAAGTGACATTTGGCCAAATATCAGCACTTCGGGAACCGATTTTATTGCAACCGGTCTTATTAAAAAGGAAAAAACAAATAAAAAATATTGGCGCTGATACATTTAGCGTCCGTGATCTATTGCCTGAGATAATTAGAGTTAAGACGGACTGGTACACGCCATGCACGTATATCGACGGACACATCAGCAGTTTGACGTTGTGTGAGTGCGGTGAAAATTTTTTGTCCGATTCAGAATTCTAAGTGGCCAGATATTAGCATTGCGGGCACCGATTTTATTGAAACAGGGCTCATTGGAAAGAGAAAAAAAAAAATATATTGAACCTGACACATTTTGGCGTCGGCGACGTTTTGACTGTGATAATTCGAGTTACATTTCGTAGCAGACGAAAAAGGGGCGAGCTTGCTGTAAATAAGAGTAGCGCTAGCGTCTTTTTCGTTTAAGTCTTGGCGTCGAGACGCTACCGCGTCTCTTGATCAACGCGATTGCGGCTCTATTTTTTTTAACATAGTTAATTAATTTATTAATTAAGTGTAAAAAACGTTGTCGTTTTGCAAAAAACATTTAGGAAATTAAGAAAACCGTGAATGCAGTTGTTATGTGGTAATTACGTGGTGATTTAGAATACGTAAATAAAATCGAGAGATACATCTGCAGTGACAGGTGAACATTTAAAGACGAAAAGAGACAAAAAAAAACAGCGAAAAAAGTAGTAAGTGCCAGTGGAAATTAGCAAATAACAAATGATTTAATAAAAAATATACACGTCAAGCGTATAGTTCCGATAATAATGTACTTGTCAACATTTTTACGAATATTGTGTTTAGGTTATGTTCACTCATATTTCAGTTTGGAGTATTAAATATAAATTATCTTCACAATTAAAGTGTACTAGTGCAATTAATAAATATACTGATGAAGAAATCATTGTGGAATCAATTATTTCGACCTTCTAACTTCTAACATGTGCAGCGGGTAATGATTTTTCAGGAAAAAACATTTTTAGTTGACGTAAATGAGAGGTTCTACGGTACTTGGACTTGTCTCGAGACTAGAAATGTGGAATTCCCGTAAAATCCTGGAGCGGTAAACTTACCAAAAATTTACCGCATTTTTACCGTAAAATGACGTCATTTTTTTTCGCGCAATCAGCTGTTGTGGAATTACCGTCACAAATTTTTTCGATAAACATACCGTAAAAATATGGTAAATCCAACTATTTAGATGTGGAATTACTGGACACTTTTCTTTTTGGTACATTTACGGTCACAAAAAAGTATGTCCGGTCATTTACAACTAGATAGGTGTACAGCTCGTTTTTTTTTTTTTTTTTTTTTCTTTTTCATGTATTATTATGAAATGCTGTATTCGAAGATAATTCATTATTCACTTATTGTTTGCACGTTTATCGAATACGTATCTTATTGTTCAATCACAAATTGATGGAAAGATAATTGTATATAAAGTTTTTTTTATTAGGCGACACGCGCGCCACAGCTCTGACCAAGCCACTGAGAACTGACTCTTTTACCAGAGTAAGTTAAAATCAACGCGATTGCGGCTCTATTTTTTTTACATAGTTAATTAATTTATTAATTAAGTGTAAAAAACGTTGTCGTTTTGCAAAAAACATTTAGGAAATTAAGAAAACCGTGAATGCAGTTGTTATGTGGTAATTACGTGGTGATTTAGAATACGTAAATAAAATCGAGAGATACATCTGCAGTGACAGGTGAACATTTAGAGACGAAAAGAGACAAAAAAAACAGCGAAAAAAGTAATAAGTGCCAGTGGGAATTAGCAAATAACAAATGATTTAATGAAAAATATACACGTCAAGCGTATAGTTCCGATAATAATGTACTTGTCAACATGTTTTACGAATATTGTGTTTAAGTTATGTTCACTCATATTTCAGTTTGGTGTATTAAATATAAATTATCTTCACAATTAAAGTGTACTAGTGCAATTAATAAATATACTAATGAAGAAATCATTGTGGAATCAATTATTTCGACCTTCTAACTTCTAACATGTGCAGCGGGTAATGATTTTTCAGGAAAAAACATATTTAGTTGACGTAAGTGTCAAATTAAAATAATTAATTAATTAAAATGTATTAATGCAGGTAATTACCACCCTAAAATAATCTTATGGCAAATATAAGAGAAGAAACATCTGAATTGAGATAAAATATGAGTATGCTGCAAGTTATAGCCAAAGTCAAGTACGCAGTGGGAAAATATTCACTTGTACACATATGCGTAATTAAAAATGTAATTTTTTAATTTTGGTGATAGGTATTCACCACTTAAAAAAAGTGTAAGGGAAAAACTAAAAAAAGTGTATGAGAATTAAGGTATTTTAGAATTTTGTAGCAAGTTTCAGCCAAATTCTTGCGTTGACAGCGGAGATTGGGCTTCGGACACAATTTGAGACCCAAAAACCCAAATTTTCTTGAAATAAACTCCTGTATATAATTATTGGAAAATTACCATACTTCATGGGCATACTTTCCATTGCTAGACTGAGAAATATTCTAAATTTCAACTTGTTCGGTCTGTTCAGTCCAGAGCCACTGAGTGATACGGACGTCCGGGTAACACAAAATCTGGTCCGCAGTAAAAAATATCGTTAGTAATGCAATTTCCTTATTATTTTATGTCAAGAATATGTATTTTACTATGTTAAAGATATCTGAACTAAAAAAAGTTAATACATTTAAAATATATCAATTTTTGTCCTTTGAAACCTAATTTAGACCCAGGAAAGCGATTTCAATAGGCACTCCTGGTGCGTTTTTTTAAAACGTGAGTGCCTAAAAAACGAAGAATTGAGTTCTTAATAAATAAGTGAGTTTTTTATAAAAATTATGTCTCGCCACTGTGCGGATCGGATTCACCAGCTCACAATCGGCGAAGAACCATTAAAATATAGCACCGCAAATTTGACCTTGACCCTGAAACTCAAGGTCAACGGTTTTCATTAGCTTAAAAAATTCTCCACATCAAGAGAAACAAAAGTTTCCAGGGGACCATAGGTCGCAAATGCGTTCGTCAGCCTGAAAATAGAGCATCAAGTTAAAAAAAAAACGTAAAAGTGAGTTCTTAATAAATAAGTGAGTTCTTTACAAAAATTATGTCTCGCCACTGTGCGGATCGGATTCTCCAGCTCACGATCGGCGAAGAACCATCAAAATATAGCCCCGCAAAATTGACCTTGAGCCTGAAACTCAAGGTCAACGTTTTTTATTAGCTTAACAAATTCTCCACATCAAGAGAAACAAAAGTTTCCAGGGGACCATGGGTCGGAAATGCGTTTGTCAGCCTGAAAATAGAGCATCAAGTTAAAAACAAACGAAGAAGTGAGTTCTTAATAAGTAGGTGTTATGGCGACCTTATAAGAAAGTCGTTCGACGCTCAATCAACTCTATCAAACCATGATCCCGCCATGTCTGACCTTGACTCTGAAACTGAGAGTGACATTTTTTGTTTTTGTTTCAGAGTTAAATGGTGCTTGTGTGTGTGCGCACGTTTGGTTTTAACATATTAATTAACGGCAGACTAATTGCTTTCAGCGGTGGACAGTTGTTCGCGATTGGTGTTCATCATCGCTGTTGCTGTTGAAGTCTTTATCGTCACGATCTTTGGCGGTCTCTATCATCACGAGATCTGTCTGTTTCTGTTGTCGTCACGTTCTCTGTCGGTCTCTGTTCTCGTCACGATCTCTGTCGGTCTCAGTTGTCGTCACGTTCTCTGACGGTCTCTGTTGTCGTCACGTTCTCTGTCGGTCTCTGTTGTCACGTTCTCTGTCGGTCTCTGTTGTCATGTTCTCTGTCGGTCTCTGTTGTCGTCACCTTCTCTATCGGTCTCGGTTATCGTCACAGTTTTTGTCGGTCTCAGTTGTTTCCACGGTCTCTGTCGTTGTTATAACATGCCTCGTGGGCGGCGACCACATCTTGGTCGTTGTCGAGACAGACGAGACCAACGTCTGATGTCGCGCGCTATTGATGAAGCTGTCGGGAACTTCGGAAGAGCTCGTGAAATTTATCGCCAGATGCTTCTGGATCGGGCAAACGGTCGCCCTCTACGGCCAGGGGCAATCCCAGATCGGCGAGAATTTCAGACGACTCGAAGACCGTTTCAACGATCAGATCTTCGCCGATCGTGAGCTGGAAAATCCGATCCGCGTAGTGGCGAGACATAATTTATATAAAGAACTCACTTATTCATTAAGAACTCACTTCTTCGTTTTTTTTACCTTGATGCTCTATTTTCGGGCTGACGAACGCATTTGAGACCTATGGTCTCTTTGAGACTTTTGTTCCTCTTGATGTGGAGAATTTTTTAAGCTAATAAAAAACTTTGACCTTGAGTTACAGGGTCACGGTCAATTTTGCGGGGCCATATTTTGATGGATCTTCGCCGATCATGAGCTGGAGAATCCGATCCGCATAGTGGCGACACATAATTTTTATACACCCTGTACAGAAGCAAGTGTTGGCCGTACTCGCAAATTCAACTCCAAACGAAAGCAAAAGGAAATTGATAATCGAGTACGAAAGAGAGCAGGGCCTCGAGCAATATTTGCTAGGCCTCCGGAAAGAAATTTCGACGGAAGTGCGCGCACAACGACCGGATAACATCCGAGCGGCTATCGCGAAGGCTCAGGCCGCGGAAGCCTATGACTACACGCGCGAAATGATGACGCGCAGCCTCAACATCGCGGACCGAAATCCAGCTAGCGCCCCACGTCGTCCGATGCCTCCGACTCCAAGACCACCACCAGCACATCCCTCCGGAACGCAACGACCACAGACCTCTTCCAATTACTGCAGGAGAATCGGGCACATCGAGCGCGATTGCCGCACCAAAATGCACGACCTCCAGAACCGAGGCAACTCCTCCAACCAGCAGTCGGGTTTTCGACGGGACCTGCCGCCCCCTCGGCCCCCTCTGCGAGTCAACCATTTACCTGCAGAGGAAACCTCGGAAGCCGAAACGCTGGAGGAGTCCCTGGCGTTAACACCGTTGGATGTGCGAAGCGAGTCGTCAAACTCTCCATGCGAGACATACGAGGGCCAGGGCGATTTCTATTAGACACCGGAGCCGCTATCAGCCTCATCAAACTAGGCAGTCTCAAAGGTACGTCCCTTGTCGATAAAAAAATCAACACCGAGTTTACGATGGGCAACGATCTACACAGATCGTTGTTCGTTACGCAGCAGGAATACGAGGACCGAAAACAAATATTTCACGTCGTCCCTGATGATTTCCCCTTGGAGGAGGATTGACTGATTGGCGTCCCTTTCATGGAAAAATATCAGACGTATATCGGCATCGGAAAAGACAATTTTTTGCAATTCGATGGAAAACGACTTGACTTCGAACCGCTATCCGTCACGGTCCCGGCGAGATCTATTCACTTCATCTGCCAGTAATAAACGACTCGGAAGAACCGGAACGGTTTATCGTGGACCTAGTGCGTGGGCTACCCTTTAACGGACCTACCCACTCACCGGCGAAGGCGCGTCAAGACGCACCGGCGGACGCACCAAGGATCCACCACATTTAAGAGCATAATTCGGCAGATAGGATCCGAACGCTCAGGGAAAACGTGCGCCTGCAGCACGTGCCACCTGAACTAGCGAACCGGTGTGGGACATAGTGTCGTCCTACCCCGACGTGTTCGCTCTACCTGGTGACCCACTGCCAGGCACAAAAGCGGTCAAACACCGCATTATCACCAGCGATGACGTTCCGATAAACGTCAAACAGTACCGGTATCCTCCGGTACACAAGGAAGAGATTGACCGCCAAGTCAACGAGATGCTCGAACAGAAGCTTATCGAGCCCAGCGATTCACCGTACAACGCCCCACTCTGGGTGGTAGAAAAAAAATCCGACGCATCAGGGAAGAAGAAGTGGAGAATCGTCATCGATTTTAGGAAATTGAATGAGAAGACTTGTCACGACGCCTATCCTCTCCCATGCATCGACGAGATATTGGACCAGCTTGGAAGAGCAAAATACTTCTCCGCATTTGACCTCGCTTCCGGATTCCATCAGATACCGATGGACGAGCGAGATAAACAAAAAACAGCCTTCTCAACACCGTCGGGACATTTCCACTACAACCAGATGCCTTTCGGTCTCAAAAACGCACCCGCAACATTCCAACGGATGATGAACAACGCGCTGCGTGGACTGATCGGCAACACGTGATTCGTTTACCTCGACGACATCATCATCTACGGTAATACATTGGAGGAGCACAATAAAAAACTATTGAACGTGTTGAAGTGCTTGCGTGAAGCAGACTTAAAACTGCAACCGGACAAGTGCGAATTCCTCCGACCGGAACTAGAATTCTTAGGACACGTGATATCCGAAGAAGGGGTAAAACCAAATCCGAAGAAGATCGAAGCAGTGACGAATTTTCCAACACTGAAAGAGCCGAAACACATAAAACAGTTTCTTGGACTCGCGGGGTATTATCGCAAGTTCATTAAGGACTTTAGTAGAATTGCGAAACCCCTGACCGAGTTGTTGAAAAAAGATGCGTCGTGGAACTGAACTGAAAAGCAGGAACAGGCTTTTCAGCTCCTACGTACCGCTCTGACGACCGCACACGTCCTGCAATACCCGGATTTCACGAAGGAATTCATTCTGACCAGCGATGCTAGCAACCATGCAATCGGTGCCGTCCTATCGCGGGGACCGATCGGGAAAGATCGACCTGTCGCCTATGCCTCACGCACCCTCAACAAGGCAGAGCAGCGCTACTCTACCACCGAGAGGGAAATGCTTGCCATCACCTGGGCAACAAAACATTTCCGGCAATATCTGTACGGAAAACATTTCAAAATCGTAACGGACCACAAGCCGCTGATATGGATTCTGAAGGCCACTGACCCTCCGACCAACAGCCGCTTGATGCGTCTCCGAACGAAGGTAGAGGAGTATGAGTACGAGCCCATTTACAAGAAGGGCTCTATCAACACCAACGCTGACGCGCTATCCAGAATTTACGCTGTGACCACCCGAGGTCAACGACGATCTAAAACGGAAGACAGCACGGACAAAAAGGAAAACGCGGAACACGTGAACGACAATGCAGCGGAGGAAGAACAAGAGGAAGAAGAATCAACAAACAACCCGCCGCTATACATTGAATTCGAGCTGACCGAAAACATTCCACTGGTCCTCGAAATCAGCGAAGACAATCCACCGAGGGATGTCCCTGCCATTAAAATAACGGACACCGCAAACGACGCCTGTCTTTACGTTGAATTCTCCGAAGACGAAATAAACTGGTACAATCGTATTGCCACTGCTCTCATAGAAGTAGATAACCCGACGAAAATCTATTTGGGCTGTAACTACCTTCGCGCACATCCGGGAATAAAGAACCGAATTAAACAGATGATAAATTTCATCTGGTCAAAAAGAGAGGATCGTCCTCTCCTATACCTGTACGACAAGGATCTCTACGAGCCAGGCACGGAAGAGGAACGACAACGCGTCATCAAAGAACATCACGGTACGAAGGCCACCGGACACTTCGGGATAGCCAAAACTCTCGATCGCATCAAAGCCGTAGCTACCTGGCCAAACATGCAAAGAGATATCGAGGAGTACATCCGAACGTGCGACACATGCCACAAGATTAAGCTGGTACGCGTGCGGCCTCAGGCAGAAGCCGTAATCACAGATACGCCGGAACGACCTAACGACAAGATCGCGTTGGACCTCGTGGGACCGATTCCCGAATCAGCTGACGGCTACAAGTACATAATGTCTGTACAGGACCAGCTGACAAACACATTACGCTAATTCCGCTGAAGGCCCAGGATGCCCAAGCCACCGTCAACGCACTCGTCGAACATTTTATTTACATCCACGGTGCACCGAAGAAATTCCTCACGGACGGTGGAAGAAACTTTATCAGCCAGACGTTCAAACATATGGAAAAACTCTTCAAGATTTCGCACATGACAACGACCACGTTCCACCCTCAAAGCAACGGAAGCCTTGAGAGAGCCCATGGACCTATCAAGGAGCAAATCAAGGCTCTCATTCATGATCATCGCGAGGATTGGGACGAGAAATTGAAGTTCGTTTCGATGGCTTACAACACGGCGAAACAGGATGGCATTGGACTTACGCCTTTCGAGATGCAGTTCGGACGAAAGCCGAACATCCTGAACAGCATCCCTACCCACCGAACAAACGCCACCATCGACGAATACTTCGAGGGACTTCGTGCGGACCACGACAGGATCTTGAGGAAAGGACGAGATCACCTGATCGCAGCCAAGGAGCGTTACAAGGCGAACCAGGACGCTAACATCCATCGCCCCGCTCCAATCTTCAACAAGGGCGACGAAGTTCTCGTCGCTTAGGAACGAGATAAATCCCCACTCGCTCCGAAGTGGGAAGGTCCCGCGATAATTCTCGAAAAAACATCCGATGTCAATTACGAGATTTTACTGCGCAGTAGAAAGAAGTTGATACATGTAAACAAGCTCAAACCGTATTTTAGAAATTAATTGCTTTCATGTTTAAGGGCAAGATGCTGGCGCTTGTCCTGTTAGTTATTATTGAAATACGGCACTGACTACCGTATTCTCACTCGTCTCACTCGTCTCTATGACATATTTTTTGTTCCTTAGCAACCTGGTTGTTTAAGCGATCCTTTTACTCTTATGTTAAGTCAGTCTGTTTTGTAACATCGTCAATAAAACATCTCTGGAAGATTCGTCTGCGATAATTATCATCAGGTTATGGGCCCAGAACGCTGTGGTGCGGGCAGATGAATTTTGTGCCTCGTTATTTGATGAATCGACGATGTTCATAATTGCGTGACAGACGGAGAGTAAAGAAAGAGAAGGCTATTGAATTTGTGTACGAAGTGTTGCCGTACATCATCATGTGTGCTGCCAAGATGGAAGATGGAGTATCCTTGATGCATCGATACAATGGGCAGAACTTTAAACTTTGGAATTTTCAAGTGGAAGCCGTGCTGCGAAGTCATGATTTGCTAGAGATCGTTACGGGAGCGTTGCCGATGCCTGAAGAAGCAAACGCGAAGAGTGCGTGGATGAAAAGGGATGAAAAGGCAATGTCTATTCTGATTTCATCCCTCGACGCTGAGCAAGCAATGCTTGTTTTGACATGCAGGAGCGCCAAAGAACTGTTTGACATGCTAATGTCAATTCACGGCAAGAAAAGCGAGGTGAGCGTTATGCAGTTGTACGAAGAATATTTTCAACTGCAGATGATGAGACTGATACTGTAGCAATGCATATTGCGCGAGTTACGAAGCTCGCAGCGGAGATTGAGGATCACTCGGAGAAGTTATCCGAAAATATCAAGATGAGTCGGATCATCAGTAGTCTTACTACTCGTTACAAGAATTTCAAGACAGTTTGGTTCAACATTACGGAAGGAAGAGACATGAACAGTTTGTTTTCTCGTCTCAAACTGGAAGAGGATCAGCTAAAAAAAAGTGAAAAAAGTGACTCGTCGGCATTTGCTGCAAGAACTTTCAAGCAAGGCTCGCGGCCATATGAGAAAAAGAAACCAATCTCAGAATTGAAGAAAGTGACGAGATGCCACAATTGCAACGAATTTGGACACTGGGAAAGGGAATGTCCAGAAAAATCGAAGACTGCTCGGAACTATACGAAGAGGGATGATACAGTTTTTATTGCTACGGTTGAAGATACTGCGAAGATCGGAGACGTCAAGCAACCTCAAAATTCTGCCAATTTCTCATCTATTGAAGAAACAATAACAGTGGCTCCAGGAGATATTTGGCTCGCAGATTGTGGAGCGTCGCAGCATATGACTTTTCACAAAGAATGGTTTGTTGAGTTGAAAGAAGAAAAGACTGGAAAATTCGTAACTGTTGCGAATAATCAGAGACTGCCAGTCTGCGGAAACGGGAAGATACTGATTGATACGTGGGTAAATAATGTTTGGACACCTCGTACACTCGACAACGTTCTATTTGTCCCTGGACTTGGATCGAACTTGTTTTCGACGGGATGTGTCACGAATAAAGGCTTTACGATGGTAAGCAAAATCGATCATTGCGAGCTTAGAAATTCTAAAGATTGTGACGGGAATTCTAAAATTCCTCGCCCCAAAATCACAGCCACCGAACACCGAGGGCGGCCCTTTGATCTTGCAGCGTCATCGGAACCAGCGACTCCGGATTTCTCCGACTTCCTCTATATCGTTCGCTCTCGATTATGTTATCGCGTTTATTGTGTAATGGTTACCGCTTGAGCTACCGAAAATTAGTTTTACGATCCGGTATTAGAGCTCTCGTGAGTGGAAATGGTGACGATCTCGCGGTCAGGTCACCGAGTTCGTCGTGGATCAGAGCCAACACAGCGGCTGCCCGACGCCCTCGGTGGATTCCTCTCAGGCGCATCGATCATTTACTGTGAAGGATCGGTGAAATTCCGACGCTCCACTGACGTGGGTGGGTGAGAAAGACATTGGGTTCGGCTACGTTTTTGTTGGAAGGCCGCAGTAGTAAACTCGCGATCGTTTAACTACTGCGGATCGCCAGATCGCTTTTCGGTTCCGTTTATAGTTTTCGCATTTGAATTTGGTCTCGTTTATTGGATTTCTCACTCGCCCCGGAGAACAGATTTGGTTGAGAACCGCCGCGCTGACTCGGGCACTTGACCGAGCGAACATCGCCTCGGTAAAATTCCCAGTTGCGCTACATTTTTGTACCAGGCAGTACGTTTACCGCTCCGCGGCGACCACGGTTCCGAGGTAGCGTGGGGGGAAAGACTCAGCGCGCATGCTCGCGGCTCCCGCGGTGCTCTCGCCCCACGCGGACTCTCTCTCTGCTCTCGGCTGCCGGACCAGCAGGTTTGGTTGAGCGCTCTCGTGTTCTCGCGCTCTCGGCGCGGCTTCGGCCGCGCCGACGGCCATGTTCCCGTTCGGCGCATTATGTTACCGCTTTGCTCTCGTCCTGTTTGCTACGCTATCGTTTTGCTCTCGTTCCGTTTGCTACGTTATCGTTTTGCTCTCGTTCTGTCTGCTACGCTATCGTTTTGCTCTCGTTCCGTTTGCTACGTTATCGTTTTGCTCTCGTTCTGTCTGCTACGCTATCGTTTTGCTCTCGTTCCGTTTGCTACGTTATCGTTCTGCTATCGCTCCTTTTGCTACACTACCGTTTTGCTCTCGTTCCGTTTGCTACGTTATCGTTCTGCTATCGCTCCTTTTGCTACGTTATCGTGCTGCTATCGTTCCTTTCGCTGCGTTATCGTTTTGCTCTCGACGTTATCGCTCTGCTAACGCCGTTTCTTTCTCGTTATTTCCAGGTTGTTGTAAGTTACCGCTGTTTATGTCTCGTTACCGCTACGTTACCGCCACGTTACCGCTCCGTTCACGAGCTCTCGGTTCTTTCCGCGTATTCTTTCCTGTGTTACGGAAATGCTGTAAGTTACGTACTTGTACAATCCGAGTTTTCATTGGGGAGGGAACCCCCCCCCCCCCCACTCATTAAAGAACGTCTGTTAAACCCATAATTTTAGCGTAACGTTTTTATTTTTCGGGTGACGCACCCGTCCGTTACTTGGCCACCCATGCCCTCTCTCCATAACCTTGCACACTGAGCGACCCGTGGTGCACCGTAAACCGTCTGTTCAATCACCCGAGCCATTCAGTTCCGTTTCAGTTTCGTTTGAGTTATGTTTTGCGACGCGTTTTGCTACTTTCGCGGAAAATAAAAATTAGCTGGCGCCCAACAGCTCTCGGGTGACGGTGATTGAACAGGTAGGGCGAAGGTAAACGCGGAAACAAAAATCCACGGTTACAAATGGCGCCCAACGTGGGGCCAACACGGACGGATGGGTGCAATTTAAGTTTTCGGTTTCGTAATTCCTCTCTTTTTCGTCAGGTTTTGTTTCAGTAAATGCGTTATCGTGATATCGAAAATGTTATCGTTCAGTTAAATGCGTTATCGTGGTTTTGAAATTTTATTATTCAGTAAAATACAACTATTATTCAGTAAAACGCGTTACGTCCCGGGACTGTTAAGTAGCCCCCTCGACCGGTTACGGGATGAGCGAGTCCAAAGCTGGAACCGGGACTGAACCCAAGGCCCTGAGGACCGACCTCCTCAGCGACGACGACGACGAATATAGTGCCTGTGGGGGACCGGATGCCGAAACGTCCACCCAACATCGGTCAGTACATGATCTGTTTGTTTATAGAACGTTTACACGTTGGCCGTACCTCGGGTTTCCCCACACCGGCACTACTATACACGTCTGGTCTTCGACGGTACCTTCATAACTAGATCGGCCATCCAGTTCCACCACTGCCAAGCGAACGCCACGTCTAGAAATTATACGTGGTTGCTTTGGAAAAACCCTGCCTTCGCCACTAAAGGGTCATTAGACAAGTTGGACCTACCCCCTAGGGGGCGGTAACTCACTTGGCCGGCCCAGCGATACAGAGACGTCGAAACCCCTCTGCATCCCCGGACCGTTACCAGCGGGGGCCACGGGGAGGCGGAGTTACCAGCATTTTTGCTCGGCCCCAGCAAGTTATCCCGGAAAATATCCAGGATGTTTGGCTTGTGCCGGCTGCACCGACTAGCCTCGTACTTTTAAACGAGACCCTTGCACCTGTCGATCACAGCCCGACCGTAAACGATCCTCGCACAGCCGCTTTTAGGCGCGCTCTAGCAATAGCTGCAGTGTCTTCGCTCACAGCCATTTAAATAAGGCGCGATTAATTCGGGACCTCTCTCGAGTTTGCGCATTCAATTGCTTTTATGACTACTCAATCAGTGTCATTTATTGTTTCTTTAGCCATTAGTATTGCTCTTACGAATTTGGAAAATTTTCCAAATGATGGCTTTCCGATTAGTTGGTCTAGCCTTGGAGGCCAGCCAATCTGAATTGCTTGCAATTCTTCACGAATCGTCCGTCTCGATTCTTCGTGCAATGTACCGTCGAACAGTAGGTGTTTTGGAGTTTCCACTCCTCCACACTCACACCGTTCGCTGTCCACTATTTTGAAATAATGGAGCTTGCTTTTGAAGTCCCCATGTCCAGATAGAAACTGGGTCACATAGTGATCCAGTTCTAACCATTTCATCTTTACTCTTTGTTCCACGCTTGGGAGATACTCATAGGTGGTTCTACCTTTTCCGCTTTGTTGCCATTGTGTTTGCCATTTTTGCATGATTGCTGACAGTACCATGTCTTTGGCTGTGCTATCTTCCACATCGGGAGTATATAACGCTTGATTGAGGCTGACCGGTATGCCTTTCCGTATTTTGTACTCGCAGCTACGTCTTAGAGCCATCAGGTCGATAGGGATTTCTCCACAAATCACCATTAATGCATCTCGAGACGTAGTCTTATATGCCTTTGATACCCTGAGTAGGGCGTCTCTTTGTGCCCTTAAGAGAATGTCTGTAGTCTGTTTGTTCAACAGATCTACCCATCCAACTGCTGCATATGTTGCGATTGGGACAAACAGTCCTCTGTACAGTATCTTTAGCGACTTGTGGTTAAGCCCCCACTTGGCTTTAGCGATTCTTGCGAATGCGTTGAATATCGTCCTGCATTTCGCACTGATTCTCGCCACGTGTCCTTTGATGGTTAAACCCTGTCCATAGTGAATTCCCAAGTATCGGACTTCTTTTTTCATAGGAATCTGCCTATTTTGGATCTTGATTCCTGGTGGTCTTCTCGTATCAAGGCGTCCTTTGAGAAGGATCATTTCGCTCTTTGTTTCTGACAATTTCAGTTTGTGCTCTGTACACCATCTGTATACTTGATCGACAAACGCCTGGCCGACCCTCTCTAGCTCGGCGCGGCTGTTGCCATGAACAAGTATGATGAGGTCATCTGCATATGCGATATGCTCCGCATTTTGATTTTCTAATGTCGTGAGGAGCCCATCGAAGATTAGGTTCCAACACGAGGGTCCAAGAATTGATCCTTGTGGACAACCTTTTGTTACAGCCTTTGTAACTGAATTACATTCAGCTACGATTTTTACTTCTCGCTCATGGAAATAATTTTCCAGCAATTTGTATATGTTCTTAGGACAATTGCGGTTCTGGAGTTCAACAAGAATGTTTGGCCACCAAACATTGTCGAAGGCGCCAGATATGTCAAATAGTATTCCCAATGTGTATTTTTCTCGTCCTCGAGCTATGCACTCTCTTAGTTTGTGCAATGCATCCTCTGTAGAGAGGTTTGGTTTAAATCCAAATTGCGTTTTGGGGCAAAACTCTTCCCCGTGAAAGACTGCTCGGAGTCGCCGTTTAATCAGTTTCTCCAAGGCCTTTCCGGGTACCGGTAATAGGCAGATTGGCCTGAAAGACTTTGGGTCTGTTTCGTCTTTTTCTGGTCCTTTCTGGAGTACACATATTGACCCTATTTTCCAGTCCTTCGGGAATACTCCCCATTTTAAACAGTCATTGTATAGAGTGGTGAGTTCGTCAAGGATGCTAAGGGCAGCCCTTTTGAACACCTCCACTTCTATTTCATCCAGGCCTGGTGCCTTTCCGTTATTCAACGACATTATTGCCCATCGAACGTCCTGCCTCGTAAAGACATTGGCGTCCGGGCTGTCTGGTATCTCTTTTGCCTTTTGGCGGGTTTGCGCCTGATCTAGACTGTCCTCGGCCTCGTGGTCATCTGGGACCAGTGAGTCGAGGAGCAGTTTCGCAGTTTCATTCCATGTGGTAGTTGGGTCTCTACCAGCAAGTTTGATTGTGCTCATTGCTTTATTTGGCGAGTACTTCTTTGTTGCGAGTTTATACGTTATACCCCATGGGTTCGTATTTCCTTCGTGCGTTACGAAACGTTCCCAGCTGGTTCTTTTGGCTTTCATGACCATGCTGTTATATTCTCGAAGCTTCGTACGATATTGCATCTTGCGTTCGGCTCTAGATGTTTCATCTCTTGTGCGTTGGTACACTCGCCTCATTTTATTTGCTACCTTTTTAGCCTGGGTGAGATCAGGCGTTCACCAAGGGACCGATCTCGCTCCAGGTTTTTTGCGTGGCATAGACGCGGAGCAGGCTCTGATAATTAGTGCTGACACTCGGCTCGCTAGGAGCTCAACGTCTTCCTCTGATCGATTCTCACCGTTCTCACTTATGAGTTCGGTCTTACCCTGTTCAATGATACTGTCGAATAACTTCCAGTCTGCGCGATGCGTGGCAAATCGCTTTGTACGGACTTCTGGTCTATTGTCTGCTCGATTGACCAAGTCAATTTCTATCGCTCTATGATCACTAGTGGTCCATCCTTTGTGGACTTTCCACTTAGCGACCAAGGAGACGATCTGCTCAGTAGCTAGTGTAACATCTATATTCGACTTTCCATTTGCCGACGCAAACGTCTTAGGATTGCCTGGCTCATTCAGAACAACCAAAATAAATTCGCTTATCAGGCCCTCCAGCATTTCACCCTTCTCGTCTGTTATACTGGAGTGCCACAAAGCAGACTTCGCATTGGTGTCCGCGGCAATAATGATTTTCTCGTTTCTCAGTTTTCTGAGTATCATTCTTAGATGGTCAATAAATTGTTCCATAGGGTGAGAGAATCGAAAGTACATATTCACGATATAGATTCTACCAATAGAACCCGTGATTTCTGTGCATACACAGTTTTCATTACAAAACTGTGTAACTTTGAGAACGGTGAGGTCTTTGTTCAGCACTATCGTTGCCGAACCAGGCGTTTCATCCGGCTTGTTGCCAGTGATGATTTTGTTCTGGCCCCATTCGGTGACCCTTCCACGATAGTTATATGGCTCTTGGAGCAGAACTACGTCCGCCTTCACCTGAACCGCTTTTTCTCTGAGCTCGTCTGAGACTTTACTGGCTTTTCCAGCATTTAGCTGGATGATCTTATACCAGTGATTACCGTTTGTAGGATTAAGCTCCATAATTGGTGTTATTTACCACTCTCTCAAATGCCAATTTGTACATTGGGCAGACCTTTGAATTTGCCGAGTGATTGCTCGGCTTCTTCGCACGCTTGCACGCCGCACACTTCTTAGACTGCTCCTTCTTTGGGCAATCCGCAGCCTTGTGGCCAACCTCTGCACAGTGAGCGCAGGTCGAGTTCTCTAGCCTACAGAACTTGGCTATGTGGCCATGCCCCTGGCACTTAAAACATTTGCTTACGCCCAGGAAGTCTTGAACCTTGCAAGACTGCCAGCCGAGGTATACTCGCTTGTTTCGCAACAAGAGTTCGCGAACTTGCAGAGACACCTCGACCACCATGTTGGCGGCGTCCTCTCTCCTCTTCCCAGTCTTGAATCTGGGCGTGAATTCTTTCAGGAACACCTCCTCAGAGATTCCTGCTCTCCCTATGTCGGGATTCTGAGCATAGACTGCTTTGGCAAGTCCATTTACGATGTCACTGGGGACATCGTAGATAAGAACTTTTGGGGCCTGCTTCCCAAGTTCTTGCACATCGAGCCGACTCTCGATTATGCTCTGGCTGCTTTTGAGCTTCTGGAGATCCTCTTTAGTCGCAGCTTGTACGACTACTCCATTTTCTCTAGCGTTGACGATTTTGTGAATCCTCACGTTTTCGGTCTTCGGGTCGAAAACGCTCATCAGCATCGCCTTTGTCTCGTTGCTGCTTGCAACGTTCGAGCCCGCAGCGGGTCGAATTATGACCGCCGCTTGTGCCCTCGGTGCTCGGGTCGCTTGTACGGCGCTAGGACCGCTCTTATTTTTCCTCGTTGCCGGAATTGGCACTTTTTGAGCCGGCTTTTGAGCCGGCTTCTTTGCTTGCGCTTGCGCGCTCGGGGCAGCAGCCTTTTGGGCGTATGTGGTGCCGGCCCTGGATTCCGGCACCACTGGCGCCGGTGCGGCCTTAGCGCCAACACACAGTGCCCGCTCCTCTAGGCGGCCCTTCAATACTGCATTTTCCAGTTGCAGGGAGTTCACGATTGCCATGAACTCACCTGCAATGTCGGTGATGAAGTTTGCTTGCTCATTAGAGTAGCGCTTATTATGGCCTCCGCCAGTTCGAATATAATCCTTTAGGGTGGCGCAGAGTTGTTCACCCCGCTCCACACCTGTTAGTGCCTTTCTGGGCATGTCCATCTGGACTTCTTGTTCTTCCGCTTGTGCCGTCTTAACAGCTTTCGCCGGATTCCCGGTAGTAGCGCTCTTGGGGCCAGGCTTGCGCTTGGTCCCCGTCACTGGAGCAGTCTCGTTGCTCTGGCTAGAGGTTCCAGCTTTTTCCTCTGCCAACAAGGCGTACTTATTTGCAACCTCTATGCTGGCGCCACTTGTCGCCGACGGATCGCGAGTCGGTTCCTCTCCGACTCGTATCAACGATCGCGACCTTGATCGATTTCGAGGACCTTCACTCGAAATCGTCGTCCCGGAGTCGGAGGTTCCTCCATCCTCCACTTTCTTTCCTCCTTTTTTCTTGCACTTTTTTACCATTTCTGCGCCTGGGTTGGTAGAGATCTCCCAATCGGGTACGTTACTACCTAACCCTGTCCCTATCCTATTTGTCCTTTCAGTGCCCTGACCCAAGGGTCAGGCTACCAGCTTCGCCACGGGGAGGCAGGACACCAAGCGATATTTTTATTTTTCTGCACGTGTCAATTATATATCTCTCTCTCTCTCTCACTCTCTAGGCGCTTTGATCAATTTGCTCGTCTAAGGCGTATTCGTATCTCTAATATCGCTTGGCCGAAGCCCATCGGTCGGTACAGACCGAACCAGTAGATCTCCCGGTTCCCAAAAGGAAAACGACTCGACGAGCGCGTGTGACTACCCCCGCGTTAACTGTGTCACACGCCACTCCGGAACAAGCAGGTCCCATGAACGCTCGCGCTGTGAGCTCCCTCGCGGACGACGACGCCACCTCAGTTGCGTCGGAATCCGCTCCCATGGCTCACGGGCCACCCCGCGCCTCCGGGCCATCGCGCCGGGAAACCCTGCAACCACCTCGCGATTGGATTTTCCCCTGCGCGGCAGACTATCACCTTTCAGATGATGACGGCGATTTCGGGAACCCGCGACCCTTGCCCGCAGCCACGTTGTTGAACACCATGAAGAGGTGGGACCTCTCCTTCGCCGGCAAACGCGGAGAGGATGTGGAGGACTTTCTCACCCGCATCGAAGAGGGCCGCGCCTTCCTCCCCGTTCGAGACCGCGATCTACTGGGGGAAATACCGTTCTTTTTGCGTGGTAATGCCCTCGTCTGCTATCGGGGTCACGCCCGCGAGTTTGGTACTTGGCTAGAAGCGAGAAACGCGTTCCGCCGCTGCTTCGGGGAGCCGGACTACCAAATCGCGTTGCGCTCGGAGATCGCCGCGCGTACTCAGGGTGACCACGAGACGGTAGGGGAATTTATTTCGTGCATGAGGGGATTATTCTCGCGAACCTCTCCCCCGTGGCCCCCTGGCGAACAAGTCCGCTACACGCACCGTAACTTACGTGTGGAGTATCAACTGGCAATCCCTTGGAGCGAGGACCTCTCGATGGACCGACTCGAAGCCCACACGATCCGGCTCGAGAAAATTCTCGAGACCTCGGGAACTCGACGGCCACTGCCTCGGCCAGAGCACTCCTTGTGCCCTGGACTAGCCTATAAGGGCAGTCATCCCGCGACACGTAACTATCGGCCCTACATCAAGGCCCAAGCGGCTACCGAGAGAAGGGAAGACGAGCCCCAGGCCCTAGAGCTACCGCCCGCGGACGAGCATCTTGACTCTGCTAATAACGCCCGACCAGGACGTCTCAACCCAGCAAGGTCATTAAATCCTGCGCGGTACACCCCCGCGGCACCGAATCCGCGACAAACGGTTACCGATAACGTTACCGCCCCCCGAGAACACCCGCCACGGCGCCGCCCGGAACCCAGCAATGGCACCTGTTGGAACTGCGCTAAGACAGGCCATCGACATCGCGATTGTCCGGAACCCAGGCGCGTATTCTGCTATCGGTGTAGCTACTCAGGGGTTACAACCCAAAATTGCCCCTTCTGTAACGTCGGGAACGTAAACATTGATTCCGCCGCTCTCGCCTCAACTAGGCCTGACCCAAATGCCTCGATGTCATTTTACTTGACCATCGATGTCGAGGGGCAACCAATCAGAGCTCTCGTCGATTCTGGTGCGACTCGTACCTTCGCCGGTAACGCCGCAATGCAGATATTCGAGACTCTCGGCGTCATCTACGAGGAGGTACCTCCCCGCAAAGTTATCCTGGCTACGCAACAGGTGAAGGTTGTATCCCGAGCCGCTCGATTTATCGCGAGAGTTAAAAATCGGGAGACAGACGCAGTCGCGTACGCCATGCCGATGCTTTCGGAGGATCTAATTCTCGGGATGGATTTCCTTCGGGCCGCTCGGATGGTCGTCGACTTTTACGCAGAAACCTGGCACTATCGCGACCAGCCCGACCAAGAGTTCTCGTTCGTTCCCGCCGATACCGTTTCGAGAGTACTCGTTTGTTGTGGCCTCCGTACGCTTGATCCGACAGAGACCGAGACGCTCTCGACTTTTCTTCAGGCCGCGCTCCCTCCAGCCCCGGAGAAACCCGGTGTTACCGAGCTCACGACTCACGTGATCGATGTGGGCGACAGTTTGCCAATTCGGCAAAAACCTTATCACGTCACCCCTGCGATCCGCAGCATCATGTGGGAAGAAGTCGACATTATGCTTCGAGACGACATCATCGAAGAATCTCAGAGTGACTGGTCGAGCCCCGTGGTGATGGTGCGCAAACCAAATGGTAAATATCGATTCTGCATCGATTTTCGAAGGGTCAACGCCGTGACTAAAAAGGACGCGTACCCCATTCCAAACATGGTTGGGATCCTGGACGAACTCCGCCAAGCCCATTACATCACGACCCTCGACCTCAGCCAGGCGTATTTCCAGATACCCCTGGCTAAAGAAGCGCGAGAGATCACCGCCTTCGTCGTCCCGGGGCGCGGCCTTTTCCAATTCAAGCGGATGCCCTATGGGCTAACGAATGCGCCCGCGACCTTTCAGCGGCTTCTCGATCGTTTAATCGGTACGGAAATGTACCCCCAAGTCTTTGTCTATCTCGACGATATCATAGTCGTGACCCGGAGTTTCGAGGACCACCTGCGTTGGCTCCAACGGGTGTTGGATAAGATTCGGCTCGCGGGATTGACCATCAATCGCGAGAAGAGCGACTTCTGTCGGTCTCAAGTGCGTTATCTCGGCTTTCTCGTTGACTCTACCGGTCTCCAGACCGACCCAGAGAAGGTTGCGCCAGTCACGGATTATCCCGCTCCGCGAAACCTAAAGCAACTGAGACGCTTCCTCGGGATGGCTTCCTGGTACCGGCGTTTTGTACCCGATTTCGCTACTATTGCCGAACCTCTCACACGTTTGACAAAGAAGGAGCAGCCCTGGGAATGGGTCGAAGAGCAACAGACTGCGTTCGGACGTCTCAAAGCCCGTCTCGCTTCGGCTCCTGTGTTGGCGTGTCCCGAGTTTGACCTCCCATTCACCCTACAAACCGACGCCAGTAGCGTGGGGTTGGGCGCGGTGTTAACGCAGGTTATCAAAGGAGAGGAGAGAGTTATCGCTTACGTTAGTCGAGCACTCACGGAACCGGAGAAGCGTTACACGGTCACTGAACAGGAGTGTCTCGCGGTCATCTGGGCTATAAGGAAGTGTCGCTGCTACCTCGAGGGGTACGCGTTCACGGTGATAACCGATCACAGTAGCCTCCGTTGGTTGCACAACCTCAAAAACCCGACGGGTCGTCTAGCCCGGTGGGCCCTGGAGTTACTGGAGTATGACTTCACGATCGTTCATCGACGCGGTGCCCTCCACCACGTTCCAGATGCCCTTTCGCGAACCCCGGAGGAAGACGCGATCGAAGTTATCGCGGCGCTCAGATCGAAACCCGGCGATTTAGATGCGTGGTACACGAGACGTCGACGGGATGTTGAGCATGCGCCCGACCGTTTCCCCGACTGGCGGATAAGCGACGGCGCCCTCTATCACCACGTCCCGCGAAACTTCGTCGATCTCGAACTCGGAGATCTCGACAGCTGGAAACTCGTGTTACCGTACGCCCTGCGCTCCCGCGCCCTAGCAGAGTCGCATGAACTGCCCCAATCGGGTCATCTGAGAGTCGATAAGACCTACCAGCGAATAGCGAGTCGCTACTTTTGGCCACGAATGTTGCGCGACGTCGTCACGTACATAAGTACTTGCGACGTCTGCCAGCGAGTTAAGACGGAACAGCGACCACCTACGGGCTGTATGGGTCGACGTATCGTCGAAGAGCCCTGGACTACAGTGGCAGCCGATATTATGGGCCCCGTTACCAAGAGTCGCACTAGATTCTCCTACGTTCTCGTGATCCAGGACTTGTTCACCAAGTGGATCGAGGTGTTACCGCTGCGCAGAGCTACCGGAAAAGTTATCGGAGGGGCGTTGAACGACCTCATTGTCTGTCGCTGGGGGACCCCGCGCGTGTTACTGACGGACAATGGGACCGAATTCATAAATCGCGATATCCAAGCGCTATCGAAATTAACTGGGCTCCGGCACACGACTACGCCACCCTACCACCCTCAGGCCAATCCCGTAGAGCGAGTCAACCGCGTGATCAAAACAATGCTACGAGCATTTATTGACAGCGATCAGCGCGATTGGGACACCCATCTCCAGGAGTTCCGATTCGCCTACAACTCCGCTCATCATGGGTCACTAAACGTGAGTCCTGCTTTCGCGAATTTTGGTCGCGAGCCCCAACCCGCGGTTTCATTGAAGCGGGAGATAGAGGGTGAGCCGGAGATTGTCAAACGCGACCCCCAGGAATGGGTAGACCGGATGAAACGATTAGAAACCCTCCGGAAAACTCTCGTCCATGCGCTCGAGGAGGCCCATCAACATCAGGCCCACTATTACAACCTGCGCCATCGCGATCGCGAATTCCAAGAGGGAGACCTCGTGCTGCGCCGTGCGCACAGACTTTCAAGCGCCGCGAAGCATTTCTCCGCCGCCTTGGCCAAACCCTTCGAGGGGCCCTACGTTATCGCGAAGAAACTCTCCCGGGTCCGCTACGAGCTCTCCGACTTCGCAGGGCGTTCCCACGGGGTAATCTCGGTTCAAGATCTAAAACCGTACCGCGTCCCCACGTGATACCGAATGGCGGGGATCGTAGAGCTATCGCGTTATCGCCCTTCAGTTATCGAGTTACCGCACTTCAGGTATCGAGTTACCGCACTTCAGTTATCGAGTTACCGCACTTTAGTTATCGAGTTATCGCATTTCGTGTTTTTGAGTTATCGAGTGTCGAGGTATCGTTCCCGCCACCTCAAGTCCCGCGTGTTACCGCGAGGTGGGAAAAGTGTTATCGCGTTACCGCTTAGTTAAGTTTCTGATTGCTTTATGGCATCGTCCCGCGTGTTACCGCGAGGTGGGAAAAGTGTTATGGCGTTACCGCTTAGTTAAGATGTTACCCATGAAATGCTATCGTCTACTAACCTCCGTTCACGCGTAACGCGCTGCGATTTAGTATGGTGTTATCGCATATTAAGTTCTCGTATCCGTTCTCGTATTTGGACCCAGCGTGATACCGATAGGTGGGATAATTGCCGCTACCGTGTTATCGCGTAGTTAACCAGACCATCGTCCGTACGGATATTTTCGCGTTATCGAAATAACCCCGACAGTTACCGAATAGTGGTATGAGACCTTTATCGGCCGTTATCGTGCTACCGACCGTTATCGCCACCTCCGTTACTCTCTTTCCAGATCAATGGAGAATCCCGAGGACGACCCGATGCGCGTCACCCACCTGGTGGGCGCCATCACCGGAGCGATCGAAGACCTGGGATCGCACCTTGATTCCGACGAACCGTTGTCCGAGGAAACGGAAGCAGGCGTTGTAGAGGAACCAGCGGATCTACCAGTCATCCGGCAGTCCGTGTACTCCCGGGACACCAATCCCTGGTGGGGTATGCTAAGCTACACGAGGACGTGTTATAAGGCGGATCGCTACCAGGCCGGCTTCATCCCGACGCTGGTAAGCACCATGGCTCACGCCATGGAGATGGCCCGACAGATGCCGGACCTCAAGCTCCCGCCGTTTCCGCCCAAGCCGCTCCACCGCAAGCGGACCAACAGCCGCTCCAGCGCTGTCAGCAGCGACCTGAGCAGTAGCAGCAGCAGTAGCAGCAGTAGCAGCAGCTCCAACAGCCCCGGTCCAGGCAGTATCGCCAGCGCTGTGACCATGGAGTGCGAAGCCACTGCCCCGTCAGAGGTCACGAAAGGCCCGAAAATCGTCTCGGACGAACTATTCACAACCCCCATCTGCATCCGGCTGGATGACGATGAGGAATATCTAGAGATGGAAGCAGGAGATACGGACCTCACGGTCTCGCCAGACGCAACGCCTGAGCCACCTGTGACAGTTAAGCCACCAGGCCCGATCGAGAGACAGGCGATGGAGACGCCGCCCGCAACGCCGCCACTACACCTTGCGCGCTTGACGACGCCACCGCCACCACTCACACGTCTGGTCCCCACGTCCTCGGGTCCAGCGCCTACCTCGGCTCCGCAGCAAACACCAGTCCCGATGGACACGACTCCGCGAGCGACACCGGAGCCTCCCCAGCGACCAGTGAGGACGGGCTGTTTCGACTGCGGCCAATTAGGCCACTCGCACCGAGGTTGCCCCAATCCAACGGGAGCCCGTTACTGCTTCGGCTGCGGCGAACGCGGAGTGACCCTGCGGACGTGCCCATTCTGCTCGACAACCTGGGCGAACCGAGGACCCTACATGGCCAGTCTCGGACGAAATGTGCCACGGGACCGAGTCGCCGAAGCCCTGAGCGTCCTACCACCGAGACCCCGCGAACCTCGAGCTTCCATGCCGGTAGAGCGACCGCAGACTCCGAGGACCCCAGACACGCTGGCCTACGTCCAAATGGGCCCGCCAAGGCCGCCCAGATACGCTCCATATCCGGATCACCAGGATTGGGCTCCACCACCACCGCCAGCGCCGGTAAACTGGTACGAAGAGGAAGAGGAGATATACTCGCACCAGGGGGATTACCCGAGGTATTATGGAGGCAGGCCTCACTGGTAGGAGACGACCTCCGACTTCTGTTCTTTTTTTTTGGGTTTTTTTTTAATTTTTTTTTTGCGCGCTTAGACCCTTTGGTTGCCTCCTCCATAATGCCCGGGAGCATCACTCGCACTCCTCGACGAGAAAGCCAAGACGGCCTTAAACCCTACTGGGTAGGGATTCTTTCAGAGCTACCGTCACAGTATTGCAGTTACCGTGTTTAAGAGCTACCGCTTTATAAATTTGTTTCTTTTTCCTTTTTTTTACTTTTTGTTGCGACTACCGTCCAGGAATTTCCGACGGAGTCACGGGCTGTCCACCCCGATACCTGCGCGATCAGCGCCTCTTGGTCAATTTTTGTTTCGTTTTATTTTTTCTTTTTTTTTGGGTCCTGCGGGACCTCGCGGCGTAAGTCCGCCCGGTTACTTTTTTTTGTTTGATATCTGAGTTTTCTTTTTTTTGGGACGAACGGGGAAAAGCCCCGCCGGAAGTCCTGACTGACACGACGTAACGGCCAAAGACGCGTGTAAGACCACGAGTACCTTAAGAGTTATCGCAATTTAGTAAATAAGAGAGTTATCGATGTACCATCGTACTGCCATCACGGCTACCACTGTGAGCCTAAATACCAGTTCCTGGCTTCTATTGATCCCTAACCTTAAGTTAGCTCCCGGCCTAGTGGCCGGAAAACACCACTGTGAGCGCCTTAGCGCAGACTGATTAAGATACAGAATCTTAGGACTAAGAGTCATCAAAAATGTTATCGCCCGACTTGCCACCAGGCGAAATAAAGGATATATTTTGAGCTACCGTAGCCGATTGTTTATTTTTGGGGAAAATATTTGGGGTGTGGGTCCGAGTTTTCTTTGTGTTTCAGGTCCGCCCAACCTTCAACGACCCTTTATCAGCGAAATCCGATAGGGATCCGTCATGGAGGGGGGAGTTGTGACGGAAATTCTAAAATTCCTCGCCTCAAAATCACAGCCACCGAACACCGAGGGCGGCCCTTTGATCTTGCAGCGTCATCGGAACCAGCGACTCCGGATTTCTCCGACTTCCTCTATATCGTTCGCTCTCGATTATGTTATCGCGTTTATTGTGTAATGGTTACCGCTTGAGCTACCGAAAATTAGTTTTACGATCCGGTATTAGAGCTCTCGTGAGTGGAAATGGTGACGATCTCGCGGTCAGGTCACCGAGTTCGTCGTGGATCAGAGCCAACACAGCGGCTGCCCGACGCCCTCGGTGGATTCCTCTCAGGCGCATCGATCATTTACTGTGAAGGATCGGTGAAATTCCGACGCTCCACTGACGTGGGTGGGTGAGAAAGACATTGGGTTCGGCTACGTTTTTGTTGGAAGGCCGCAGTAGTAAACTCGCGATCGTTTAACTACTGCGGATCGCCAGATCGCTTTTCGGTTCTGTTTATAGTTTTCGCATTTGAATTTGGTCTCGTTTATTGGATTTCTCACTCGCCCCGGAGAACAGATTTGGTTGAGAACCGCCGCGCTGACTCGGGCACTTGACCGAGCGAACATCGCCTCGGTAAAATTCCCAGTTGCGCTACATTTTTGTACCAGGCAGTACGTTTACCGCTCCGCGGCGACCACGGTTCCGAGGTAGCGTGGGGGGAAAGACTCAGCGCGCATGCTCGCGGCTCCCGCGGTGCTCTCGCCCCACGCGGACTCTCTCTCTGCTCTCGGCTGCCGGATCAGCAGGTTTGGTTGAGCGCTCTCGTGTTCTCGCGCTCTCGGCGCGGCTTCGGCCGCGCCGACGGCCATGTTCCCGTTCGGCGCATTATGTTACCGCTTTGCTCTCGTCCTGTTTGCTACGCTATCGTTTTGCTCTCGTTCCGTTTGCTACGTTATCGTTTTGCTCTCGTTCTGTCTGCTACGCTATCGTTTTGCTCTCGTTCCGTTTGCTACGTTATCGTTTTGCTCTCGTTCTGCCTGCTACGCTATCGTTTTGCTCTCGTTCCGTTTGCTACGTTATCGTTCTGCTATCGCTCCTTTTGCTACACTACCGTTTTGCTCTCGTTCCGTTTGCTACGTTATCGTTCTGCTATCGCTCCTTTTGCTACGTTATCGTGCTGCTATCGTTCCTTTCGCTGCGTTATCGTTTTGCTCTCGACGTTATCGCTCTGCTTAATGCTAAACGACGTTAACGCCGTTTCTTTCTCGTTATTTCCAGGTTGTTGTAAGTTACCGCTGTTTATGTCTCGTTACCGCTACGTTACCGCCACGTTACCGCTCCGTTCACGAGCTCTCGGTTCTTTCCGCGTATTCTTTCCTGTGTTACGGAAATGCTGTAAGTTACGTACTTGTATAATCCGAGTTTTCATTGGGGAGGGACCCCCCCCCCCCCACTCATTAAAGAACGTCTGTTAAACCCATAATTTTAGCGTAACGTTTTTATTTTTCGGGTGACGCACCCGTCCGTTACTTGGCCACCCATGCCCTCTCTCCATAACCTTGCACACTGAGCGACCCGTGGTGCACCGTAAACCGTCTGTTCAATCACCCGAGCCATTCAGTTCCGTTTCAGTTTCGTTTGAGTTATGTTTTGCGACGCGTTTTGCTACTTTCGCGGAAAATAAAAATTAGCTGGCGCCCAACAGCTCTCGGGTGACGGTGATTGAACAGGTAGGGCGAAGGTAAACGCGGAAACAAAAATCCACGGTTACAAGATAAACTCATCGCCGTCGGAATAAAAAAGGAAAATAATCTCTGTCGAATGATGTTCAGAATAAGATTCAATGATCAAGCAAATTCAGTGACAGCTGTGTCATTGCAAGATTGGCATAAACGTCTCGCGCACCTCAATGTGAACACTATAAAAAATATGGTCAAGAATGACGTAGTGGAGGGAGTGAAGATTAACGAGCATTTACAGGATTTCTTCTGCGAGGATTGTCAATATGGAAAGTCACATCGTCAATCCCACCCACTAAAAGAATCTCGTTCTGCTCTTCCTGGAGAATATTTCCACACAGATGTTAGCGGACCCATGGCTGTCAATGCAGTGGGAGGATATCGTTTCTTCCTTATTTTCAAAGATGAGGCAACAAATTTTCGGTATCTGAGTTTGCTTGCTCATAAGTCTGAAGTTTTTCAAAAACTCAAAGAGTTCGTGGAGTTTGCAGAAACTACAACAGGCAACCGAGTCAAAGCAATTCGATCCGACAATGAAACAGAGTTCACGTGCCATGAAATGAGCATGTATCTGAAGGAAAGAGGAATCAGACACGAAAAAACAGCACCGTATACGCCCAAACAAAACGGTCGCGCTGAACGGGAAAACAGGACGATTCAGGAACTAGGAAGAACGATGCTGATAGCGAGTGGTCTTCAAAAGAGCCTTTGGGGAGAAGCTGTAAGAACGTCGGTGTATATTTTGAATAGATCGCCAACATCACGCCGTCAAACTACTACTCCATTCGAAAGATGGTTTGGAAAGAAGCCCAATCTTAACCATGTACGAGTATTTGGAACAGTCGCGTACGTACATATCCCAAAGCAAAAACGTACGAAGTGGGATTACAAAGCCAAGAAACTGTATCTGGTAGGTTATGACACGACGACTAGGAATTACCGGTTGTACGACCCAGAAACAAGGAAGATTGTTGTGAGCTGTGATGTTGTGTTTAACGAGGAAAGGACTGACATAAAAGAGACAATGAATAAGAAGGAAAAAGAAGAGAGAATAAATAAAAAGGTGAAAGAATGCGAGAGAAAAATTAAACGGGTGGAAGAATGCGATGACCGAAGACTTGCAAGTGAAGTGATGGTAAAACTGAATCTGGAAAATGACGAAGGAAACTCAGATGTGGATGTAGGTAATCCTCAAGAAAGTGAAATCGAAAATCCTGAAATAGTGCCGGTGGAGAACGAAGAATCATCTGCGAGTGATAATTCAGTAACGCCAGAAGTGGAAGACTTGATTTCCTTCGAGGAGGCCTCAAATCGACGAGAAGTACAAGAAGAAATTCTTGAAGAAAATTCAGGTGAGCCAGCACGAGACAGATACAATTTGCGACAAAATATTGCTCGACCGGAGAGATTTCAAGCAAATTCAGCGATAATCATGGAACCAGAGACATACGAGGAAGCGATCAGTTCGCCGGATGCGAATCTGTGGCTCCAAGCTATCAAAGAAGAAGTCGATTCACTTGATAAGAATCAAACCTGGGAACTCGTACCACTGCCGGCAAACCGTTCGGTAATTGGGTGTAAATAGGTTTTCAAAGTAAAATCGAATCCGGGAACAGGTCAAGTGCGGGCTAAAGCAAGACTGGTGGCAAAGGGTTATTCCCAAAAGCCTGGGTTAGATTACAAGGAGACCTTTTCGCCCGTAGTTCGATACGATTCCATACGCACTATGTTTGCACTCATCGCAATTAACGATCAGAAGATAGCACAATTTGACGTTAAGACAGCTTTTCTGATCGGTGTAATAAGCGAGGAAATCTATATGGATCTTCCAAAGGGTTATCAGACTGAAAAAGAAGATTTTGTGTGTTTGCTGAAAAGAAGTCTGTACGGGTTGAAACAATCACCCAGGGCGTGGAATGATAGATTTACCGATTGTATCAGAAAGCTCGGTTTAATTCAGAGCTCGGCTGACCCTTGTGTTTTTCACGGAACAATCAAGAACGCGACTGTCTATCTGTTGCTGTACGTGGATGATGGACTCGTTGCATCTTCAAGCAACGAAGCTCTTGAACAATTGTTGTTATATCTCGAAGAAAATTTCGAGATAACACGAGGTACGTGCGACTATTTCGTGGGAATGGAGATTAAGCAAGATCACAATGCAAAAACTGTTTACCTTGGACAAGAAACTTGTATAAGGAAAATTCTAAAACGCTTCAACATGATTGAATCGAATTCGGTCTCAGTACCAGCAGATCCGAACGTTATTCTGGAAAAATCTCACACAGAAGAACAAATGGATTTCCCTTATCGAGAGGCAGTTGGCTCCTTGATATACGCTGCAGTTATGATACGACCTGATATAGCATACGCAGTGGGTGAAGTCAGCAAATTCTTAGAAAATCCAAACACAAGTCACGTTACTGCAGTAAAAAGAATATTCAAGTATCTCCAAGGAACACAAGAACTTGGTATCCTTTTTGAAGCAGACAAGAAAGGATTGCAAGGATACACAGATGCAGACTTTGCACGAGATCTTGATACGAGATGATCGACTACTGGCTTCGTATTTTTAATGGGCGGAGGGCCAATCACGTGGCGCAGTCGTCGACAGAAAACCGTTGCACTTTCGACAGCAGAAGCTGAATATGTGGCGAGTTGCGATGGAGTAAAGGAAGCATTGGGGCTGATTCAATTTCTTCAAAGTATTGGTCAAGCAATAGAATCAGCAGTTCCTACCCGCGCGAAAATCGAAGTATGAAAACAGTAAAAAAAAAAGAATTAAAATGGTATAAAAATCGAAGTATCCGAAGTATGTCGTATCGGCCCGAGAGATACTAAATGCAATACGATGTGAGTTCCGCGACGGATACGAAGTATTAAAGAAAGTATTAAATATCAGAGTAGTAAGTATGAAGCACGTTTTAAATACATTTTTCGGGCAACTCGAAATAGAAGTATTAGCATTAGTATTAATATTAAATATTAAGTATTAAATCGATTATTCAACTATTAAGTATGAAACGAGTATTAAGTATAAAATTACGTACTTCAGACGTACAGGACTTGGAGATTTTTCGATGCCGCCGGACTTTAAAAAATTCCCTCTCCAAACGACTTACGTAGCTGCGCTCAATTATTCAGGCGAATTAGCGGTGGAGTTGTTGATAAATACTAATTATCCAATTGCCTATCTTCGGCTTTATTATTACTTTACACATCGAGAAGCGCGTGTCGTTGTTATTATTATTTCGTAATAAAGCCCCCGACGAGACCCGTGGACTTTTACCGCGCGTGAAAGCTGCACTTAAGAGGGTCGATCGATTATATCGATCGAAAGCGTCGCGCGCGTCTGTTGCCAAAAATTAATCGAGAGAGGCGACAGGGGCAACGCGTTTGCTTTACTGCGATGTGGAAAAGCTCTCGATTTTCTTCAGATCCCATCGACGATATCGACGATATTCGATACGTTCTTCGCCCCCTCCGAATCACACCTAAAATGCTGCGGAAAGCGCCGACCCGAAGCTCGAAAATAATATTCGTGGAATCTTTTCCAAGGAAACGCAGAAAATTATCCACAGGAGCGACGACGAGTGCTCGTCAAGCGACACGCTAAAACTTAAAAGTTTTCGGTCGCCGGGGGAAAAATACTGCCAAGAGAATTTTTATATTTCTATATCTCATTTAGCGAGAGCGAGCGGACCTCGACGAGCGCGAACTTCATCGGTTGCGCGGGCGGCGTTCGCCCGGCGCTGCCTTTTCCACTTGCCCGTGCGGCATCTCCGCGCTCTCGCTCGTTGCGTATCTTTCGCCTCTCGTCAGCTTTTCGCGACATTTTCTCGTGGGTATCTTTTCCCCAGCTTCCGCCAATCCTGTCTTTTCCATTTTACTCGTTTGTGACAAAATTCAATTCGCTTTTATTACTTTTACGTTTTTTTTGCATTGAAATTAAGGGGAATTACACCACAAGTTTTGTACCCGACAATTTGCGGTCAATTAAATTTATTTATCGGCGAAAGAAGAAAATGAATTTGATAAGAATGGAGTAGAAAGAGGGGAGACCAAAAAAGATGTAGAATGAGACGTCGAAGGAGAATTATACGCAGGTGATGGGCTGGGAGTCAATCGAGGAGAAGTAAGAGACGCACGCGGAGAATGATTAGGGGTCACTCGAGGCGAAGAAGAAAGAGACGCATGCGGCGAGAACTGCGCCGAAGCGGTCGAAAACGGAGATGACGGACGGGACGTCGCAGATGACTCGGGAGAGGCCGGTGGGTCGGGAGGGCGGCGCGACCTTCCTTGCTTCTTCGCTTTTGCTCGTAATGACCCGATCATGAGATTTAACGTCCGGTTAAACTCCGCTGGCCTCAGTGGCTCGGTTCCAATCGCCAAATTTTTCGATACGAAATCTGAGACAAAATAAACAAACATACCGCGGTCAGTAATTGGATGGGTGATTGATTGCCCTGTGCTATTATAATGATAATGAGCAATATATAAAAAGTATTTTACTTGACACTACGGTCCGTATTTTCTCTGGGATCGCTGGCTTCCCACTTCGGCCACCTGCGCACATATTTCGTAAGCTAGCTTCGCCAATAATTATCAGCATCAGTCGGCGCACCATGGATCGTGGATTATCATTGAACCTCAAAACATTCATAAGCTCGTCCTTTCTTACGAAAATTCCGGAGTTTCGTTGCAACTCCACCTAGATAGGCATACGAAATATTGATAGTTATTTGTTAGAATTGATCTAATGATAATGACTCGATTTTCCATTGAATTTAGGGGGGCTAAGCAGCGACGCAGCCGCTGAATTCTATAGCCAAAATTCGAAGAAAAACGTTGAAAAAAATAATGGATGCATGTCGATTCGTTTACACACAAATGCCATTTGAATTTTTTGGCGTTTTTGGTCGAGTCTCGCCGCCGAGTCCCCTTAAACGCGTACGTTAACGTAATGTACGTACTTTCGAAGTGCCACCGATACTGACCATTCCTAATAATGTCGGCGGTTGTGAAGAGACGAGAAACTATTGCAAATAATCGAAACGGACGAAATATTACATTACAATTAGTACTAGGTGAAGGTAAGTAACATTAGGAGGCATCTACGTGCGATTTATTACCGAATCAACCTTATCGGCATTTGCCCGTGCTTCTCGCTCATACTCGTGTTCGAGGACTTCAGCGAAGGCCTTGAAAAATTTCACAACCTCGGCTGATACTAGAAGATGTTAGCAGTTATTATGTTGTCAGCAATTTAAAAAATAATTAAAAGGATTGTTTTGTTAAGTAATAAATTAATGTTACTAAGAGGCACGACCGACTGCCATGCGGAGCGAGATGTGGGATTCGGCGTTTCATTATCTTCATTACTTGATGGAGCATCCAAATTCTCGCTAATGTCTAAATAAAAATACCATACGCACATTATATTATTTCTCAATTACTTCAGCTACCTATTCGATCATTTCAGCTTACCATCACCGTCTACCGCGGCGCGCGACGGCGACGTATTCTGTCTTCTGTTATTCTCTTCACGTTCATATCTCTTTTTTCTTTCGGCTTCTTCTTTCTCTCGACGCTTTTCCATTGCCGCTTTTTGTTGTTCTTCATCTCGCTTTGCTTCTTCTTCTTGCTTTCTCCTGTTAACTGTTTTTTGTTCATGCTGCCTCTGCCTCTCTTTCGCTTCTTCTTCCCGCTGCTCCAGTTTCTTTTCTACTTCTTGGCGACGCTTATCTTCCTCTTCCGCCTTTTTTCGTTTCATCGTTACTTCTTGTTCATAGCGCGTTCTCTTCTCGTACTCTTTTTTTTGTTTCTTCCGTTCTTGTGTAGTATTTTGCCGCTGCTTATCGTCCTCTTCGTCCTTTTTTCGCTGTTTCATTTCTTCATTTTGTCCATACCGCTTCTTCCTCTCGGCCTCTTTTTCACGCTGCATTTTTCGCTCTGCTTCTTCTTCCTGTTTTCTCCTGTTCACTGTTGTTTCTTCGTTCTGCCTCTGCCTCTCTATCGCTTCTCTTTCACGCAGCTTCCGTTTTTCTTCTACTTTTTGGCGACGCTCATTTTCCTCTTCCTCCTTTTTTCGCTGTTTCATTTCTTTATTTTGTCCATGCCGCTTTCTCCTCTCGGCCTCTTTTTCACGCTCTATTTGTCGCTCTGCTTCTTCTTCCTGTTTTCTCTTGTTCACTGCTATTTCTTCATTCTGCCTCTGCCTCTCTGCCGCTTCTTTTTCACGCAGCTTCCGTTTTTCTTCTACTTTTTGGCGACACTCATCTTCCTCTTCTTTCTTTTTACGCTTTTTCGTTTCTTCATATTCACAGCACTTTCTCCACTCAGATTCTTTTTCACGTTTCTTCCGTTCATCTGCAGATTTTTGACAATGTTTATCTTCCTCTTTTTTCGCTGTTTTATTTCTTCGTGTTCTTCATGGCGCTTTTTTCTCGCGGCATCTTTTTCGCGCTGCTTTTCTCTCTTGGCCTCTCTTTCGTGCTGCTGCTTTCTCTCGGTCTCTTTTTCGTGCTGCTTCTTTTTCTCAGCCTCTCTTTCGCGCTGCTGCTTTCTTTCGGCCTCTTTTTCGCGCTGCTTCTTTCTCTCGGCCTGTTTTTCATGCTGCTTCTTCCACTCGGCCTCTCTCTCGCGCTGCTTCTTCCTCTCGGCCTCTTCCTCGCGCCGCTTCTTCCTCTCGGCCTCTTTTTCGTGCTGCTTTTTCTTTTCGGCCTCTTTTTCGCGCTGCTTCTTTCTCTCAGCTTCTGTTTCGTGCTGCTTCTTCCTCTCGGCCTCTTTTTCGCGTTGCTTCTTCCTCTCGGCCTCTTCCTCGCGCTGCTTCTTCCTCTCGGCCTCTTTTTCGTGCTGCTTTTTCCTTTCGGCCTCTTTTTCGCGCTGCTTCTTTCGCTCAGCTTCCGTTTCGTGCTGCTTCTTCCTCTCGGCCTCTTTTTCGCGCTGCTTCTTTCTCTCGGCCTCTATTTCGCGCTGCTTCTTTCTCTCGGCCTCTATTTCGCGCTGCTTTTTTTTCTTCGCCTCTTCTGCTTGATGTTTTTCTCGAACAGCTTCTTTTTCATACTGCATTTTCTTTTCCGTCTCTTTTTCACACTGCATCTTCTCATTCGCCCCTTTTTCACGTTGCTCTCGTTCCTCTACTTTTTTTTCACGTCGCTTATCTTCTTTTTTCTCCGTATCGCCCTTTTTCGCGTCGTTTTTTCGGTTCCTCCACTCATTCCAACCACTTTTTTCCTATCCATCGTACTCTTAATTATTATTGGTTTTGATCAAAAAAATTCTTCCACGATCCTTGGTTTTTTCGAAATAATTTCATTTTCAACGAAACTATTTTTTCCCTCCATGACTTGTATATTCCGTTTCATAGCAGCTTGTCCTTTTCTCTTCACTTCATCTTTTTGTTCTTTTTTCCTTTCAGCGTTCGTCGCTTGAGCGATCTTTTTTTCCGTCTTACCCTTTTCGATGAACGGAGAGATTTTTCCATCCTTCGACACATTCAAACTATTCAGCCACTTTTTGTCATCTATGTAAATAAGTAAAAAAAAGGTTGCATAAAAATTTCTACGCATTTTTCCGGTACCCTTAATAAATGCGATAAATGCGAGCACAATAAAAAGGCTGTGAGCGAATGATTTAACTATTCGTGGCTACGTAAGTATGTTTGCCGAAGTGTACCGAGATTAAGAAGGAAACTTACTGCTTTCCTTTAGAATTCTAGCCTCGTAATATCGTCTGTTCCACAGCAGGTTGACAACATCATCATGGGAATGAGGAGAGAAAACGATATCTTTTTTTGCTAACACTGTTGTGCTTCTCGCCTTCACCCAGAACACCAAACAGTAGGTCTCGTCCATATCAAAGCCTAGCAGATAAGGGACATCTTAAATTGAGACTTCGTGGACGTGTTGAAAGTAATGCTCGTCGGTGGAGCGGCGAGTGACGCGAAAAGTGTCAGAAAAATAAATCGGAGCGAGCGGACGGCGGGCCTGCCTTGTTCCGGCGGGCCTGCCAGGATCCCGACGACACCCCGGGAAACGTAAATTCGTTCGAAGTCCGGAATAAGGAAGGTGCGCCGTCGGCCCGCACCGATTCGACCTTCGCGCGGCCTCTTCTCGGCCAACCTGTGGTCGATCCGCGAGCCCCGCTTGTCAAGCGAAACGCTTCGCGAATCGTTGCCGGAGCGTGCGCGACCACTCGCGCTGTACTTCGCCGCGCCCCCGAGGAATAATTAATAAATTCGTAATTAAAAATAACATTTATCGGGACACCAAAAAGTTGCTCACTCGATCAGTGGTTTCTTCAATCCTCCACTGGCGTATTTATTCAGTATTCGCTGACACGTCGTTTGCTTCGACCCACGTTTCACTTCGATGCTTCCTCGTCCCTTTCGTCCGACGATTCCCTTCGTCGCATCGTCGTCCGTTGCGAGCACTTATTCAATCGTTGGATCTCCGTCGATAACTGTCAGTTCTTGTTTTTTCTCACTGCCTTCACACTGACGCATCTAATTAAAAAAAGTGACTATGACAACTACGACTATGAAGTTGGCGCTGAGAATATCATGGGAGAAAAAAAAACTACAACTGTCAGTTATCAACGGAAATCCAATTGATTGAATAAGTGCTCGAAACGGACGACGAAGCGACGAAGCGAAACGTCGGACGGAACGGACGAAAAAGCATCTTAGTGAAACGTGGGTCGAAGCAAACGACGTGTCAGCGAATAATTAATAAATACGCCAGCAGAGGATTGTGGAAACCACCGATCGAGTGAGTAACTTTTTGGTGTCCCCATAAATGTCATTTTGAAATACGAATTTATTAATTATTCCTCGGGGGCGAGGCGACGTACAGCGCGAGTGGTCGCGCACGCTCCGACAACGATTCGCGAAGCGTTTCGCTTGACAAGCGGGGCTCGCGGTTCGACCACAGGTCGGCCGAGAAGAGGCGGCGCGAAGGTTCAAATCGGAGCGGGCCGACGGCGTGGCTTTCTTATTCCGAACTTCGAACCGTTTTAAGTTTCCCGAGGTGTTGTTAGGATCCTCGCAGGCCCGCCGGAACAAGGCAGGCCCGCCACCCGCTCGCTCCGATTTCTTTTTCCGAAACTTTTCGCGTCGCTCGCCGCTCCACCGATGAGCGTTACCGTAACCCCGAGTTATACGTCGCGATTTATTGGAGTGTAAACGCGGAAAAAAACGTAATTAATTGTTCAACGGGTCTGCTGTTTTAGTTAATTCGAAGATCGAAATTATCCGCCTGCCGGGCACTGGTTACAATGCCAAAACACAAAGTATTTGTCGATGAATACGGGTGCTCGACGCGCAAGGTGATTAAGAAATGGGCTAGGGACACAGCGATTTCTATTCGAATACCCGGTGATGAGGTCCAGGATGATACTCCGATGTCGAACAATCTCTTAAGTCCATCCTTAACGCCTGATATTACTTCCCTATCTGATGATTCGTCCAATGAGGAAAACATTGATGTTTATCTGGAAGACGACATGAGTAAGCGCATTTTAACTCGCATTACTTGAGATAAAGTTAAGTGATGATGACGTTCGACACTTTTTTCATAAAATCTTTACTCATTGTAATATGTTGATCATCAGATCATTACGTTCGAGCAGAATACTTCCTATTTATTAATTTGCGTACACAATGACTTCCGTAAAATCTCACGACACCGTCATTTTCGCACCTGATATAAAATTTCGTACGTACCTTTCGCGCTTCTTCTAATTCGTGTGGCTGGCGCTGCAAATTCACATTCGAAAAAAATTTCTTTCGCCCTAGTGGGGTATTTCTCGTAGTGTATTATATCAATACGCCCAATAGATGATTTGCGACATGACGAGGATGACGACATTATCTACCACAATGATGAGGATGTCGAGTTCAACAACGACGATTCAGCTGAGGAGAATCAGGAAGATTCACACCAACCCCTCTACGCAGGAGCACCAATCACGCTTGGTGAAAGCTTGGTTTCGATACTCACTTTCGTGCTATGCAACAATTTGACGGGCTCAGCGTTGTGTAGTCTACTTGCGCTAATTAACTTGCACTGTCTCCAACCGAATCTGTTAAAATCGAGCGTCTACCTCTTCCGCAAACATTTTAGCGGCATGCGTTACCCGATCGTCAAGCATTTCTACTGCTCTGCCTGTTGCGCGCATCTCGAGACAAGTGGCACTGTTTGCCAAACGTGCAATATTGCAAGCGAACCCTCGTATTTTATCGAAATTCCGATCCTGCACCAACTGCAAGTGTTGTTTGAACGTCGCGGCTTTTACGAAAGTCTGCAGCACCGGTTCAATCGTAAAAAAAAAAATTCTAATAATTTCGAGGATATTTACGACGGTAATGTGTATAGGGAGCTGAGCGACGAAAATGGATTTTTATCGAATCCTAATAATATTTCGTTCACGTGGAATACCGATGGAGTTCCGTTATTTAAATCCTCCGGGTACCAAATTTGGCCGTTTTACTTGAGTATTAATGAGCTGCCGTTTGCGGAAAGAACAAAATCAGACAACTTCGTACTTGCTGGCCTGTGGTTTGGTCCCCATAAACCAGTACCGAATCTCTTCTTGTCACCCTTACATTCAGCGCTACAAGAAATGTACGAGGGCGTTAATTTAAATGTTCCATCAAAAGACGTGCCGATAAAAGTAAGAGGTGTCGCAATGTGTGGAACGTGCGATCTTCCTGCGAAAGCGCTGTTTCTGAATATGACGCAGTTCAATGGGAAATACGGGTGTCCCAAATGCAAATTAAAGGGACAACGGGAACAGAGACGTTGGACTTATCCCTTTAATAAGCATTTCATTTCACGAACCGACGAGGAAACACGCGCTTTTGCAGAGGAGGCACTTCGCATCAACGCACCCGTATATGGCGTGAAAGGTCCCTCCATTCTCAGTACATTCGTGCATATGGTGATCCGAATTACTGTGGTTGATCCAATGCACTGCATATTTTCTGGCGTTACGAAGCAGCTATTAACCGTAATGTTCGATTCAGCTTATAGCGACCATCCAGCCTCACTCCGCGAATTTATAGATCTCGTTGATTCTCGTCTGCGGGCACTCACGCCACCGGACTTCCTACAGCGGCGACCTCGATGTATTGGGAATCATTTAAAATATTGGAAAGCAAACGAATTAAAAGCGTGGCTTTTTTATTACTCTCTGCTAATTCTCCATGACATAATGTCACCTCAATACTTCGAGCATTACTGCATGTTCGTCGTAGGAATTTTCGCGCTGTATCAAAGCAGCATTTCCCACGAAACACTGAAGTATGCCTCGCGTTTATTAATGGAGTTCGTTAATAGATTTGACACGCTTTACGGGCCTGAATTTATGTCGTGTAATTTACACCAGCTGTTGCATCTTCCTGCGACAGTTCGCGATTTCGGGCCACTTTGGGTTGCTTCGTGCTTTCCGTATGAAGATTTGAACGGAAAACTGAAACGCCTTGTCCATAGCAGTCGTCACCCCGAACTGCAAATCTGCTCTGCCGTTTCATCGATTTTATCAATGTCCACCCTCAGACATCGGAATTTAAAATATGGTAGCGCAGCCTACGATTTTTGCAGTTGGCTGTCGAACCCGAAAAAAAAGATGAAGCTGCAAAGCGTAACAGATGGGATTTTTATTGTGGGACGATGCTGCAAAGTTATCCGACTGCCCGAGATCGTGGCTGCAGCGCTAGATCATGAAAATATTTTGGGCCGCAAATTCTACTCGTTTTCACGATTGCAAAAAGACGGTTCCCTATACACAGCGCTGTCTTATTCACGGACTGTTAAATACAACAATACGTGTGTGCAATACTATCACAACTCGTCATTGATTACCGGCATCATAAATAATTTTATAAAAATTTACAACTGCAATTGTCATAGCGAGAACGCTTGTGAATGTGATTCCGTATCGTACGCGATCATTCAGCCACTCATCTTAACGTCGATACTCCCTAGAAATCTACTGCGCAATGTGCCGGAAGTAGTTGTCGAATCAGCACAGATGGCAGAGCAGGCTACGGCGATCGACGTCCGACAGTTAGAATCCGTTTGTTTTCTCTTGAAAATCTCTGATACGCAAAAAACGTACGTTGCACCTCTCGCGAATACGATTGAGAATGAGTAAGAAGAAAACGACTCTTTGTAAAGATGAAATAAATTTGTATCCTCACAAAATGGACATTCATTTTTTTTAAGAGTAACTAGTTGAATCCGTATAATTCCGTGTTATCCGCTCGGCACGACGTGCTCACCGTGGAACGTACGTCGAGAGACGGTTATATAGGAAGTGGCCCGGAGGTACGCGAGCGAATCTGGCGAAGAGAGACGGGAAGGGGTTGAAGAGCGCACCAGAGACTCCGGGCGAGGAGGGAGGAAGAACAAACGAGTAAGATGGAAAAGGCAGGATTGGCGGAAGCTGGGGAAAAGATACCCACGAGAAAATTTCGCGAAAAGCCGACGAGAGGCGAAAGGTACGCAACGATCGAGAGCGCGGAGATGCCGCACGGGCACGTGGAAAAGGCAGCGCCGGGCGGACGCCGCCCGCGCGACCGATGAAGTTCGCGCTCGTTGAGGTCCGCTCGCTCTCGCTAAATTAGATATCGAAATATACAAATTCTCTCGGCGGTATTTTTCCCCCGGCGACCGAAAACTACGAAAACTGGGTCTCAATCATTCCGCTTTATTTTAGAGTAATTAGTTGATTCCAGAAACGTCTGAAAAGACGCGTACTGGGCCTTAATAATTCCGCTTTATTTAAGAGTAATTAGTCGATTCCAGGGACGTCTGAAAAGACGTGTACTGGACGTTACGAATTACATTTTACTTTCAGTTAAAAATATATCTAAAAATACACCGGGTAAAAATACACCGGATTCTAAGTCCTGCGGACACAACATTTTTCAGAGTCCAAAAAGTTTAAAAAATGCTAAGTCCTGCGGATTAAAAAATTGTGTAAGTCGTTTGGAGAAAATTTTTTTTAAAGTCCGGCGACATCGAAAAATCTCAAAGTCCTGTACGTATAAAGTACGTCATTTCATACCTAATACTCGTTTCATACTTAATACTCGTTTCATACTTAATACTTGAATAATCGATTTAGTACTTAATATTTAATATTAATACTAATGCTAATACTTCTATTTCGAGTTGCCCGAAAAATGTATTTAAAACGTGCTTCATACTTACTACTCTGATATTTAATACTTTCTTTAATACTTCGTATCCGTCGTGGAACTTACATCGTATTGCATTTAGTATCTCTCGGGCCGATACGACATACTTCGGATACTTCGATTTTTATACCATTTTAATACTTTTTTTTTACTGTTTTCATACTTCGATTTTCGCGCGGGTATTAGTGTCGACAACCAAAGCGCTATTCAAATGATAAAAAATCCCGAACTGCATAGCAGGACTAAGCACGTCGATATAAAATTGCACTTCATTCGAGAAGTTTATAAGACTGATAAGATTAATATTGAATACGCTCCAACTACTGAACAAATCGCTGATATTTTTACAAAGCCCCTATCGGGAGACAAATTTATATCAAATCGGAGAAAACTAAACATGATTGTACAACACTAGATAACACGGTAGGAGTGAGTGGGAGTATTGAAATACGGCACTGACTACCGTGTTCTCACTCGTCTCACTCGTCTCTATGACATGTTTTTTGTTCCTTAGCAACCTGGTTGTTTAAGCGATCCTTTTACTCTTATGTTAAGTCAGTCTGTTTTGTAACATCGTCAATAAAACATCTCTGGAAGATTCGTCTGCGATAGTTATCATCAGTTATGTCTAGCTGCTGTTTGGCTAACGAGGTGATCCAGGTGGAGCCCATCTTCGGACCGATGTACCTGGAACACCTGGGGGACGTCGTGATGTTCCACAAAACCTGGACCGTTGTCAACTACGCCGACCTCACCGAGATTAACTTGCAGCGAGACGACCTATTCACCATCGCCAACAAAATGTCCGTTATCTGCAACGCTACGAGAAGTCTGAAGGGAACTAAATGCCTTGAGTCGATAACAATTGAAACCATACGAGGTAGGCTGAACCGAATCGAAGATCGCAGAGTGAGGTTAATGAACATAATCAATTACACCCCACGCGTTAAAAGGGGAGTGTTTAATTTTATTGGTGATATCAGCAAGATTCTATTCGGAACCCTTGGCAATTCCGATGCTGAATATTACAATGTCGAGATTGACAAGATTCACGAAGACAACACGAGGTTAAGTGCCTTAATTCGCAATCAAACGACTATCGTTAAGGCTGTAATATCGACCTTCGGTGACGCAATTCACAGCTTGCAAAATGACACTACTCATTTACATAATGCCGTGTACAACCTCGGGTATCAAACTTTAAATAACACTCGCGATCTGATTGTCAGTTCACAAGTAGCCCTCCTAGAATCCGTTATCGACGAATACAGCGAAAATCTGAATAACGTACTGAACGCTGTAAATGATGGAAAACAAGGAATTGTACTTCATTGTAGCTCTTCGTACGATCCGAGAAAAGACTATTTCCAGCGACACGCCGCCCGGGCAGTACTACGGATTCCGTGGCCCCAAGATCTGAAGGTGGTTTCTTGTAGTACTTTTCGTGGGGAGCAAAAAAGTTCCTATAGACTATGGTCCTAACTGCTCTAGTTTTCGAGATATTTAATTTTTAAGATATAAAAATTAAACCGTGTTTCGCCACTTTTGCGGTAGATTTGGCGGTGATTAAAGCCTTGCACGTGCTATATATAATGTTTCTAAAGAAAAATTTCCGTTTTAGTACTATATATAATCAAATCCTGGTCAAATCCTGGCGACAGAAGTCGTAGTCCTCAGTAATATTTCGAGATTTATGATGCAATCAACTAAAAAATCATGGAGTCAGAAAGACGTCGAATCCCGGAAAAAAAAAGTACCAGGGAAAAAAAGTCCCTCGGAAAAAAAGTCCCCCGAAAAAAGAATCTGGAAAAACAGTGGTGAAATGCTATGTAGAATTTATTTATACTGTATCAACTTTTTAAATAAACCGTAAAGTTCGTGTCTGCACAGGTTCGTGTGCGCGTAGTTCGCATCTATGTGATGTGGGAGCGGTTCGTGTCTGCACAGGTTCGTGTGCTCGTAGTTCGCATCTGTGTGATGTGGGAGCGGAAATTTTTGGCTTTACTAAGGATTATTTACCTTTTTTCCTTAAAAAAGGATATATAGGACTAAAGCGGAAATTTTCGGCGGCCCTTTTCAGGGCCAAGGAATACTAATGCTGACAACCTCCACGCAGTGTATTCTGGGCAATGCTAATAGTCTGCAGACATGATAAACACTCATGTAAAAATAAAATTAAAAAAAATCGATATCTCGTAAACTAAAATAGTTAGGACCATAGTTTATAGGAACTTTTTTGCTCTCCGCAAAATGTACTACAAGAATCCACCTTCAGATATTGGGGCCACGGAAACCATAGTATCCCCGCCGCCCGTACCACTAGACGAATCCGCTTTCGCTGCGCTAATCGAAATTAGCGAAATAAATGTTATGATCGTTAATAATCGCTTCGCCTATATAATTAAGGTTCCCGTAGTTGAGAATAATGTACTGCACGCATACCGACTGATACCCGTACTCCAACAGAAATCATCCGGAAATTCCTTTTTTTATCTGAATCCACCCGACGCAATAGTCATAGTCAATAACATGAAGACCTTGTTCACCCCTAGCAACGAAGACGATCTTTCCCGCTGTAAGACACTGGGACCGAAGCTACTTTGCAAAAGACAGAACCCCGACTACACCATTAATAACCCCAGTAGTTGCGAGGCTGTCATACTACAGCGACCAACCGATATATCCGACTCACAATGCCAAATCTTGTTCATCAACCTCGTAAAATCTTTGTGGATCCAACTAAAAAATGGCAACTCATGGATTGTAACCTCACCCACTCCCGAAGTACTCCACATTGTTTGCGACGACCATAAAATCCGACAGACTACGCTACATGGGACTAATAAGGTAACGCTCTCAGGGGACTGCCTCGGACAGACTGACCATATCATTATCCGACCCAGACTGGAAGAAAAGATGGTACAGACTACTGACGTAATCATAAACAAGACGATAAGAACGCCTAACCTCGACGACCTTTTAAGCAATCACTCTGTGTCTCTAAGTGATTTGCAGCTGACCACCTTGGGAAAACCCACTCACATTGACGTGACGCAACTAAAATCACTCGGTCAGACCCTGGACGAAATATCGGAAGAAGCAGTCAAAATCGGGCGACACCGACGTAACAAGACCCTATTCGAGACCGCTTACGATGGACTGAAATATCTTGGGTATGCGTGTATTGGCATCATAGCTCTAATGTTAGCTTGTAAGATAGGTCTATGTACGTGTCTAGGTAACTTGATAACGAGATTTTTCGCCTGTACATTCTCACCCTGCATTAATGTGTACAACAATTGTTTCCACACGAATACCACCGACCATGTCAACTACGAATCACGATATCCGCCAGATGAACTTATAGCTCTAGCCAATCTAAATCGACCCTTCGATAACCGCTCGACTGTAAGACACACGACTAGGCGTAATGCTCTTCATACTAAAGCGTAGAAAATCCGTTCACCGCTATATGGATTTTCTAAAATAAGGGGGGAGGTGTAACGAGTCTCCGCCGTCCACCTACTTTTTTCCTATCGTCTCGACTCCCCGTACCTCTAACCCACGGGCCTGCATGCCTAATTTATCGCTTCCTGCCCCGCGGCTCGGCTCAACGCCGCGCGCTACATCTCCAGAGTTCCCTAAAACGCAGCTGTTATCGCCTGCATGACGATCCCGCCAGTTACGCGGCCTACGTGACTTTTCCCCAAATTCCTTTCCTACGAGCCTTTTATCGCTAGTTTCCCATGCATGCTGCACCTAATTAAACAACCGCCTCTTCCCGGAATCCAGTCCCACAAGTGTTTGTCTTCCACTGAAGGTTCCAGACTCCTCGAACTCTTTTTCCACGTTTCTTTTTATCGCCTGTTTCCCACGCGGGCGTCGCCTAATCAACTAACCGCCTTTCCCGGAAACCGGGCACACGTGTGCCTTTTCCCGCCGAACTTTCCAGGCTCTCCCAAAATTCCTCCCCACCAAGACCCCTTTTTCCCACAGTTCTATCCCTTATAAACACCTCCCGCGAGACGCTCTGGGTGCATTAAGACTATTACGCTGCTCGAGTGCAGTACGCCCGGTTCCTCGCTGTCCGACTAAGTGTATACCGCGTCGCACAGTCCAATACCGCGCTTCGTAGCCGGGTTGGTACACTATCCGTCAATGATGCCTGTTTGACGTTTTGAGCGTTATTTTTCCCATCTATGTGACTGCTAGTTTCAGACTGAAGGTTGCCGTGAACCCGCTCGCGCCAAACATCCCTAGACGGACACTATCGATATAGCCGAACAAATGTCAGTTCATATTAGACGTGTCAGACGTGACAAACGGTTTCGCGACAGCGCATAGCAATAACCTCCACCTTCTCATCCGAAAGCGAAGAATTGCTATGCATACTTATTGATAACTTGACGTCCATTGATACTGAGTGTCCCACTGTGAGACGAGAAGTATAGTGACACGGAAAGCGGATTTAATTAAAGGTAGGTAACCTTCAATTACGGCGATTGCAGCTCCTTCCCGCGCAGAAAAAAGTAGTCCCGGCAGGACTCCGGGATGGGGTTCGGGCGGAACTCCGGGAGTCCGGGCGGGAGTCCCGGAGTTCCGCCCGAACCCCATCCCGGATTCGAGAAACTCTCCCTCCCGGACTCAATCATTCCCGGACTTCCGCCCGGACTCCATCCCGGATTCGATAAATTCTCCTAAACTCCATCCGGGACTTCCGGACTCAGTCCTTCCCGGACTCCAAGGCTGAACTCCCGCCTGGACTCGAGAGACTCCCGGACTGAATGCTCCATCCGGAACTCTCGCCCGGACTCCATCTCGGGCACGAGACTCTCCTGAACTCAGGAGACTCCCGGCCTCCACCCGGGACTCCCGTCCAAACTCCATTCGGGTATTCCATTTAGGACTCTGTTGGTCCGGGATTCTCGCCCGGACACCATCCGGCACGCCCAAACTCAATTCTTACATATACATTTTTTTACAACGTGGGGAGAGCAGTGGCCGAGTGGTTTCGGACGCGGGCTCACACGCAGTGGGTCCGGGTTCGATTCCCGGGTCGGGCACCAATGGATTTTTCTATGTGCTTTTTCTGTAATCCCGGTGGTTCGGAATCCACCTTAAAAAGTAGGTCTAAAGGAAAGGGCCAGCGCCTTGGTCTGGTAAGCCAAAAAGACTGGGAGACTGTCATGGGTTCGATTCCCGAGACTGAAGTCCCGTGGGTGAAGGCAAAACGGACAATGACGAAGCTCCGGCTATAGGACGTACGAACTACGACTATAGCCGTATGTCCGAGGCCGACACCTGTCGGGGCGCGATGAAGCTCCAGACTCGAGAATCGAACCGACGACAACGGATAAGGAAGGAGGAGAGAGAGAAGGAGTACCAGGGAGCCCGCAACCCTCCGGGGAGTCGGTGTATCACAAATACATACATTTTTTTACAACGTAAATCTATTTATACGATACTCGTGCGAGAAACTTTTTCTGATATCGTGTGATTACAACACTTGCCTTCGGCCCGTGCTGCAAACTCACAATCGTCGCGAAAATGTAGTACTTTATCAAGCGGGCACGAAAATGTATTGAAACTAAATATAAATCATTGGCATCTTCAAAATGTTGAAGATGCCAATAGGTATCGATATGGCAGATTTTTTTACGTCGATCCGTACACGACTCAAGTACTCCGTAAATTTACAACGTTTATAAATTTAAAAAAATTGAAAACGTTCTTGAAAGTGTTCATTTTTAATTAGAAAAAAACCCCGATCCGATAGTTCCAATAGTTTTCCTGAAAAAAATCGCGAAAATTGCCTTTTTTTTCGATTCCAGGTGTATATTCCCCTTAAGTCAGCAGGACATTTTGCAGCTGAAAAATGTGGAACTATTTTTTTTGCACGAGTTGCAAAATGGGCCAGATGCTCGGGTTCTTTGACGAGGCTGTCGACGAACCACAACCGTAAGAATTGATTTCTCAGATTGCGCAGTAGGGTATACATTGATAAATCGTTGTTAAAAAAATAAAATAAAACGAAATGACTCCTAAATAATACGAAGAGGGACGTTGCTGCAATCCAGTGCGCAATTGTATACTCTTGCCATACATTTGCAGACGGTATAACGACCGTCGTTGAAATTCTCATGTTTACCCTCCGGAATTGGTACTTGAATAATCGAATAGTGCATGAATAAAGTAAAAATCGAAAATAAAAATCACCAAATTAAAACGTATGGCGATGCTGCGTATGGCGAGTCTGGTTTTTCCACTCACCAAGTCGATCAAGTTTCAAGAAGGAGTCCAACATTCCAACATGGAGTCCAACTTCCATGCTCGACATGTTTTCGCTCCTTATCCCGCGATCGTTTTTCTATTCGGATTGTCCATATTTATTCATCTTTCCTGTATCTCAGAATAACCGTATTTTATTGACACATCCTCAACACAAAGTGAGCTATATAAACGTCACTGGGAAGCAAATACGCGCGCTTACGCGCGCGACCGGAAGTTCGGCAGCGCTGCAGCGCTCATTACGACAAACTGTCAAATCTCGCGCTGTTAAACAACGAACTGTCGGCCCTCGACCGATCAGAGGCCGAGTTATATCTACAACAATGGTGGCCTATGCACTTTTTAATAGAGGAAGAACGTCATAAACAAAATAAGAGAATTCAATGCTATCGAATATTCGATAGTTTTTCGAACATACGATCAATTTTTCGAATATTCGAGATAGTCGAATACTCGATTCGAATCTCGAATCGAATATCGAAAAAATGTATGAAAAAGTAAAAGTTCAAAGTAAAACTCACCAAATAAGAACGCATGAGGATGCAGGAGTCTGCCTTTTTCACGCATCAAGTCGGTCGAGTTTCGGGAAGGAGAATTTAACATTCGTCGCGCATTGATGGTGTAGCCACCAATCTCGTTTCTCGGCCTCTTTTCTCTCCTTTTCCCTGAATCGTTTTTCCTCGTCCATATTTCCGCAGTATTTTTTCATCAATTTCCATGCTCCGCCATTACTGTGCTTACAACGTAAGGAAAATCACAAAGAAAATTATGCGTACGATCTATTCTGTAAAAAAATGATATGCAACCGCTCGCTAACATATTATTTGTGATTTCCAACTTTTCATATTCACCCGGAAACGAAGAAGCATGAAAAAAGTGCATACTTTTATAGAGTTTGAATAAAATAAATTTAGATCGGAATTACAGAATAGATCCAAAAAAAAAAAATGATCGAGCATAGTGACAGATAACAAACAAAAAAGGCGATGACACTTCGTTATTAAAAATATGAACGTAAAAGTGAAGTGCCGCCGATTGCTGTTCTCGTTGACTTCGTCCAGACTCGTTCAGACTCGTATAACGAGTCCAAAAATCCCCCGATGGATCTAAAATGCCGTGAGATTCTCAAAATCATGTAACGTACAAATTATAACATTTGATTGAAGTATTAACCCATTAACGTCCAAGCGTCCCGATTTCTTACCAAACTTTCAACGCGATTATTTTTTATGTTATCGGCGTTGTAAAAAATTTGTTTTCGGATATATCGACGTAGAATTTTATGCTCTTTCAGAATATCGGCTCAAAATTTCGATTAGACCCACAGAAAAAAAAATATGGCCGATTCAAGCGAGAAAAACGTGAAAATTTGTGAAAAAAACCTTTTTGTGCATTTTTTTTGCAATGTTACCGCAATGAATTCGTACTGCAATCGTGATCAGAGGTGATCGGAATAGTTAAAGTTTAACAGGGAATTTTCACGTAATGATCGAACCACTCCTTTTTACAATATGGCGGCTAGAACGTAAATATTCTACAAAAACATAAGCTAATTTTTTTCTCGGAAACTATTGAGCTTAGCTCACATTATGTAAGGACAAAAATACCTTAGAATTGGTCAAAGAATATCCTCAAATTTTTCAAAAAATTTTTGAGATGATTTTTGGTTTTCCAAAATATCAAAATAATTTAAATTGACAATTTTTTTTTTTTTTTTCCTTAAAAAATTTGAGAGTATTCTTTGACCAATTCTAAGATATTCTTGTTCTTAGATAATTTGTGCTAAACTCAATAGTTTCCGAGAAAAAAATTAGCTTATTTTTGTAGCATATTTACGTTCTTGCCGTCATATTGTAAAAAGGAGTGATTCAATGATTGCATAAAAATTTACGCATAAAGTAATTCGTATTGTGTCGATACATTTTTTAAGAAAAAACAAAATTTTGCAATTTTAATTTTTTTGATATTTTGGAAAACCAAAAATCATCTCAAAAATTTTTTGAAAAATTTGAGGATATTCTTTGACCCATTCTAAGGTATTTTTGTCCTTACATAATGTGAGCTAAGCTCAATAGTTTCCGAGAAAAAAATTAGCTTATGTTTTTGTAGAATATTTACGTTCTAGCCGCCATATTGTAAAAAGGAGTGGTTCGATCATTACGTGAAAATTCCCTGTTAAACTTTAACTATTCCGATCACCTCTGATCACGATTGCAGTACGAATTCATTGCGGTAACATTGCAAAAAAAAATGCACAAAAAGGTTTTTTTCACAAATTTTCACGTTTTTCTCGCTTGAATCGGCCATATTTTTTTTTCTGTGAGTCTAATCGAAATTTTGAGCCGATATTCTGAAAGAGCATAAAATTCTACGTCGATATACCTGCAAACGAATTTTTTTCAACGCCGATAACATAAAAAATAAGCGCGTTGAAAGTTCGGTAAGAAATCGGGACGCTTGGACGTTAATGGGTTAAGTTAATTGGTATTCTTTTTGACACGAAAATGAAAATCTCTCAGCCGAGAAACTCTATTATCTATATCTTATTAACAGTTTTTTTTACAATTTTTAACATACAGTTTTCCGGTCGCTCCTGCCTACTTACTGCTAAATTATTTCACACCAGAATTCTACGTTACATAAAAAACTATCCGCCTAAGCGATTCGAAAAGAATAAGAAAACGAAATTCACGCATCCATCCATATTACCACACACTCCGCTCGGGTGCCTTGAGCCTGCCCTACGAGGTAACGTTCCGGAACGTTACCCGCACCGAGCTTCAACATACTTTGCTGTCCTCTTGAGGATGGAGGAGAGCTAGACTCTTCCCGTCGCCACACGGGAAGAATCTCAGTCATACAAATATAGAGACGAACGAAACCCCCGCACACGCATTACGTAGGTTTTGTTTCGCTTTACTCACTAATTGACAATTTTTTCGCGTTTAACAATTTTTCGGGGTGTCCCTCCATTCATCTCGAAAAATACTCGCGTGGCTGCCACGGAAGTATTTATCGAGTGTCTGGAGGTACACAGTATATCTAATCCTCGGTACCTGTAATAAGATGTTTCATTATACATCCTAAAAACTTCTTAAAGTTTACTTTTGAAATAACCGATAAAAATTCACACACGATCCTACAATTTCCAAGGTGGATAGAGAGAGAGAGTTAAATCGCTCATGATAGAGTCTTTCGATTTCTTAAGAACGTAACTTCAGAATGACACCATTTTCTAACAGAGTTAGGCTCTGTTAAAATTTGACGCGTAATAAAAGATAGCCCGGATGGAAGGAAAAAAATATTCACGTCAAGAGCTTAGACACCGGGAGTAGTCGCTGCGGGGGAAGGGCCCTCAGGCGCATATTATCAGTGCTAGTACTCGTCGGTGCTCCGAACATGAATATAAAAAAAACAATTTTTTTAAGTATGGCCACAGGAGAGCGTGTAAAAGATGGGCGGAAATTGTAGTGTTTCGTGTGTTAAAACATGCAACTTAAGACATGCCGATTAAATGGTATGAACAATTGTCAAATTGACGATTGAGTGAGTCTGATCTGAGTTGCCGTCAGGTGGATTTTACTCATAGTGACCACGAAGGGTCAATAGCCAACCAGCAAAATGTTTTAACTCGGTCGACACACTTTCTGTCGACTGGTAGTTTCAAAATAGATTCTGGTTCGCTACGCTGTTCAATTAAACAAAAATCTAATAGTAATTATTGTGAGTCCGTCCAAAGAGCAAAAAGATTTGACATGGATCTAATTTCGATTCAGGCGTGGCTGTGACTGCGCTTAATTCCATATAATTGTGTGACAAATAAATGTTATATTGCTAATGATGAATTGATACAAATTTATTTGTAAAGATTACGTTTCAGCGGGACTGGAGATTAAAAGTAAAAAAAGGAAAATATTGTCACTCTTGCAGTGAAATAAATAAAGGTATGTGTTTGTTTTCACTTGTTTGTCGTTAATATTCATCAATTATCTTTGTTTTCGAATTCTTTTTCAGGTTCTTTGGCTAACAGAGCCTAAAAAAAGAAGAACCGTCGACCGACCGACCGTGGAGTACAGTGAAGAGGGCGTCGTAAAAAAAAATATGAGCGGGGATACAGAATACATGATTGTCTCATTCGATGCTTAGCGTGATTGTTATTAGAGTCGATTGCGGTCGATTCTGTAAATAGAATAATATACTTATCTTTATCCTCGGAATGGACAAAAATTGTCCCTCGTCTCGCGAAACGCAACGTAGAGTCCGACGATCGCGAATCACACGCGAGAAGACATCACAATAGATTGTAATAATTTACAAATATATTGCGATAGGATTAATACACAATTTGTTTTTTAGCAGAATATACAAATATTTCGTTCGCGGGATTCGATATAAACATCTCTCTCTTTTTCTCTCGTATTTTTTTGTTAATTAACTGTCGATGAATGACGAAGCGAGCATCTCGAACCTTAATCGACCATCTGAAGCAACGAATTTATTGTTACGTCCTTTTTCCCGTGATTTGCGTCGTAGACCGATTTCATGATCTCGCCGATGTTCGGGAACATCTCGGCGATCTGAACAAAAGATGGAGAAAACAATTAAATACAGTCCGTCTGTGTTTTAAAAACTGACTGTAAGTTTGGTGACCGATTTTTGTTGTTACCTGCTTCAGTTCGACTTCGGCGTGCGGCAATAAACTCGGAATAACTGTAACCGGCAGCACCGCGGCGATCGGCGGCTGGGTGTAAACGTTAACGGGCGCGTAATGCGGCATCCTGAATATCGCGGAGGAGGGAACCATGACGACCTGCGCCGTTTCGGGATACCGATTGCACTTGGCGTGTCGAGAGAGTCGTTTTAAATTTCGCTCCTTCTCGAAATTCTCGTGGAAAATCGAGAGCAATCGGATTTTTTTTACTTTTGAATTTTCGACACCGAAAATCGTCAACTCGATTTCGTAAAAAAAATTATCGTGTAACTCAGCATCAGGTTGACCGTGCCCTCCAAAATCGCTCTCTGCGTTCCGCTCAGCAGATACCAATCCTCGTGCGTCTCGCCACGCTGTATCACTTGCGGCGGAATTTCTATGTGACCGCGGTCGATCAGCTCGTCCATCGTGAACGAGCACTCGTCGTATATCTCCACGTGGATTTTCGTCACTCCGAGCGGCAAGAAACTGTCGTCGAAAGACAAACGCTTGGATAAATCTCAGTTAAAAAAAAAGAAAGATTTTTCTTAACTTCTCAAATTTCTGCCTTACCATTATATAACTTTGTTCCAATGCGGATTCTTTCTGCCGTTCGTGTCCGTTTGCGTCTCGTACACCGCATGCCCGACTCGCAATCTCACGTACAGATCCATTCTCGTCATGCCGTATTTTTTTTACTAATTTTGCCTGCAATCCGATTGAACACGATGAACGGCACGAAATTTCTTCGTTTCTTATCTTAAAATTTTTATCTGCATTACGATCAGCTTTGATTTACACTATCAGTCTAAGCCTTGATATTGACTCTCTTGCCGTGTATAAACAATTTGCATTATTTTTTATTTCCTTTTGTTTTTGTTTTTCTTTTTTTTACTTTTGTGTCCAATAAAAAATGCAGGAGCTTCTCGACCCCAAGTATAAAAAATGAATTTTATTTTTCATAAAAGATACATTCTTCCTGGTAAACGTGACGAATAAAACTGCTCTCACTTGCGCAATGGTGACGCTGAGCCTGTCGTTCCGAGGGTCGTGTATCTGCTGAGTTCCCTGAAGCTGCTGGAGCGCCAAGGCGGCCTCCTGCTGCTGCTGCGGCAAATGTTCCTCGAGCCTCAGAAAGCAGCGAGGCAGAGGACCCAGAAAGGCTTAAACAAAAAATATATTAATACTACCATTTTTTTTCGATCCGTCCGCTGATTTTTTTCCACGCTAATTCTTCGTCCTCCTCGATCACAAAAGATCCGACATTTTCACGCCGCGACGCACCGAATTACTGAATTCCTCTTTGTACTTCTACCAGACGACGAATTTCTATAATATCTGCCTGACGCAATGAATCGACTTCGCGGCTCTCGGCGAGGTTCCCGGAGATTTTTGCTTGCCCGTCGGTTCAGCCGGCAGCGGCACGAAGTTCTTAAAGTAGTCGCGATATTTCTGTGGAAAAAAAATAAAACGCGTAATTATTTTGCGATATTCGAAGAAATCACATTTATAATGAATGGATCACCGAAATTTTACTTACATTTTTAGTCTTTGACTGTAGAGACATCGACTCTAGCTGTCGCAAATGATTCGTCACGGCGGAGTGGTCGGAGCGGTCGGAGCGATCTCTATTTTATTCGCCACTTCCGGCGCGATTTTCTTCACTGTTTTTTTCAGTATCCACGGCGGTTTTTTTCTTGTACGGCTCCGATCGCATTCGCGGCGCGTCTCAGTCGCTCGAGCTCCAGTTCCTGGGCGACTATTTGCTTCACCACGTAGGGCACCGCTCAGCGGACTTTGCATTCCGGAAAGATGCCGATTTCGAAGAGATTTCTGCCTGAAACTGTGCAGAGAAATGACTTCTAAAAAAAGTACGATCGAACAAATTGCCGATTGTATAAGAGTTGCAAGCAACGACGCGCAATAACTCACGGATCTAGAATGTAATCGTAGGCTCCGTCGTCATTTTTCATTTGCACGAACGTCAGACCGAGATCCAGCAGGACGTTGAGGAGTCGAACGATGTCGTCCCGTTCCTTCATCGAGTAAAGATGACCGGAGACGGAGCGAAACTTCAGGTTCAACAATTCGGACAAAAAGGGCGCGACGTCCAGCGTCAGCGTCTGAGTGTCGCGGCCGTAGACTCGTTTCCTCGCCATCAGCATCGCGAGGCTTCTGTTAATTTGTGGTTCATCTTTCGCCGAGAAGAGCGCAAAATGAATATTCACGGATCGGCGCGATCGTCGATTTTTCGTTAATTAATTCGTAAAATAAATAAGCCCGAGACGCTCACCACTGCCGGGGTATAAGGTGTGACGAGGCGCTAGAACGCGCTCGTCGAAACGCGCTAAGTCTCCGTCGTGCGCGGCGATACGCACTTCGGGACGCCGCTCGAGTCGAAGCCTCGCACCCAGCGACAAAGGGCGACAAAGAGCAGACAGTCTCGAGACGTTGCGTGGCGACCGCGGGGAGGGGACGCGGGAGACGGCCGAGCGAGATTTCGTCGATGCGCGGTCGATTCGGCGTTTCCCCCACCACGCCGCGTGGGGTCCCGCGTAACGCGCTCGAGCGACAGTGAGGATCTCTCGATCGCGGAGTCGAGACCTAGAAATTGAGACAGACGAGTGAGAAAAGCGGCGAGCGATAAAAAGACGAGGAGTGTCCTGCGCGGCGTCTCGAGCGAGAAATTGTGCGGCGAGCGAGCGAGGTGACGACCTCCGACGCACGAGCGAAGGCGAGCGAGATAAAAGGCCCAGTCCGAGACGAGGGGCACGAGAAAATCCGTGGCGAGCGAGATACGGGAAAAATAAGGTAGGCGAGCGGAGACCCGCTCTTTAAGTACTGTATTGCGCCGGCCGAGGCCGAAGTTTCCTCGGCCCATGAATTCGTCGTGCACTTGATCCAGGCGGACCGGCTTAACCGGGAATTATTGTGTGGAAAAAGGAGAGACGCATTTCCCTGTCGCGAGCTCGAGCCTAGCACGAGCGTGTGCTTTTTGTTGTATCGCTGTTTGACTCCTAAGACCTAATTGAAGATAAAGTCATTATTGTTTTTCCTAGTAAAATTCGAGTTTTATTTCTGTTGCCTCGATTTATTGTTTGTGTCGTTAAAATAACTTAAAGCTGCACCCCCGCGACCCGAGATATTCCGAAGGACGAGCAAGGAGGAATTCTCCCCCTGGTAATTGGGGAAAGAAAAATTAGTTACCTGGCGCTCAACGATAAGGGTAAGAATCGACAAGAGTTAAAAAGAAAATTGAGCGCTGAGTATTGTACGTTGGCGATCGACGACGGTTTCCCGCGTCGTAACGGTGGCCCGTCACAATATTTGGCGCCCAACGTGGGGCCGGCGCAGTTTTAACGGGAAAATTCGTGAAAAGTGCGCGGAATAAAATACGATTTGAACGGAAGACAGACGGAATAGTTCGTGAGAAATTAACCGGACAAAAGGATCCGTTGGTCGAGACGAGGCACGAGCCGCTCGAGGTCACCGCGGTTGTAAACATCGAGTGTAAACACGACGCGCGGGAATCGAGTCCGGCCGCTTCGGAGAGCTCGAACGAAATCGTGCGTGGAAAAAAAATATTCGACGACGAATATTTCCGCGCTTCGACATCGTGTGAACGGAATCCCGCGTCGGTTAAGCCGAGAAATTGAAGCTTCGTGACCAAATAGAGCCAGTGCCGCTCGAGTGAACGCGCGAGTAAACAAAACGTCGCGTGTCGATATCGAGCGAACCCGGTCGAAGCGTTCGAACGAAAGTGCGCGTAAAAGAAATATATTTCGATAAATATTTCAGTGCCGCTCATCCGATCAGCGCGCTCGAGTCAAACGAAGTACAATTTTCGGAACAAATATGGAGAGCCAGAGCGCGTCGCGAACAATAGCTGGCGCAAATGAAGCAGCCGAGACGAACCCAAGTGCGACCGCGACCGCGACCGAACCGGAGGTCGAAGAGGGGGAACAACACAAGGGGGTCTTCACACGCGCGTGGCGAAGAAAACAGAAAGAGTCACTTAAGTGGCTGGACACTGTGCCAGACGGCGTGGTACGTAATTTACTCGCGAGTGCCGGGGCCAGCGTAGAGGGTGACGCGACAACGATTCGCGACCGATATGCGCGGCACCAGCTGCGATTGCACGGGGACCTGGGTACCAAGTGGGACCCGGAGGACGACGCACCTGCGATCACGGGCCCGCCAACGCCGACGCTGCGGATGACGGACGAGATGTCGCACGAGGACGTCCAAAGGAGCCTGCGCGCGCTGCTACTCAACCCGGAAGGAGTACCGGCTGTCGCACGAAACCGCTTGGCCCGTTTCGTGAGCCAGGCGCAGAGTGTTAGCAGCCCGAGAGACCCAAGCCTCGCGGGGCCAGCCAAAAATGACACCAGCGACCCGACACGAAAGGGAGCTGTCAAGAAGCGATTGATGCCACTCCTAGAGGATCGACTTATCGACGGAGCTTGCGTAGTTCCTTCGTCGAGAGGTGGGCAAACGGCGCCTCCAAGGGACAAGGCCTCGAGAAAAGGCCAGGAGGCCGACCCAGAGGGGATGTCCCGAGAAGAGAGCGAGCGTTTGACACCAAGCCTGCCGAAAACCCGGGAGATGGCCACGCAGACAGACAGCGAGAACTCCGGCCGCGACGATGGAAGGCGGAGAGGAAAATCGCTGAAGTCGAAGAGAGACGACCGACACGCTGAGTCGAGCCGCCGAAAGCAAAACAGGCGGGATAAATCGACGCGAAGCGAGACGGACAACAGCGGCAGTTCCACCGACGAGGGTCGCAGACGGAGAAGAAAAGTCGATCGGAAGGCACGACTAGCACGAGACGGACAACGAAAACTCCGACGAGACTCATCGACTGAATCGGAATCACCGGAGGAAAGCGAAGAGACGGAATCGGAATCGTCAACAGAAGACTCCGAGGACGACGACCGCTCGAGCAGGACGCGGCCGCGCCGGCGCAGACACGGCGGCGGCCCACAGCGAGAGCGGACGAGAGACGAACGACGGAACGCCGCGCGGCACGAGCCGCGAAACCACGGCCGCGGGCGAACACGGGACGTGAGCGACATCGCGAGGAGGTGGAGGCTGCAATTCTCCGGTGAAGATGACCTCGGCTGCGACGAGTTCGTGGAGCAGCTGATGGAAAAGATCGACGCTGCGGGAATTCGGCGAGAAGAACGCCTCACCGTGCTGCCCGAGGTATTAAGAGGCAGTGATACATCGAGGAAAACTCCGACGGGGTCGGTAATGTAGGAGTCTGGCCTCCGACTTAAAACTACCGCGAGATGGCGCGCCGCACCAGTTCTCTCTCGTTGATAACGGAGGCGTCGCCACAGTGGGCGTATACTAACACCAGCGGTCTCGCTGCGACACGCCCACATCATTATGGCGAGAATTTTAATATATTATTATATAATATAAATCGAGCGACGATGGTTGCTCGTATAACGCAGTATTGCGTTAGAAACATTTTTTTGCTCACCGAGCGATGAGAAACACGAGCGATTTGCGTTGCTCGGAATTCAGAGCATTACGCTCTGCAGTGCATAGATTATTTCCATGCGGAAATAATCTATGCACTGAAAAAGTACAATAAAAAATACAATTAATCGACACGGGGGTCGATACGCCGCCCAATAGGTGGGAAATTCTCGAGCAATTGACATCAGTCGAGAATTCAGAGCATTACACTCTGCAGTGCATAGATTATTTCCATGCGGAAATGATCTATGCACCGAAAAAAAAAAAAAAAAAAAAAAATACGACTTATCGACTCGGGTGTCGATAGTCCCCCAACAGGCGGGAAATTCTCGAGCGATTTACATCGCTCGAGAATCCAGAGCATTACGCTCTGCAGTGCATAGATTATTTCCATGCGGAAATAATCTATGCACCGAAAAAAAAACAAAAAAAAAAACAATTAATCGACACGAGGGTCGATACTCCGCCCAATAGGCGTGAAATTCTCGAGCGATTTACATCGCTCGAGAATCCAGAGCATTACGCTCTGCAGTGCATAGATTATTTCCATGCGGAAATGATCTATGCACCGAAAAAAAAAAAAAAAAAAAATACGACTTATCGACTCGGGTGTCGATAGTCCCCCAACAGGCGGGAAATTCTCGAGCGATTTACATCGCTCGAAAATCCAGAGCATTACGCTCTGCAGTGCATAGATTATTTCCATGCGGAAATAATCTATGCACCGAAAAAAAAAAACAAAAAAAAAACAATTAATCGACACGAGGGTCGATACTCCGCCCAATAGGCGTGAAATTCTCGAGCGATTTACATCGCTCGAGAATCCAGAGCATTACGCTCTGCAGCGCATAGATTATTTCCATGCGGAAATGATCTATGCACCGAAAAAAAAAAAAAAAAAAAAAAAATACGACTTATCGACTCGGGTGTCGATAGTCCCCCAATAGGCGTGAAATTCTCGAGCGATTTACATCGCTCGAGAATCCAGAGCATTACGCTCTGCAGTGCATAGATTATTTCCATGCGGAAATGATCTATGCACCGAAAAAAAAAAAAAAAAAAAAAAAAAAAATACAGGCGGGAAATTCTCGAGCGATTTACATCGCTCGAGAATCCAGAGCATTACGCTCTGCAGTGCATAGATTATTTCCATGCGGAAATAATCTATGCACCGAAAAAAAAAACAAAAAAAAAAAACAATTAATCGACACGAGGGTCGATACCCCGCCCAATAGGCGTGAAATTCTCGAGCGATTTACATCGCTCGAGAATCCAGAGCATTACGCTCTGCAGTGCATAGATTATTTCCATGCGGAAATGATCTATGCACCGAAAAAAAAAAAAAAAAAAATACGACTTATCGACTCGGGTGTCGATAGTCCCCCAACAGGCGGGAAATTCTCGAGCGATTTACATCGCTCGAAAATCCAGAGCATTACGCTCTGCAGTGCATAGATTATTTCCATGCGGAAATAATCTATGCACCGAAAAAAAAAACAAAAAAAAAAAACAATTAATCGACACGAGGGTCGATACTCCGCCCAATAGGCGTGAAATTCTCGAGCGATTTACATCGCTCGAGAATCCAGAGCATTACGCTCTGCAGTGCATAGATTATTTCCATGCGGAAATGATCTATGCACCGAAAAAAAAAAAAAAAAAAAAAAAAAATACGACTTATCGACTCGGGTGTCGATAGGCCCCCAACAGGCGGGAAATTCTCGAGCGATTTACATCGCTCGAGAATCCAGAGCATTACGCTCTGCAGTGCATAGATTATTTCCGTACGGAAATAATCTATGCACTGAAAATGTACAATAAAAAATACAATTAATCGACACAGGAGTCGATACGCCGCCCAACAGTCTTTGAGGTACCCCGGCTTCAATCTAATCGGTATCGGCGATATGAGCGGTATGACGGGCGAGACTCGCTTCAACCAGTCGGCCTCCTCGTCGGACTCCTCGTCGATCAGTTGCAGACCCGCGAACCGATGAATGCACTCGGGTATCACGCATTCCGAGGATGACGAGCTGACGATCGGGTCGGGGGTGTCGACGTCGCGACTCATCGACAGCGAATTTTCCTTTTTCTGATCCACTTGAAAAAGCAAAGTCGCAACGAATATAATAAGTATAAATAAGTATAAAAAAACTTACGGTTTTCTCGCAAAAGCTCGCTGGTTGGACGCCGGTTGCTGCGGCGTCGAGGGTTCGAGCTCGCCAAACGGTTGAGTGCTGCGATCGGACACGCCGAGCAGCGTGGCGGCTCGATAGGCGCCGGTGAGATGGCCAGTCCCGGTGTTGTAGTCCTTCTGCGTGCCGATTTTCGCGAGATCGCCCGAGCCGAAAATCGGGCAGCCCCGTAATTTCTGTAGTCCTCGTCTAAGCGCGACATCTTCCGCGAGCGCTTCTTCTGTGGCGTTATCTGCATTAAAAAAAAAACAATGAAAACATAACTTTTTCTAATCCCAGGCGATGACTGCGCCGATTGAAGGGTTCAGAAACAAATTATACATTTTCTCCTCAAATCTACAATTTTTTCCCCAATGAGACGCGAAGACATATAATAAAATAAATTAAATAAATTGAAACTCACCAGTTTTCTTGTCAATGGACCCGTCGATAAGCTCTTCTTTGGCAGTAAGAAAGTCTTTGGTATCGGATAGCTGCCTCGGCGCATTACCGGACAGATACTCACGGTTGTATTGTACCATTCTGTTGCTGCTGCTGCTGCTGTTACTGTTGCTGCTGCTGTTGCTGTTGCTGCTGTTGCTGTCCGAGCTGCCCGCTCTGTTTTTGACCGAGCGTCTGCTGCTGCTGCTGCTGCTGTTGCTGCTACGATGCGATGTGCGGCTGCGGAGTCTGCGGAGGCGTCGTGCTAGGCGTTCGTGGCTACGCGTTTCCCAAAACCTGCGGCGCGTTCGTCGATTCGTCCTCTCGGTACACTGGATTCGCTGACCTGAAAATTATACATACTTACCGGCTTATCCGGATCCTTATCCTCGACTATTTTGTCCTTCGCCGGCGCATCTTCGGCGATACTCTCGTCGGCAAAGTTTCCATTTTGCCGGATGTTGTACGGAAGTCCTTGAGGGCCATGAAGTTCTTTAGGGCCGGAAGTTTTTGAGGACCATTTGCTGCATGTTGTACAGCATCATGAGTTCGGGCGAGAGATTCAAGCGCCATTCAAAGCCCAACTCTGAAAAGACAAATATTTTTTAAAACAATTATTTCAACAGCTCAAGAGGAAAAATATTGAGATTTCTCTGTGCTATGATTTTTTTTTTGTGCGGTTAGAAAACTTCTTCCCCAAGAGATTCTCACTTGACACTTGTCAGCAGTCACCGACAAGCTACAACAACCATTATTCAGCAGCTCTGTCAACTTATTGGGGCCAGCAGAAAACTGTTAAGCGAGACAAAATTCTTCCCACAGATTTGTCTCGCAACAGCTTTCTGCTGAGCCTGATTAGTCGACGGAGACTTGGAACAGTAGTTGTAGTTTGTCGACAGCTGGTGGAAAGTGTCAAGCGCCAATCGCTTGTGGAAAGTATTTTTCTAACCGCACCAGCTGTCGACAAACTACAACAACTGTTCCAAGGCTCCGTCAACTTATCAGGGGCAGCAGAAGACTGTGCGAGAAAAAATTTAACAGCTTTCTGCTGTCCCCGATAAGTAGACGGAGCCTTGGAACAGTGGTTGTAGTTTGTCGACAGCTGGTGCAGTTAGAAAAATACTTTCCACAAGCGATTGGCGCTTGACACTTTCCACCAGCCGTCGACAAACTACAACAACTGTTCCAAGGCTCCGTCTACTTATCGGGGACAGCAGAAGACTGTGCGAGACAAAATTTAACAGCTTTCTGCTGTCCCCGATAAGTAGACGGAGCCTTGGAACAGTGGTTGTAGTTTGTCGACAGCTGGTGCAGTTAGAAAAATACTTTCCACAAGCGATTGGCGCTTGACACTTTCCACCAGCCGTCGACAAACTACAACAACTGTTCCAAGGCTCCGTCTACTTATCGGGGACAGCAGAAGACTGTGCGAGACAAAATTTAACAGCTTTCTGCTGTCCCCGATAAGTTGACGGAGCCTTGGAACAGTTGTTGTAGTTTGTCGACAGCTGGTGCGGTTAGAAAAATACTTTCCACAAGCGATTGGCGCTTGACACTTTCCACCAGCCGTCGACAAACTACAACAACTGTTCCAAGGCTCCGTCAACTTATCGGGGACAGCAGAAACCTGTTAAATTTTGTCTCGCACAGCTTTCTGCTGTCCCCGATAAGTTGACGGAGCCTTGGAACAGTTGTTATAGCTTGTCGAGTGCTGATGGAAAGTATCAAGCGATAGCTGCTTGAGGGAAAAAGTTTTCAAACCGCACAAGAAGACAAACATTGCACAGAGCGTTCTCAAACACACAGATGATCATTTCATGTGATAAATGTACCTCGCTTGACAATCTTCTCACTGCTACAGCCTCCGACTAGCTCGTGGTTGTAGAAAAGTCTCAAGCGTGGCACATTTGTTTAATGAAATGGTTATTCGTCAGTGTTTTCTTCACTTGTGTTTGGGGTTGCTCTGTGCAACTGGAGGTTATTCTAACTGTTGTGGGGTTAGAAAACTTCTTCCCCCAATTTGCTGGGCATTTTTCTCGCTCGAAAATGTTCTACAGCCACCGACAAGCTGCAATAACTATCGGTGGCAGGACGGCAGGAGAAAAATGTCACCCGAGAAAAATCTGTAAAAAAATTATTTTCCAATGTACCTGTCATCCTGTGATCCTGCGGTTTAGATGTTCCTTGCTGCTGCCACTGGTAATACTGGTATTCCACCCGCTTCCACGTCGATGGAAAAGATTTTCTCGCACGCCGCACGCACTTTTAATAAATAAAATAACACACGCAGAACACATTTCTGCTCCGGCGGGCTCGGTGCCTGTCAACACTTGTCCCGCGACGAACAATGGCCGCCATTACCGACTGTTGGTAGCAACAGCGACGAATCGATCTAGTGCTCTCTTCTGCTACTAATAATTTCTTCCGCGACCGGCGCGAATGCAGCGCCACCGACGTGATCGAGAACAATTCACACAACCGTGCCAGACAGAAACGAACGCAGATCGTACCAAACGGAAGATATGAACGGGAAAAAGACAAGTAAGTAGTTGATTGCTATTATAATAATTGTTATCGCCCCGATGTCACAATTTCGACAATGATGATGGCGCTTAATCGTTTTTCTCTTGAGAAACAAATCGTCGAACGTCATTTCGGTCGAATCGTCGATCTCGCGAATCAGTTTTTCCGGAAAACGACGATTCGACTGAAATGGCGTTCGGCATGTTGTTTTTCGAGAGAACGACGATTCGATCGAATTATTATTGACAAATTTATGTAGCCCCATAGATCGGACGCGTGCCTCGAAATTAGTTTCATTTTATTAAAAATTATTTATTTTCTTTACAGTGCAGAAACGTAAAGGGACACGCAGCGTCGGGCGGCCGAAAAAAATCGTAAGTTTTTATTTACGCATACGTGCATGCGGAAAGACAATTGTCCTCATTCAACAGAGTTTAACAGTTTGACACAGCATCAGACGACAAGATTTTATCAAGCATATATTATTCTCTTCGCATACACATATGCGAAGGACATATGCATATGATATTACACATTTTTTTGGTTTTTATTACAGAGACCAGCCTCGCCGCCACCGCCGCAGGAGTCGTCGCTGCCGCCGCCGTCGTCGCTGCCACCGCCGCAGGAGTCGTCGCTGCCACCGCCGCAGGCATCGTCGCTGCCTCCGCCGTCGTCGCTGCCGGCGTCGTCTCCGCCGCCGCAGCCCTCTCTGCAACCGCCGTCGTCGCCGCCGTCGCCAGACGAGCCGGCCCGACAAATCGCGGTAAACGCTGAGATTCACGGGGAGCCCCGTCAACAACAGCAGCAGCAGCAGCAACAAGAACAACAGCAACAGCAGCAGCAAGAGCAGCAGGGGTGGCAGCAACAGCGGCCACGACGGTGGCCACGTAAGCAACAGCAGCAGCAGCAGCGGCAGCAGCATCAGCAGCAGAAACAGCCGCAGCAGCAGAAACAGCAGCAGCAAAAACAGCCGCCGCAGCAGAAACAACAACAACAGCACCAGCAGCCGGATGAATTTATCGAGGCCGCGCCGTTGCCGCTCCCGACGCCCTACCATCAGGAGTTTCCTCCGCTGCCCGGCTACCAAGCGACGGAGGAAGAGCAGCAGGGGGTTTACACCCCTCTGCAGCTCCAACTCCTGAAAACACAGGTGGCTTTTTATAATGCCTCCGTGCAGGTAGGGCGGCTCAAGCGTCGAGTGCAGGAGTTGGAAGACGCTGCGGCTTCTCGGCGTTTAAATGCCGATCAAAAGCGAATCGCAGCCCAACTCCTGCGACTCGAAAAACGTAGGGAGCGGCAACGGCAAGGCACGCAGTGACCAGCGAACCGTACTGGATTTTTTTTATTGAATAAAAAGTTTATTTAACTATTCGTCATTGTTGTCGCATTTTATTTTTGCATGTTTCCTCAAATTTTCGATTTTTCGAATCGAAAATTTGAGGTTTTGTTTCGTAACATTTTCACAATTGTCTGCGTGGGCGAGCGCGCATCATTATTACTACTTCAATTGAGGGGAATAGCACATTAGCACTCAACAAATTCGATTTTTTATTGCATATATCGTTACCTCAACTATCTAAAAATACGCTGTCCGAATTTCAAAGTGAAATTCGAATTTTTATAGATTTTCTAACGATCGAACCGAGCGCACGTCGTATACAAACTCGAAGCAACGCGTTTTACGCAGAACGACTTTTCTCGCCTCTGCGGGCATTCTGCCGCAAAAAATAATGAACCGATCAGGATGATAACGTATTTCCAAGGGTTTTTTGCTGGGCATTAAAAAAAAGTTTTAATCGAAGAAAATAGTTTCCACCGCGGCAATTTTTTTAAAATTATTTTCACCTACATTGACGTTCATATTCTTCGTAAAATAGTTAATGTTAAAATTAGATATTTTCCTACAGAAATAATCTATGCACTGAAAATATATAAAATGAAATATAATTTATCGACACGGGGGTCGATACGCCGCCCAACAGGCGGGAAATTCTCGAGCGATTGACACCGCTCGGGATTCAGAGCATTACGCTCTGCTTACAACTAAATATAAAAATGCATTGATTATAATTAAATTAAATTAATATTAAATTATATATAAAAACTGCAATCTATCGACTCAGGCGTCGATAATATGCACTGAAAATATGTAATAAAAAATACAATCTATCGACCCGGAGGTCGATACGCCACCAAACACGCGGGAAATTCTCGAGCGATGCTGCCACTCGTCTCTCGTTGATGGCAAAGATTTCCTCGCACACCGCACGCACTTTTTATAAATAAAAACACAGAATAACTTTTAATAACTACACCGGCAGGCTCAGTGCCTGTCAACACTTGCCCCGAGACGAACGAATGGCCGCCGTTACCGACTGTTGGCGGTAAGGGCGACAGATCCATCTAGCGGTCTCTTCTGCTACCAATGATTTCTTCGGCGGCCAGCGCTAATGCCGCGCCACTCACGTGATCCACAGTGATCCGCACTACCATTCGCGACCGACAAGAACGCGCCATGGACGAAAGGAAAACAAGTAAGTACGCGATTGTTTCCGTATTAATTTACATCGCCCCGGTGTCACATTTGTTTTAAAAATATTTCTAAGAGAGGATTGCACCGGATCGTTGCTCCCTCGAGAAACAAATTCGAATCGTCGATCTCCGGAATCAGTTTTTCGGGAGAACGACGATTCGCCCGAAATGCCGTTCGGCACGTTGTTTTTCGGGAGAACGACGATTCGACCGAAATGCCGTTCGGCACGTTGTTTTTCGGGTGAACAACGATTCGATCGACTTATTATTGTCAAATTTATGTAGCCCCATATATCGAACGCGTGCCCCAACATGAGTTTTATTTTATTAAAAATTATTCATTTTATTTACAGTGCAGAAGCGTAAAGGGACACGGAGCGTCGGGCGGCCGAAAAAAATAGTAAGTTTTTATTTACACTTTTCTTAATTCAGCAGAGTTCAGCAGTTCGACAGAGCATCAGACAGCAAGACTCTATCAAGCAAATATTCCCTTCGCATACACTTATGCGAAGGGAATATTCCCTTCCCTTCGCATACGCATATGCGAAGGGAATATTAGCCTGATAAAATTTCATCGTAAGATCTTCTTTCGAACTGTCAGACGCTGTTGAATTAAGGCGCATAGAAATTTGTTAGTGATAGGCTAATATTCCCTTCGCATACACATATCCGAAGGGAACATTAGCTCAACATCAACAATTTTCTGTCAGTTAAAATTTTGTTTTATAAAATAATATTAACATTTTTATCAATAAGATCTGTATGGCGAACAAAAAATCTTGTTGTAAGATGTTCTGTCAAACTGTTCAACGCTGTTGAATTGTGACTGACAGAAAATTGTTGGTGCCGAACCAATGTTCCCTTCGCATACACATATGTGAAGGGAACATTGGCTCGGCACCAACAATTTTCTGTCAGTCACAATTTGACAGAGTTGAACAGATCAACAGAACATCTTAAGACAAGATTTTTTATTCGTCATAGTTTTTATAAAAAATAAATGTTATTCTGATTCACAAAAAAATATATGTGATATAGCTATTTTACACTTTTTTTTTGTACAGAGACCAGTCTCGCCGCCTCCGCAGGAGCTGCCGCCGCAGGAGCTGCAGCCGCAGGAGCTGCCGCCGCAGGAGCTGCAGCCGCAGGAGCTGCCGCCGCAGGTGCTGCCGCCGCGGGAGCTGCCGCTGCAGGAGCTGCCGTCACTAAGCGAGACTATTCAGCTTGTGGTGCAAGCTGAAGTATACGAGGAGCCCGGCGAACAACAGCAACAGCAGCAACAACAGCAGCAGCAGCACGAGCAGCAGGGGTGGCAGGAGCAGCGGCGTCGACGGCGGCCGCTACGAAAGAAGCAACAGCAGCAACAGCAGCAGCAGCAGCAGCAGCAACAGCAGCAACAGCAGAAACAGACGCAGCAGCAGAAACAGCCGCAGCAGCAGCAACAACAACCGCAGCAGCAACAGCAGCAGCACGAGCAGCAGGGGTGCCACCAACAGCAGCAGCAGCAGCAACAACAACAACAGCAGCAACAGCAGCAGCACGAGCAGCAGGGGTGCCACCAACAGCAGCAGCAGCAGCAACAACAACAACAGCAGCAGCAGCAGCAACAGCAGGACCTCATCGAGGCCGCGCCGTTGTCGCCCCCGACGCCCTACCAGCAGCAGTTTCCTGCGCTGCCCGTCCATCAAGCAGCGCAGGAAGAGCTGCAGCAAGGGGTCTTCACCCCTCTGCAGCTGCAGTTGTTAAAAGCACAGGTGGCATGCTATAATGCCACCGTGCAGGTAGGGCGTCTCAAGCGTCGAGTCCAGGAGTTGGAGGACGCTGCAGCATCCCGTCGATTGAACGCGGAAAAAAAACGAATTGCAGCCCAACTCCTGCGACTAGAAAAACGCAAGGAGCGGCAACGGCAAAACCCACCGCAATAACGCCGGCGGGATTTTTTTTTTAACATTTATCAAATAAAAAGTTTTTCAATTAAGCATTGTTGTCAAATTTTATTTTTGCATTCTTCCCCTAACAATCACGACGACTTTCAAAGTGACTGTAAAAATAACACTCAATAGAAGTTGTTTTTTGCACAGAAGTAGCTTTCGGAAATTGTAAATATGACCTTCGGAATGACGAAACAAAAAAAATGTGATAGTTACATTTTCGTTGCTAGAACCAATATGTTACCGTCAAAACAACCTTGCCGTGAAAAGGGTCATCATGACGGTAAGTTATTGGTTCTGCTGACGAAAAAGAAACTGTAAGATTTTTGGGTTTGGTTATTTTGACGGTCATTTTGATCATTTCGAAAGCTTCTTCTGTGCAAAAAACAACTTTTATTGAGCGTTATTTTTATGGTCATTTGACAGTTTTTTTTAGGTAAAAATGAACATTATCGTGATTGCTAGGGTCTCCTCAAATTTTCGATTTTTCGAATCGAAAATATCACTGCGTTTTGTTTCGCAAAACGCAGGGGTAGTGTAACTCGCTGCGCTGACTAACCTCCGTCCGCGTGGGCGAGCGCGCGTCATTATTCCTAGTACAAGGGGGGACATGGCCGCTGCAGTCAGGCGCGCGTTTTGAATCATAGTCGATAAACTTAGAGCGGTAAATTCGAAATAACAGGGCGCGCGCAGCGCGCCCGTTCGTAGCGCGCCGTGCGACGTGAAAATAACAGGAGCGCGAGCGAAGCGAGCGCGTTGTTGCTAGTAATGTTAAAAAAGCCTAATGTTTTCGGATCAAAGTTGTAATGGCTACCCTGCCCGCAGTGGGAGAATTCTACTTACGGCCTTCAGCGGACATCAGTGCGTAGCGCTGTTATTTTTCCGTAAAATTATTCGAAAAAATGCACAAAAGTTCAAAATATGAATAACATGAGGATCAATTTTTCTTAAATTCTAATAATTACTTCTCATTAAAAAAATCCAAAACAACCAGGGAAAATGGGCCTCCTAATGTGCTATCCGAGGCAGGGGTACTCCCCTCCCCCCGCGACCCCCCGGCAGAACCCTACATTACCGACTTCATCGAAGTTCCCACCATTCCTCCGATGAACTTCACTTTCACACCGGATAAAAAATAAATGGGGGAGGGGGTGTAATCTCGGTCCAGATTTAACGGAATGCTGAATCCGTATTTGGACAATACGAATCCGCACAAGTTTTGCCAATGTCCATCTACATGACGATGTTTCCTACTTATTGGCACCTTTTTGTGCCAATAAGAAACCCGCCCACACTTACCCTCTTATACGGGTGTATAAGTTCCTTTCTATTGTGACCAATAGTCGACATGCGCTTATCAGCACAAGTTTTGCCAATGTCCATCCACATGACAATGTTTACCTACTTATTGGCACTTTTTTATGCCAATAAGTAACCCGCCCACACTTACCCACTTATACGGGTGTATAAGTTCCTTTCTGTTGTGACCAATAGTCGACATGCGCTTATCAGCACAAGTTTTGCCAATGTCCATCCACATGACAATGTTTACCTACTTATTGGCACTTTTTTGTGCCAATAAGAAACCCGCCCACACTTACCCACTTATACGGGTGTATAAGTTCCTTTCTATTGTGACCAATAGTCGACATGCGCTTATCAGCACAAGTTTTGCCAATGTCCATCCACATGACAATGTTTACCTACTTATTGGCACTTTTTTATGCCAATAAGTAACCCGCCCACACTTACCCACTTATACGGGTGTATAAGTTCCTTTCTGTTGTGACCAATAGTCGACATGCGCTTATCAGCACAAGTTTTGCCAATGTCCATCCACATGACAATGTTTACCTACTTATTGGCACTTTTTTGTGCCAATAAGAAACCCGCCCACACTTACCCACTTATACGGGTGTATAAGTTCCTTTCTATTGTGACCAATAGTCGACATGCGCTTATCAGCACAAGTTTTGCCAATGTCCATCCACATGACAATGTTTACCTACTTATTGGCACTTTTTTATGCCAATAAGTAACCCGCCCACACTTACCCACTTATACGGGTGCATAAGTTCCATTCTATTGTAACCAATAGTCGACAAACACGTCTACGTGTAATTATTGCGGTTATGTGAATGCACATAACTTTGCACTACAGTCTTCAAACAGTAGGGAAGTGAGTAAGCTTGCGAGACCTCAAAATTTCCACTAAATGCGAACGCATTACGGAGGCATCACGAGAATAAGTTCGTGTCGCAGGGTCATCTCCTAATGCAATATCACATGCATACGCAATAGCGTAAATTCCACAACTGCAACCGTCTGGCTGTTTTGTAACAGGTTGAAGACATATGTCTTCGCTGCCGATATAAGGAAAGCGTTTTGCAATATAACTCTTTTCCTCTTCGTTTAGCAGCTCATATTCTGTACGGACAAGACTGTCGTATATGAAAAGCACAGTGCCGTCATAATAAATACAACACCAGTGCCGGGACTTGTTTCCACCTATGATTTGCAAATCCCGTTTACCAGCGACGCAAGGCTCAATAAACTTCTGATATGCAGTGTAGGAAGCAGGATTACACTGAAAGGAAGTACTTTCTCTCAAAATGTTTGTAAATGAGTCTATGCACGAGTCCGTCAAGAACGTTGTTGGTCGTAGTACATGTGCAACCACTTTGTTTGTTGAAATATCATTTCGCAATACTTCAAGCAAAGCTCGGTATTCATCCGAATACTGTGTATCATCACTATCGATAGTCACCCAATTCGTAGGTACGTCACTTCCACCATTTTCTTTGGAAGTACTCGGTAAGTCCTCGATTCCTTCAGCAGGGACTACACGGACTCGTTTTGATGGTGATGAAATTTCCACCTTTGTAAGTGATAAGTCTTCAACACTAGGATTGCGTTTTTTCTTTGTTTTTCGGCGCAACGCTTCTTCTCGAGCTTGTATTATGGACTCGGGATCGCGTAATGGCATATTACGTTTCCGACGGCTATCGATAATCTCCGGAAGTAAGCAATCCATGTAAAATCGACACAGATATGGTTCCATTTTGGTCTTCCAAAACGCATCGTCCCTAACGACGGTAATCAGTTTGACATCGACGGATGTCCACATTGCAAATATGCAATACTGCCGCGCAGTGATGTGCAATTGGCCTTGAACTTGATAAAAATAGGCGTGATTCTTGTTCAGCTCATCTTTCTTCTTATCGAAGATGTTCCTTAGATTAGGTTTTTGCTTAATAGCGTCCATCACGCTAGTATCTTTTGCCGAAAAGGGACATTTAATTTCGACAATACCGTCATTATCGATAAGTCCATCGGGAGATGCTCCTAAGTACGGAACTACCGGATCAATGAATAACCCGCAGGGAACAATTTGTTTCCCGATCATTACTTCAACTGCTCGCCGAGCTGCGCCCTCATTTGCGAGGCCGAATCGCGTAGCCTCTGTTTCGAGGACTTTCGGATAACATATGCTAGTAACTAAATTTGTGCACGACGTTGTCGGCAACTTACGGCATATTGGCCCGAACTTCGATGCCGTAATTAATTCCGTACGTAGCTGATGCCAAAGATCAGATTTATTTTGCGAAACTGTGTCTCGTTCAATTTTTTCACGATTACTCTGGTGATAACGCAATTTCGCCATGTGTTTCTCCGCAAGAACATCGAACAACGGTTGTTCTATGTCGGGCCTCTTCGCTGAAGGTCCGTAATCTTTATCGCTGCCCTTACATCTCCGAGATTTATGACGTCTCGCCACTTTATACCGACTATTACGTATATTACTTAAACGCCGGCGTCTTTCCAGTCTTTCTACGAAAGCAACACTTCCTTTATTTTTACGACGATAAAGTGTAGACAACGCAGACTGCGTGTTGTATTGCACGAAAGCCCCGTAACATCTCATTTCATATGAGTTTTTAGCGCAATGATTGATTCGCTTGCCAGAATTCAATTTGTTGACTATCGAATTACAAGCCTCTGCCACGTTGTTCGTGACGCGTTTCAAGAGGCTTCTAGCATGGCCACTTAAATAAGTCACCGCTTCTGAAACAGCGGGATAGACGTTAGCTGCATGGAGCATCGCTATCACGTTCGTTTCGTCGTCGTCCGGTTCGCAAACGATCGGAAGGGAACTACAATTCTCATGGTCACCGAAAACGTGATGAGATATTATTACAATATCGTTGCAGAGCTGCATAGCTTTTTCAGTCTCTGATGAATTCTCAGAGTTGCGCACATCTCTGGCCTGTTCTACTAACTTGCGAATCTTTAATCCGCTGGAATGGACGCATTGCCGGAGATCAGTCACGCTCAGTGGTCCTTTTGCCGTGAGACTGGACAGCTTCATTTTTGAGGCAATCCTTAATTTCCGGCACAAATTTCGAAACAAGTGGTTGTTGCACTCGACTTTCTCTACGGTCACGCCATAATCGCCGTAGGGATTGAGATCGCGAATAGCTTGATATACACTACTGTCACCGTCGGCAATGAGTGTTCGATAAATCAATCCATGCGATTCGATACTGGTTTTGAAACCTTGCACAATGATGTCCGTTTCCATTGCCGTAGAGCTTCCGTCTCGACCCCAGTTTTTATAGCAAACATGTGGCGGTGGCTCTTTGTTCAGCGACTCGGCTCGTGCGTGAATTGCGCAATACTTATTGCGGACACCAACGTACAGAGCTAATTTACTCTCGGCGCCAAATATCATGGCGGCACCAGACAGTGAATCGTATTTACCACCTGTGTAAGACCGCTTGGCCCAACAACCGTCGGCAACAACAGTGATATACGGAACACCGTTGATGGTATGGCCCTTTTCAATGGCTAGTTTCTTTTCTAAAGATGCAGCTCGCTGGCTTTCTGCTTCCGCCATTTCATGGAAATCGGTATATAGTTTATCGCGATATTTGCGATATGTTTTAGCTGTCATCGACGGCACAGCTACGGCAGCTAGAGTTTCCTCTAACGTATTATATCCTGACCCAGCAGTTATAGTACTACATACGGCACTTTCGTTTATGCCGATACACTCCTCGGCGTCTGGATCCGTCCAAGTATCAAATGAGTAATTACACATTTGACATTTAAATGTTAATTTAGTACGCATGCCACGGTCAAGAGTTTGTATCAACTTCAGATCGCTGAAAGGGCATTGCAATGCAGGATGATGATTGTCAAATGCCTTATGCAGTTCATCCAGAAAATAGCTGATGTCAACAATGCGTCGACCCTCAACCTTGACCTCCTTCAGACGGCCTTTGTCGAGAGATTCCTTCTCGATTACCAACTCATGATGTTCAACATCATCCTGTTCTTGCAAGATTCGATTAATTTGCAAACAGGCCGATTCACCGTCGGTACTTTTGCCATTATTCGTAATGGCTAGCTTTTCAGGTACAACACGTTCAACCTGTATATCCTTGTCATGTAAGACAATACTTGGTCTGTCATATACAATTCGGTACAAATCTACATTTGGTAAACTTGAGTTGTTTATTCGCTCGTACGCAGACGGTACGGTGTTCGTGGATTCTACACCACGCGCTTTCGACGCACAAACGTCTACTGGCGAAACATTACTTATACTAGGTTGGCTAGTATCTACACTTACATCTAGGTTCGGAAAAGCAGTGCTTTCCGCACACACGTACTTTGAAAGTACGGGGTTCGTGGATTCTACACCACGCGCTTTCGACGCACAAACGTCTACTGGCGAAACATTACTTATACTAGGTTGGCTAGTGTCTACACTTACATCTAGGTTCGGAAAAGCAGTGCTTTCCGCACACACGTACTTTGAAGGTACGGTGTTCGTGGATTCTACACCACGCGCTTTCGACGCACAAACGTCTATTGGCGAAACATTACTTATACTAGTTTGGCTAGTGTCTACACTTACATCTACGTTCGGAAAAGCAGTGCTTTCCGCACACACGTACTTTGAAGGTACGGTGTTCGTGGATTCTACACCACGCGCTTTCGACGCACAAACGTCTACTGGCGAAACATTACTTACAGTAGTTATGCTATCTACCCTTACATTTAGGCTCGGAAAAACAGACTTTTCCGCTTCTACATACCTGCATTGGTCGGTGTCGCACGTGACGCCACCGTCAATCTGCGGCAATGCTGCAGCTAGCGTACTTACGGCACTTTTGGGGCCATCACCCGTAGAAATGCCGGCTCTAGCTTTCGATCTTCGTCTGGAAATAAAAAATATCATTCGCACCGTACATATGGATAATTGCGAAAAAATCCGAATTTGTAGCATACAATCCTGGCAAATATGCCGACCGAGAGTCGACAGCGACTTGTTCGGACGTTTTTTTAACCGTGGTTTGACCGAGCGCCGACCACAGCTTGCAGCTGTTACGGGTCGGATTGTCACTCACTGACCGTAAAATAACCATCAACCAACTTCGCGGTCTTTTTAAATTTTGGCCGTCCATATTGGATCCGCCATATGGAATTTTAGATTTTCAAAAACTCCCGAATATAAAATCAGTCGGAATCGAGGACGGTCGGTTCGCCGTCTTTTACGATCGGTTACGAATAAAACTGACCATCTGTGCTCGGAACTCGGTCGAAAAGCGGCCAAAAAAACGTCCGGAACCCACGTGTCAGTCGCCGGTCGGTTCGCGGTCTCAATTGCTTCGTGCACTCGGTCGGCATGATTGCCAGGGATTCGAACGATTGAAAAAAAAAACAAGAATATACTTACAGAGCGACGTACGATCCTTTTCGCGAATGTCCTTTATATTTGTTGCGTTGCGCGCCCATCCGCGGTGCGCCGTTTCACAAAACACACAACAGTAAACACTTGTGATTAATCACATCCCGAGAAGTTAATCAACCGAATCCACCCCAAAACTTTAATTTATACGTTGAAAAACAACCGAACACGCGATTTTCACTTGACTGGTTGCGAGTGACTGCTCGAGAGTCAACACGCCAACCGTTACTAATATGCTGGCGTGCGGAGACCTGTATAAACTCGTATAAACACATCGGTATTGTCACGTATGATAACCGACTAAGGGGGTTTCCGCCGGCTGACTCGTAACTCGCGGGCTGCCGCGACGTGGCGCTGGCGTCCATGGCGCCGCGGTCGCGACGTTTTTTTAAACCACGTGCTCGGTCTCGCGGGCCAGTCGTTTGTCGTTTGTCGCGCGATGTTCAATCGAAATGTTCGGATTTTTTTGGTGCGAAGTTATTCTAAGAATTTAATGAAATTTAGCCATCGTGTTATTCATGTTTCGAACAATGTTTTCGAATTTTAAAAAATAATTCGACGGAAAAATAACAGCTTTACGCACTGTTCGCTAAAGGTCGTAAGTAGAATTGTCGTACTGCCGACAGGGTAGCCATAGCAATTTTGATCCGAAATCATCTTTTTTTTCACCATTAATAACGAATTTCCTTATTACCTCATACCTCATACCTCAATGCAGGTAAAAATAACAAGGATGAAAAATTTGACAGGCGTGGGAATTTTTTTTTCAATTTTTACTTCTTTTCACGAATAATGCACAAAAAACCCTTTGAAATATGATATCATCCCATATTTTGTTTTATCTACTTCGTAATTGCCTAAAGAAAACTAATGCTAATTATGATAATGATCGGTTCATTACTTTTTGCAACAGAATACCCGCAGCAGCAAAAAAAGTCGTTCTGAGTAAAATGTGTTTCGCTCGGTTCGATTGTTACAAAATCTAGAAACATTCAAATAGCGCTTTGAAATTTCGACAGCGTATTCTTAGACAGTTAAGCTAACGATGTATGCAATAAAAAATTTTATTTTTTGAAAGCCCAAATGCTATCCCCCCCTAAATAAATGAAAAAAAATTAATTAAATTGTTTTTATTTATCATTGACGGGTCTACTAGCCCATTATACAATAAAATGTATAACCCCTCCACGGCGGGCTGAGGATTGTGTGGTACGACAACGATCTTCTCCGGTGATGTTGTTGATGATGATTCTTGCGAACGGCCCCAGAAGACTGCGTCGTCGACCGCATGACGCAAGCTGCAAAATTAAATAAACGTGGCGTTATCGACATGCATTAAAACATGATGCTTTAGCCCCAACTCTGCTCGAACTGCACAGGCTTATAATATGATGCACACTATTACCGACCAGTCGGTGAAAAAATCTGCATCCCCTTTGGGGGGGGGGGGGGGGGGGGTTGGGTATTTTCAGTGGAAAAAGGCATATTTTTCAGGATTTCTTGAGGCGATATAAATAATGATAATCAATTAAATCTTTTTCCACATAATAGTGGTACATTTCAAGAATATTCTGTAAAATTTTCATAGAAAAAAAATAATAATGAAGTGATTGGCAGAGAATCTCCGGAGGCGCCGCGAAAAAAAGTTTATTTGCGGTATTCATCATAACTCGCAACAGAATCATCCGAAACAAAAAAGTCAAAATGCATTTGTTAAAGGAGATGTTTTTCGAGGCAATGACGAGGGGATTTTTTTTATTTTGATTTTTTAATTTTTCGTACCACTTGGGATCCAAAAAGCCGATTTTCGCTTACAAAAATCGGCTTATTTGATGTAAAATTAGTAATTATTGAAAAAAAAACAAAAAACCTCTCGTCATTACCTCGAAAAACATCTCCTTTAACAAATGCAATTTGATTTTTTTGCTTCGGATGATTCTGTTGCGAGTTATGATGAACACCGCATTTTTTTCGAGGCGCCTCAGAAGATTTCCTGCCAATCAGTTGATTATTATTTTTTTTTTCATAAAAATTGTACAGAATATTCTTGAAATGTTATTGCTATTATGTGGAAAAAGATTTAATTAATTATCACTATTTATATCGCCTCAAGAAATCCTCAAAAATATGCCTTTTTATTTTACTGAAAATACCCTACCCACCCTCTTAACAAATCGTGCTGAAACGAGAAAAAAAAAGAAGGCGAACCTGTTCAGAGTCAAAGTCGGCAAGCCGCGTCGGTAACTCCGGAATTGCGCCGTGGGAACTGACCCTTGTATCCAGCTGTGGCGGTTGCGACGGAGCTGCTGGTGCTGCTATCCTTGCGTTGAATTTTCTTCAGCGACCCCAACATCGACTCGTGGCTGCTCTTTGAATCCGGAGTTCCGTTGGATTAATTTTTTCTCTCGCCTTCGCTCTCGTCGGTCTCGCTGAACAATCCGGACGTTTAATTCTGACTGTCCACTCCGAGAATGGCTGCTGGATTTGATTTACAGTATCAATTTTTTTTTAATTAAATAAGGCAAGCAAAAATATAAAGTAATCATTGAACTCACGGAAATAAATTTTCGTCTCCTCCGCCACTTCCTGGGCTATCAGTCTCCCAGTCCCAACACTTCTGAATGACACGCAACAGCATCAACGAGACTGGAAGAAGCTGGCTTGGATCTTCGGGATGCTTATCGACTGTCTGTTGCACAGCGGTGTCACTGTAAGATTCAGCTGCCTCTCGTAGTTTCCCTGACGGAAGAAATTCTCGCAGACCTTGTACAACCACTTTCTCGAGATATCCCATGGCTCTGCAAATTAAAATAATAGTTACATATCCATTCAATTGTAGAAAAAAAAATTACTGTGCTCCCAACGCAAATGAAAACAAATATTAATAAATAAAATTGCAACCGACAAGCTGAAACAACTATGCTCATCAGGCTTCGTCAACTTATCTGTCGTAGCAGAAAACTGTTAAGCGAGACAAGTTTGTGGGACGAAGCATTCATCGACACAAGAGAAATTTGCCTCGGTTAGAAGTTCTCTACTCCCACCGGACAAGTAGATGGAGTCTGTCGACAGCTGTAGCTACTTGTCCGTGGCTGATGAAAATTAACCAGCGATAAACCATTTGTCGAATGAAATGTTATCGACAGAAACTCCACAACATAAAAAGAGCACAGAGCGCTTGACACATGTGTCATATATTTGAGCCCAGTCTGTTCGCTCTTGGAGTTTCAACACTTCATTCGACAAGTGTTACTCGCTTCAGATTTCACTGCTGCCAGCGACAAGCTGAGACAACTATGCTCCGCCAGGCTATCAGGCTCCGTCAACTTATCTGTCGTAGCAGAAAACTGTTAAGCGAGACAAGTTTGTGGAACGAAGCATTCATCGACACAAGAGAAATTTGCCTCGGTTAGAAGTTTTCTACTTCCACCGGACAAGTAGATGGAGTCCGTCGACAGCTGTAGCTACTTGTCCGTGGCTGGTGAAAATTAACCAGCGATGAACCATTTGTCGAATGAAATGTTATCGAAAGAAACTCCACAACATAAAAAGAGCACAGAGCGCTTGACACATGTGTCATATATTTGAGCCCAGTCTCTTCGCTCGTGGAGTTTCAACACTTCATTCGACAAATGTTATTCGCTTCACTTTTCACTGCTGCCACCGACAAGCTGAAACAACTATCCTCAGGCTCTGTACACTTATTACTGGCACTAAAAAACTGCAGTGAGAAACAGTTTGACATAATTAACAATATTTATTACACTAACCTGCTTATGAGCTGCGAAGCCTCCTACGTCTTCCCACGTATTTGTCGTCGATAAAAAATATCTTTCGTCGTTCCGTCACTCACTGCACGCACTATCTTAAATAAAAACACAAACTTTTCCCGAAAATCAAAATCTTCAATAAGCGTTTGCGGGCGGCAATAGCTGTCACTTTCGTATTCGGACGGACGCGCGGCCGTGTCGCGATCTACACTAACGCCATCTCTCGGACTGTCCGCTGTCAGCTGGGTGTCCGCCGGTACGCGTACTTGCAGGGTGAAAGTGAAATGTTAAAAATGTGTTTTCTCCGCTATTTATGCATCGATTTATATGAAACAAAGCTTAAAATGCTTGTATTTTATTCTCGCACGACACGATCTATGCGGTCGAGGCAACAGGTGAAATTCCAACATTACGAATCTGTTTTACCGATTCAGTTACCATCTCGGAAAAATAAGTAAAACTACATTTTTCGTGTTGCATCGACCACATTGTCCGACGATTAGGTCCTGCGCGAATAAAAAACGAACATTTCAAGCTTTGTTTCATTCAAATCGATGCATAAACAGCGGAGAAAACAGCTGTTAAACTCCGACGATGTCGGTAATGTATGGTTCTGACAACCTAGTTTCAAATCACTCAAATTTTTTTTTCGAATTTCGAAATGCCAAAAGCTCATGCTCTCTTTGCCGTCATTTTATATTTTTGTTTCAAATTTCATCGCGATCCGACGCACCGTTTCGGAGAAAACACCTTCGAAGTGATGCGGGCGCGCAGGCGAGGTGTCGCGGGGGGGGGGAGGGGAATACCACTGCCTGTGCATTGCAAAGGCAAATTAATTATTTCGCGAGTTGTAACATTTTATACAAAAAATGCATAAAAAAATATTATTACATAAACAAACCGATTTAATTAGTTAATTAATAACCCACGACAATTTTATTTGACAAAAAATTTGAAATTATTCGACCCGCCCATCACCTTGATGGGCGGAGCAATGCCAGCCCGCCCGTTCCGGCGATCGGGCGGGCTGCTGGCCATCGGCGCTAGCGCCATCTCTCGGATGCATGCTGAGCTCTGCTTTTTCTCAAATTTTTTGACGGCCGATAAGTTGAGCTAAAAAAATGTTTGAAACGTGTTTTCTCCGTTGTTACTGCATCGATTTGGATGAAACAAAGTCCAAAAAAATTGTTTTTCTTCCGCGCAGGGCATAAGCTTCTGGCGATACGATTTGGTGAGCGCAAGAGTAGATATATGATAATAACTCCGATGATAATTGAAACTGTAAAATTTTTTTTGGAATTTGGAAACGCCAAAAGCTTATGCTCTTTTTGCCATCATTTCCTACTTGTGTATCAAATTTCATCGCGATCCGACCCACCGTTTCGGAGAAAACACGGTTCAAACATTCGAAGTGGCGATGGGCGCGGGGGCGCGGGGGGGAGGGGAGTATCACTGCCTCTTAAAGGGCCGAGCCATCCAGTGGTACCGAGCGAACCGAAGGTCGTGGTCCTCATGGCGTGACTTCCTCGGCGAGTTCCGCGACTGGTTCTGCGCGGACTCGGACCAAGAGGGGGTCAAGGACGATATTCGGCGTCGGACTCAAGGCGCGAACGAGGACGCAAAAGATTATCTAATCTGTGTACAGGGACTCTACGCCCGGCTGAAGAAGCAAAAGAGTGTCCGCAGCCAGCTCGACCAGGCGTACGCCGGGTTGAAACCGGAATACTGGGACCTGCTCGATCGCCGAGATTTCCGGACCTACGGCGAGCTGGCGAAAGAAGCCACGCGCGTCGAGCGCCGGTGGGCTCGAGCCGAGGCACGACGACCACCGCCAAGTCGCGCCGAGTCTCACGCGAAAGAGTTCGCGAGGAGGGAGTCGACGGCAATAGCCGCGAAACCGACCGTGTCGACAGGAGCTCGCAGGCCACCGACGAGGCCTCAAAATCGCGCGCAAGCCGCGCAGGTCGAGGCGGTGGAGAGCGAAGCAACGGACGACACGACGACGAGCGAAAAGAAAAAGAGAAAGAGGAAGAAAACCAAGAAGAAACAGCAACGCGACGAAGTGGCTAGCACCGAGACGACCGCGGGAACAGACGACCCGCCGACGACGGCACCGCCATCCGCGCAAACGGCCGCGCCGCGGACGCAGCGAAGACCGAGTTCGGGCGGTAACCAGCGCACCGAGCGACCGGCCGCGCCGCGAAACGCGCCGGGCGAGAGCGAGCGACCTCAGCCCTTCTGCTTCAACTGTGGTGAGACGGGACATTTCGGACGATATTGTCGAAACGCACGGGTTCAGCTGTGTACCGCGTGCGGACGACGAGACGTCTCTATAAGAGACTGTGGGTGCGCGCTGTCAAAAAACGGCAGCGGGAACTGGCCGCAGCGGGGCGGCCAGAGCCCGGCGTAACCCGCGAAAACCCGCAATCCGACGAGACAAACCAGTGTCGAGATTCCCTGCCTTGTTCGTCCCGGGGTGCAGTTTTTGTTGAGCGCGCGAACAGCGAGAACGAAACTGTAAATGCGAATGTTGCGAGCGTAGCGAGTATTTGTGTATCCACTCTAGGTAACGAACGAGAAGGTGAGTCTCCTCCCAGGTTGACCGGCATATGGACGTTAGATGAGACAAGTAGTGACGAATCGGAGGGCGAGGGCGTGGAACGCGAGGCGATCGACGTAGCGACCGAGTCCGGTACACCCGCGAGGGGGGGGACCGTAGAACAAAGTCGCGTCGCGTCGGCAAACCAAGTAGGTTCGGGCCAAGCGAGCGATGTTGCGCTTGGGACGAGCTTGCCGCGATCCACGGGTCTGGAATTATTTCCGCCGCCACCGGAGTGTGGGACGCCCGCGAACGGGGTGTCGACGAGCGAAATAAAATCGGACCAATGGCACTTGAGCGTATCAGCGGCGGACGTGCCGCCGGACGCGGATCTTGAAGCATTCCCGCCGCCACCGAAAGATTGGAAACGTGAGGGGGGACGCGTACGAATTTTCGCGGAGCTGTTGATCGGCGGACGAACGTTAGACGGCTTAATCGACACAGGCGCGACAGTCTCGGTATTCGGGAAGATCGGGTTGACCATTGTGAATACTCTCGGCCTAGATTACCGGGAGAATCCGCCGAACGCGAATAAATTCGTAACGATGGCCAACGGAATGCCGGAAAGAGTACTCGGAGAAGCACTTTTCCCAATAGACCTCGACGGCGAGCGTCATTGGTTTCCGGCAATCATCGTGCGAAACCTCAGATCAAATTGTTTGCTCGGAATGGACTTCGTTCACGCGTTCGGGATTAACGTGTACGGCAGACGCGGGACGTGGGGAATTGACGGGCGGGGCTTCGAGAGGCCGATCGCGCGATCGACTGACGAAATCGCCACCGTCGGCGTGTGTTTCGGTATAGAAACCCCCATACCCAACGAACGCGAAAGACTAGACGAACTGCTCGACCGAATAATTCCGACGATGCCGCGAGATTTCGGAAAACCCGTGACCTTGACGCAACACAAGATCGACGCACCGCGAGACAGGCCCATCAGGCAACGTATGTATCGACGGTCTCCCGTTGTAGCCGACGCGTTGCGCGCCGAGGTCGACCGAATGTTATCGGCGGAAATAATCGAGAAATCGTGCAGCGACTGGGCGAGTCCCCCGGTAATGGTACCGAAACCGAACGGAACGTATCGATTTTGTGTAGATTACCGCGAGTTAAATAAAGTCACGAGAAAAGACGCGTATCCGTTGCCGCGAATGGACGCGATACTAGATAAATTGCACGAAGCAGTGTATATTACGACGCTCGATATGAGTGCGGCCTACCACCAAATTATGATGGAGGAGGGGAGCCGGCACTTTACCGCGTTCATCGCCGACGGAAAAGGACTATTTCATTTTCGTAGAATGCCGTACGGCCTGTGCAACGCGCCGGCGACGTTCCAACGGTTAATGGATCGGCTGATCGGACCTGAGCTCGAGCCACACGCGTTCGCGTATCTCGATGATATTATCATCGTTAATAGTACGTTCGAGGAACATCTAATTTGGATCGAAAAAATTTTGACCATAATTCGCGACGCGGGTCTGATAATAAATTTCGAGAAAAGCGAGTTCTGCCGGGATGAAGTACGGTATCTCGGGTTTCTAGTAAATCGCGACGGCCTACGACCGGACCCGGAGAAGATTCGCCCAATACTCGAGTACCCGCGACCGCGAAACGCGACGGAATTGCGCCGATTCAACGGTATGGTGAATTGGTATCACCGGCATTTAAAAAACATTTCGGCTATCGCGGGACCGCTGAATCGCTTGACGAGCAAAACCGTCGAGTGGAAGTGGACTGAGATCGAGGAGGCGGCGTTCCGCGCAGTAAAGAAAGAAATCGAGAATGCCGCGATACTAACGTTTCCGAATTTTGATCTTCCCTTCATACTGTACACAGACGCGAGCGACACCGGCCTCGGCGCCGTGTTGACTCAGAAAACCGACGACGCCGAGACGTTAATCGCGTGCGCGAGTCGCGTAATGATCGGAGCCGAAACGCGTTACACGGTCACCGAGAAAGAGTGTCTCGCAGTCGTGTGGGCTGTGCGGAAACTTCGAGCGTATCTCGAGGGGTACCTGTTCACCGTAGTGACGGACCACAGCAGCCTACGCTGGTTGCATAATCTCCGCGACCCAGTAGGTAGGCTCGCGAGATGGGCATTCGAATTATCGGGGTATAAAATGACGATAGTCCATCGGAAAGGAACCGAAAACGAAGCAGCCGACGCGCTCTCGCGTATGTTCACTGACGAAGAAGTGAGAATTGCCGAATCGCTCGACGCGCTCGAGGAGATAGCCGAAATCGACTGGTACCGCGAAAGATACAATGCGATCGAGCGAAATCCGCGCGCGTTCGGCGACTGGACGATCGATAACGGACATTTATATTTTTACCGACCAGACCCGTTGAAAGAATCGAGTGGCGACGACCCGGACGCGTGGAAACTCGTAGTACCGTCGGAAGAGTGCGACCGATTGCTCGAGCAAGCGCACGACTGCGAACAAGCCGGCCACGCGGGCGTCGAACGGACGTATCGACGGCTCGCGACGTATTACTACTGGCCCGGAATGTATCGAGACGTGAAGCGACACGTAGGTAGGTGCGTGACGTGCGCGATGCACAAGGCGAATCAGGCGAAACCGATGGGAATGATGGGTCCGCGCGTAGAGCATCACCCGTGGGACGTAGTAGCTGCCGACGTGATGGGGCCGTATCCGAGGTCGAAGCTCGGTAATAAATACCTCATCGTGTTCGAGGATTTATTCACGAGATGGGTCGAGTGCGTGCCCGTGTCCGCCGCGACGGGAAAGACCATCGCCGAGGCGTTCCGTACGCGCGTGATTTGCCGTTGGGGGACACCGCGCGTGCTGCTCACGGACAACGGAACCGAGTTTGTAAATCAAACGATAAAAAGACTGACCGACGAATACGGGATCAACCGAGTTTTGACGCCGCCGTATCACGCGCAGGCGAATCCGGTTGAACGAGTAAACCGAAATTTAAAGACGATGATCGCGAGCTACGTGTCCGCCGATCACAGCGAGTGGGATTTGCGCATCGCGGAGTTCCAATTCGCGTACAATACCGCGGTACACTCCTCGCTCGGAGTGAGTCCGGCGTTCTTAAATTTGGGACGCGAACCGAGACCCGCGCAGCACCTCCGCCGCATGATCGAACGCGACGTGGCACCATACGCACCGAACCGAGAAAAGTGGATAGCGAGAATGCGCAGGCTCGTCGAGATGCGCGATCTCGTCACGCGAAAAATCCGCGAAGCCTCGGAAAAGCAAGCGAAATATTACAACCGGCACCGACGCGACGTGACGCTACACGTAGGCGACCGAGTCTATCGGCGTTACCGCGTACTCTCAAAAGCGGCAAATAACATGACGTCGAAGCTCGCGAAGAAATACGCGGGGCCGTACGAGGTCTCGAAAGTCGTGTCGCCGAGCGTCGTTGAACTGTCAGGTCTGAATGGTCAACCTGCGGGGAGATATCACATAAAAGACTTGAAGTTTGTAAAAAGCGAAAACCCGGACCGAACTGAATGAATTATAATTAAGTATGACTTGTCTAGAACTGCGGTACCAAAATTGCGAATGATTACAGAGATAACCATGTCGGCTCGAAGCCAGATTGCGCAGACAGAGCAGGAGAAGACGACGCAGAACCAGCTGGCTGCCATTCGGGAGGAAGCGAGACGTCGGTACCACGGGGAGATACCCGCGACAGCCAGAGGCGAAGAACTAACGGCGGAGGACGTCTCGACCCCGCTAGAGGAGCAGCTAGCGGCAATCCGCATCGAGGCTCAGCGGCGCTACCACGAGACGCAGCAGACGCCGGTGACCGAAGCCGACACGGCAATGGAGCTACCGAGACAACTGGCGGAGGTCCGCGAGGCGGCCCGCCGCCGCTACGAGGCGCAGCGCGGAGAGGACGTCCAGCCAGCACCGCCGCAGACTCCTGGCCCCTCGAAGCCGAGCTCTCTGCCATCTACTGGACCCGCCGAGCCGAGATCGCAGCTGCAGACCAGACCGGCAGGAGCTGGCGTGAGTAGCTCGAGCTCACCAGCAACGACCGCCGTGACGACGCGCCATCCAGGAGGAAGAGGTCGCACCGCGCCCGGCTGCCTTAACTGCAGACAGCGAGGCCACTCGTGGAAGAGGTGCACTCGCCCTCTCCGGCCGGATTTTTGCCAGCGCCGCCATCGAGACGGCGTGACAACGGCGCAGTGCCCCGGCCCGCACGGGATGGAGCGTGCTAGACAGGAAGGACGAGCTGAGCAGGTCCTCCGGAAGCTGGCGAAAAATCGGCAGCAGGCATCGTCGATCGACATGGCCTGCCCGCGCTGCTTCGAGGACGGACACGGCCCCAGAGATTGCCCGCGACCCTGGACACCGGCTGACCCCGTGTACTGCATCAGCTGCTACCGGTTGAACTACACGCGCGCGACGTGCCCGACGTGCAACCCGCGTCAACGCTACTGAGCGTACGGGTAAACCGCCGGCGAAGGGATTCCGCTCGAGCAGATTACTGGTGCCAAAGATGCCTCGGTTCTAATTCCGTTACAGTTCTAATTTTTTTGTTTTTGTTAAGATTAGTGCGAGAAACCGACTCGACACGGAAAGACAGAATGTTTTTATTTTTTTCTTTGTTTTCATGGAATAAGAACCTATTTTTGTTGTGTACGCTCGAGCCGACACTCGCCGTGCCGAGATATTAGGTTAAGATTATTTTTGTAACGCTAAAATTCTTATTTTTGTTTGTAAAAAAAAAAAAATACATATTTTATTTTGTTTGCTTAGCCACGATTTGTTCTTGAAAAGGTTCGCTATGGGAAAGAGGTTGTGGGGTGCGATCGAGGGGCGCCTGGAAGACGTCGCGCGTTAGCTGCAGATCGGCGCTTGCCCACCGTGCTGGAGACGGTAGTCCGGGCCTAGCGGGGGGGGGTGTGACGAGGCGCTAGAACGCGCTCGTCGAAACGCGCTAAGTCTCCGTCGTGCGCGGCGATACGCACTTCGGGACGCCGCTCGAGTCGAAGCCTCGCACCCAGCGACAAAGGGCGACAAAGAGCAGACAGTCTCGAGACGTTGCGTGGCGACCGCGGGGAGGGGACGCGGGAGACGGCCGAGCGAGATTTTGTCGATGCGCGGTCGATTCGGCGTTTCCCCCACCACGCCGCGTGGGGTCCCGCGTAACGCGCTCGAGCGACAGTGAGGATCTCTCGATCGCGGAGTCGAGACCTAGAAATTGAGACAGACGAGTGAGAAAAGCGGCGAGCGATAAAAAGACGAGGAGTGTCCTGCGCGGCGTCTCGAGCGAGAAATTGTGCGGCGAGCGAGCGAGGTGACGACCTCCGACGCACGAGCGAAGGCGAGCGAGATAAAAGGCCCAGTCCGAGACGAGGGGCACGAGAAAATCCGTGGCGAGCGAGATACGGGAAAAATAAGGTAGGCGAGCGGAGACCCGCTCTTTAAGTACTGTATTGCGCCGGCCGAGGCCGAAGTTTCCTCGGCCCACGAATTCGTCGTGCACTTGATCCAGGCGGACCGGCTTAACCGGGAATTATTGTGTGGAAAAAGGAGAGACGCATTTCCCTGTCGCGAGCTCGAGCCTAGCACGAGCGTGTGCTTTTTGTTGTATCGCTGTTTGACTCCTAAGACCTAATTGAAGATAAAGTCATTATTGTTTTTCCTAGTAAAATTCGAGTTTTATTTCTGTTGCCTCGATTTATTGTTTGTGTCGTTAAAATAACTTAAAGCTGCATCCCCGCGACCCGAGATATTCCGAAGGACGAGCAAGGAGGAATTCTCCCCCTGGTAATTGGGGAAAGAAAAATTAGTTACCTGGCGCTCAACGATAAGGGTAAGAATCGACAAGAGTTAAAAAGAAAATTGAGCGCTGAGTATTGTACGTTGGCGATCGACGACGGTTTGCCGCGTCGTAACGGTGGCCCGTCACAAAGGATATGAGAGCTTAATGGGTTGAGCACTGGCAAAACCAAAATTCCGGGCGCCGAAGGCGTAATTCGTGTAGGGCATTACGCGCCAGTCCTGGCGCGTCATAACGACCGTCGTGATTTTGTCGTACAGCTGAAACAACTCCAAGGTCCGCGAGACAACTCCCAGTTTCGCGGAGAGGCTTCCAGATAATTTTGAAATATTCCCTGGGCCAAACGTTCGGTTTCGCCTGTGAATTTACAGCACCAAGTCGATCGATTATTACTAGATATTTACATTTAAGTTTTTGCGCCTATCCGACGAGCAAAATAGTATTTTTTCACAACTTGTAGAAGCCTTTTTTTACCGCTATGAGCAGCTTTCAAAACGACCTGCGACCTGCGACCACACGTTCGCGAATCGACAAATGACCACCCCGTGTCATCGGAATTTGCAGGATATCCTTTCAGCAGTTGAAGAGGCCTCTCTTAACGTCCTTCAGGCCGAGATGATATTTGCTGTCGATGCAGCTCTCGGCCATGTACTGAAGAGCGCAGAGACACGAGCGAATATCGCAGCCGAGCGCTCGGCCAGCTGAAGAAGCGCGTCCAAGTCGGCCTTAATATGTTCCTTGCGCGCTATCGTCGCGAGACGATCCGCGAGACGCGCAGTGCTCACTTTTGGAACCGGTACTGTAAAGGCTATTGCTCTAAAAAAAGGGCTCTAAACAAAACACCAGAAATTGACTAACAAGTAACGGAATAAGAGATATCAACGAAAAAAAAATTACTTGAACGAGAGAGTGTAAGCCTCGTTGCAGATACAAATCACCGCTCTCTTGCAACTCTCGGAATTCTTTGCACCACCGTCCGCCGCTTTCTTTTTCTTTCCCTTAGTCACGAGTTTGCCTTCAACAAATTTCGACTTCGTCGAGAACGAGGCAGTTGGTCCTCGGATCGTAGCCCATCAACGAGCGCACTTCCGTCGACGCCAGGAGAGCCTGACGAAAAGCGTCGGTGCCGCGATCGTCGCTCGCGTTCACCTCGACGACGTTTGGCGTCGTCCACGTGTTTGGCGATCGAATGGGCGAGGGTCGTTTTTCCGAGTCCCGGCACACCAACATTAGGCGCACAGCAGCATTAGGCGCACAGCAGCCGTTGGCGCACAGCAGCCGTTGGCGTCCAGCGGTCATTCGCACCCATTCGCTTCATTTGCAGTAAACAATGGCAATGCTATTCAAAGACGTATAGCTTAATTGGTATACAATAGAAAACTACCAAAAACATTCTGCACTTGGTAGTCTTATACGCGTTTATTCCCATTCCAGTCGGTTTACCGGTTCTATTATATACGATGCTACACTGCCTTGTACGTGGCAATAAAAACAGACGTTCTCGAGACGACTTACATCAACGACCTTTTTGTCGTTTCCATATCTGACAACAGTATGAATGTTGGATAGCGTTTCGCCATTTATGCAAGTGGCAAATTGTTCTCGAACAACGCACGGTGTCAGCACAGCATAATTTCGAGCCATGCAATCGCACAATGACGGGCAGTGACAGTCGGATATTCTCACGAAATAGCGGATTTTACCAATACGAGACGAATTACCCTCTGCAGAGTACACAGCAAATGCCGAATTAGTTCGTTTGCTGCGTTTATATTCAGTACACGAATACATGACATTTCTTTGGAGAAGTCTTTTGTAGGTGAAACATGTCGCTACTTGTACGTTTGCCGCTTCAAGAAGTTGCTGTAACTCCGGTGAGATCTGGTGCAGTTTCGTGCCTTTCCCAACGATATATATGGAATCGGAAACTCTATGTCGCTTTATTCTTCCACGCTTCGAGTTCAACTGCTCGCAAAAATCATACGCAGGTCGTCCTTCGACCAATTTCTCAGCTTTAAAAGTCGTCAGACGCAGAAACATCGATACGGCTTTGTAAATCTGCAACTGCGCAGAGTTACTTCCGTGCACCATCAATTTTAATCGTCCATTGAGGTCTTCGAATGGAAAACACGAAGTTGTCCACAGAGGTCCGAATTGTCGCACGTTTTCGGCTAAATGAAGTAGCTGGTGAATATTATTCGTCATATTTCTCCTACCGTACAGATGTTCGTACCTGCAAACAAACTCTCGAAGTGCGCGCTCTGCAACTTCAACTTCGTTCGGAGATATCGACGACTTGCACAACAGAGATATCCCTTGCACTAACAGTAAATAGTGATCGAAATAGTTTTGTTCCAGCAGGTCGTAGACGCAGGGTATCGAATAATAGAACAACCATGCTTTTCTTTCGTGCGCTTTCCAGTACGGTAAATGTTGCGATATCGATCGAGGAAGTCTTTGAATGAAGGACGGCGGCGTGAGAGCCTTCAGCCGCGTATCTACGAGCGCGATGTGTTCCGATATTGACGAAAGATGTACAGCAGATAGGAACCAAAACTTCATTAGATCCTTCACGACACCTTCAGCAACGCAATGCATCATATCGACACTAATTGCTCGCATACTTTGGTGCACGATGGTCGACATTATTGACGGACCCTTAACACCGCAGACTGATGTGCCCGCGTCAAACGCTTGTTGAGCGTGTTCAATTGTCTCAGCGTCACTGCGCAAATTCAGTAGTGGCTCGTACGGCCAAATGCGAACGTTTTCACCCTCTTCTGTCCATTGCACGCCTTCTTGCTTACATTTTTGACAGCCGAATTTGCCGTTGTACTGTTTCATATTTAAAAACAAAGCCTTAGCAGGCAGGTCACATGTGCCGCAAATTATCATCCCCTTCACGATGACGGGTTCGTTGGCGTTTGGGATTTCCACATCAATGCCTTGTCGCAATTGCCTTATGCTGTCTTGAAGTGGTGCCAGATACAAGTTTGGTATCGGTTTTTTGTCACCGAACCACAAACCGGCTAAAATTATATTTTCTTTCTTTGTTCTCGCTGCGAACGGCAGTTCGTTGATAATTAGATATACCGGCCATATATTGAATTTCGATGACTTAAAAATATGTACTCCATCGGTGTACCACGTAAACGAAATGTTTGCACGGTCATTGAGGAAACCATGCTCCTCACATAATTCTTTGTAAACAGCACCGTCGTAGATGTCTTCATAGTTCCTGACATTCTCACGATCTCTGGTGTGTCGATGCTGCAACATATCCTGGAAGCCGGGACGTTTGTACAGGGCCTTTAGTTGCGAGATTATGGGAGCTTCTATGAAGTACGTGATATTATCCGCGCTACCACACGATGGGCAGACGGAATCCGGGCGATCAACGTTTTGCATGCAGATTTCGCAGAAGTAGTGGCGGATCAAAGGCGTTTCAGTCTTAGTGAAAGATTTTCTAAGAGCGTACAACGTTTTCTTGCAATTGTTGCCAGGAGGACAGTGGAGTTCTACAAGACGCAATACATCCGAAAGTACTGCATCAGACATATTATGCCGGAGTGATATGTTGAGAAGTGCTGTCGAGCTTTCTGCTGTTGTTAACGGAGCGCCCTCATAGAGAGATTCATCATCGTCTCGTTGAGGTGCATCTTCCCGATCGTACAGCCGTTCATCATCGTGTTCATCGCTGCTGTACACGCTCTCGGAATCGTCATCTGATGCAATACTGCTAACCGATTCGTCGATCGATTCATTAAAGTCCTGTTGGTCGTCTTCCGACGGCACTTGCTCGCGCTCTGGATCGGCCGGACCGCATTCAGAATTTTCGTTATCAGTCTCTGACTCCGGTTCATCGGAAATTAGCTGGGACTGGTCAGAGTCTGACCTAGATTCATCGAAACTCTGTTGTCTTTGCTCTTGTTCAATTTCTCCGAGATTATCGTTTGGACTGGCGGGACCTGCAGCACTTTCGGCATTTGTCCGTGGAAGATCTTGATGCAGATAACGTCTTAATCGTTTTTGACTTGGCCATGAATAATCGGCAAATCGTTTGTATCCATCCATTTTCCACGTTCGAAAAAATTGGGAGCTCCAGTTCTGAACTTCCGATTGAAGAATCAATAATTTCCGCAAATCAACTTAAATGACAGCGTTACTTTTTCTCCACCACTGAAACGCTTGAAACTTATTTTTTTTCCTAATCTAGTAACAACGCTCTTGCTTCGGTCGCGCTCCTGTTATTTTCTCGTCGCACGGCTCGCTGCGAACGAGCGCGCCGCGCCCGCCCAGTTCAAATCTACTGCTCTAAGTTTATCGACTATAACGTAGTCATCGACGACAAATCACAGCACGAATAAAATGGTTACGCGATTATCCCGAAGTTCAACTTCGATTGTCCATGTCTTTTTTACTATAGAAACTGTTTGTCAGATCTAGCTCAAATTTCGAGATAATGCGTGGAAATATGTTAGAAAGGGCTCCTCGATAATCGGTCTTTTTTCGGGAGAAACGATAAATCAAAACAAAGATTAGGGTGAGACAGCTCTATAGGCGCTTAGTATAACATGGCGAAATTTCCACAGGTGTATCTTCAAACAAAAACCAACGAAAACTACAAAACGAATTTGAACAAAACGTAGAAACAATAATTAATAATAATAGCTCGTGGTGCTTCAAATCAAACCATCCAAACCTTGGCCAAATATTCACCACAATTTTTCGCACTAACGCGGAAAAGTAATACAAAAGGACTCACCAAAAGAACGAAATTGATGTTTGGTTACGTCTGAATCTGGCTCCTGTACCCAGTCAGCACACTGAATTGTAAATCGTCTCCAATGAACGCACGAAAAAAATGTGGACATGCACAAAAGAAGCGTGTACGCATCCGATTTTCGTAATATCACGTAATTCACACGCTAATGTTTTACGACACTATATTTAGCTGGACCTGATGTTTTATGCGGAAACGAAGGTGACCGATTTTCCCAATCACATTGGCGCCTCGAGACAGAGGTTATCACCACTTGATCGGACAGTAACAGGGTCGTTGCATAGCAACCAATCAAAATCACGGAAATTAAAAAAATTACTAAAGCCGAGCACACACATGACGCTGTCGTTGGCTGACTCATCAAACGCAAATTTACTATACAAGTAGCCCGTTTGACTACGTCGAAATATCGTTAGATGGACAAATGCGAAAAATGTTGAGCGACTATGAGAAGTGGCAAGTTCGACGCTTCTCTTTGCTTTTATGTTCAATAGCGGATGATTTAAGGAGCTGCCGGAGTAGATTTTTTTACCGACATTGGTCGGTAAAACTCAAATATGCCAAATCCGTATCAACGCCAATTTATTGAAGTTTTCTGAATATTTCAAAACCGGCGAAATGTCGATTATAGAAACTAAATCCACGTACAGCGTAAACTGCGGGCACGCGTTTTTGGTCAATCTTAGAGCCGATAAAGAAGATCTCTATCGGCTCAAAATATATGATTTTTCTCTATTTCCTGTTATTTTTCGACCACAAATCGAATCTACGCCGAAACGAAGTCTATTTTTACCGACCAATGTCGGTAAAAAATCTACTCCAGCAGTCCCTTAAGGTAGTCCTCCCGCCTTGTCTGACGTCGCATAAGTTCGAGGGAAAATGAGACAGAATTATGAACAGTTCTCGATAGGATACAAATCTGAAAAAAATCAAACATATTGAAGATGTAAAGAAGATTATTTTGGCAGAATAATAATTGAAAAAAGTTAAGGGGGGGGGGTAGGGTATTAAAATTTTTTTTTTGGCATTTTTATTTTATATTTTTTACTGAATGCATAATACCTCAAGAATATTGTGTCAAATTTTCAAATCAATCGGAGCAAAATTGACGACGTTATGAATATTTTTATACTCGCGGATTGCTGTACCTACGCGGCCCGAGCCCGCGACTTTAACATAACTATATACATTAACAAGAATAGAAAACTTAGCTTTTTCTACGATTCTGTCGATTCTGTCGACCAGAACTTGTTTTTTCTCAGTGTGTCACAAATCATTCATGTGGCTGCTTTAATTGCTCACAAAAATGTATGTTTTAATTATATGAGACGACTCGACGACGAGTATAACCACCGAGAAGTGCGTGAAGTATGGCAGCGACGGCAAGGTGACCGCGACTCTTAACGGAAAAGATTTTTTCTTGGCTAGAGTCCTTAAAAAGAGTTGTAAGATAACCTCTTATTTTGTCACAGTTTGACACATATCAAAATCTATTATCCATTATTTCTTGAATCGTTTGTATAGGTAACAAGAAATATCTTGAGTTACTTGACGTCCGCGCAGACGGATCCATGTATACGCGGAAGAAGAAGCGTGCGGTAAGAGCTGAAAATTCAGTTGCTGTGCCTGACGAAGAAGCGGTGGTTATCGCCGACACGGTCCACCGCGTCATTGAGGACGCGATGACTCGGCCGCGTGAAGCGGTCGAGTCAGCGGAGACTCCGGCAGCAACAGAGTCCGCCGACAATGCCAACGCGCTCATGCCGTCCGAGTCTCCGGTCGTTCCTGAGAGTACTGAGACCGCAGCCCTTCGAAGTTCTCCTCTGCCGACCGACAACGCAGGGTCTTCCAATATTTATGGACCGTCCCAAACCCACGATGATAGCAATGAAGGAATCCTCGCTACAGCGCTACAACCAGGCCCAAACAAGGTTCGATATTTTTACACAAACTAATAAAATAAGAATGTGAATTCTTTTCTTTAAATAGTTCTCATTAAAAAAATGATTTACGTCCCTCCGTACTCGCTTACGTTACTCGGTACGGACGTTTTCTGCACTTTTCCCGTGCATAAAACCTCAATGTTACCTTACCATTTTACTAAACCTTTTTGCTTCACTTATTAGTTGTTACTTCCAAACTAATATGGAATATTATTTTTTTGTAGAGCGAAATTTCACCTCATAGCGGAATATTTATAAAAACGGCTGATCTGGAGCGTTACAAAGCGTTGTACAGGCAACGATCCAGCAAACTTGCCTGTCGCTCGATGCATCTCATCGTTGGCGAAGAAAACTTGCGAGACATGACTCCTACTGGACGAGGACAATGCCGTCGGATCCCGCGAAAGGCATATGATGCTATAGAGTGTGAGTATATATTCGTTAGATTGCAAGTTGAATATTTATCGTTTAGAATAAAAATATCACAATATTTAGTCATGACTGTAGCTATGCTGTCATTTTTTTCAGCATTTGTATCCCTCAATGCGACACCATTAATGGACAGCCTTGAGTATCAAACTTCAATGAAGTTTTTGTGCCGTACCGTTCGAAAAGTCGAAAAAAAATAAGGTCGACCTGCTTACGGACCGCTGGTTATTTATTCAGTTTAATCGGTTTATTTGGTTCAGTATTCGTTATTTATGAAAACTCCTTATAAAAACACGAAAATATGAATTGTTTCATCGCATTGATTTATCAATGTTCAAAATAAATAATTACTGTTCCGACTATTACAAGTTTTTAACGATAAATCTCACTCTGCTCTCACTCTGTTCTAACCTTCCTCTCACTCCGCTCTCACCCGTAGGGTTGATTTTGTTGCAAAGCTTCATCTGACATCGGAAACAGTGAATACGGCTTTTTCTATCGTTAGTGGGAGCTCTATTTTTTATTTGTTTATTTCCTTCACTGAACTTACATGCATTATTAGTATCCTTTGAAACCCACAGGTCTGTATACACGGCAGTTACATTTTTCATCGCAAATGTTAACTCTGGAGCAAGCAGCTTTTTTCTACACTTTCCGCACTTACAGTAGATGAAGCTATCTCGCTGTCTTGCTCAGCTTTTGAATAGACATTTTTTCGCAAAATAAGATATTAGAAATTGAGTCGAGCCACTATCTTAGAATATACCTACTAGACTTTCATAATTTTTTATTTATTCTTCCCCACAGACCACTGTCTACCCTACCACGAAATAAATTAAGGAATTGAGTTATGATGTAATAATTTATCTTGTGTTATTTATTATAAAACAAGATTGAACAATCCAATGAAACTAAATTAAATTCATTATTAGGCTGATGCGGCTTCGCGTTCTTGAACGTCGACAATCTTCAAGGACAGGATGAGTTCTACATCTTCTCTTTTTATTATATCGTGCCGGACACCGGTGCGCTCTTGCACACCATTGAGTCGTGCCGCTTCCTTCACTACGCGTGCTTTCCATTTGGTGATCGCCTGGAAATCGAAAAAATCACTAAAAAATTGCGCTTGAAATTTCTGTTAGGGAATAGTTATTACGATACGAGTGCGATACAACTCGTGTGTTCGCAACACTCGCCTTCGGCTCGGGCTGCAAACTCACACTCGTCAGAAAAAGTTTTTCCGCACTTGTATCGAAATATACTATTTTTTATGACAAGATGATAGCAGGGTGGGAGGAACATAAGAGCAAGGTGAGAGCGGGATGAGAGGTAGGTGAGAACAAGGTGAGAGCAGGGTGAGAGGAAGGTGAGAACAAGGTGAGAGCAGGGTGAGAGGAAGGTGAGAAAGGGGTGAGAGCTGGGTGAGAGGAAGGTGAGAACAGGGTGAGAGCAGGGTGAGAGCAGGGTGAGAGGAAGGTGAGAACAGGGTGAGAGGAAGGTGAGAACCGGGTGAGAGCTGGGTGAGAGGAAGGTGAATACAGGGTGAGAGTAAGATGAGAACGGGGTGGGAGCTGGGTGAGAGAAAGGTGAGAACTCATCGAGAATGTCATCGAGGCGCTATGGTTTCTCCGAGCAAACTGCTCTCGGAAAGCTTATTTTTAACGTAACAGTAAAACTTACAAGTCATTTCAATGCTTTTAAATTAATCTTTGGAAATTTTCTAATATTTTGAGGTTCAACTTCAAAAGCATCATAGAAACTTTGGTAAATCTGAATGCAATGTATGCGCATCGATGGGGCTCAAAGAATACCGATATCACACGTATGTTCGGTCCTAGAAAATATAAAAAGAAAAAAACTGTGAATGCGACTGCTCCCACCAAAGGTGGAAGGAGCCGCATTCACCGGATCCGACGTCGGATGAAGCTTCGCAGAAAAATGCACCCTACGGAAATGTGTGATCGAGGCGCTATGGTTTCTTCGAGAAAACTGCTCTCGGAAAGCTTATTTTTAACGAGACAGTAAAATTTACAAGTCATTCTAATCCGTTTAAATTAATCTTTGGAAATTTTCTAATATTTTGAGGTTCAGCTTCAAAAGCTTCATAGAAACTTTAGTAAATCTGAATTGCAATGTATTCGCACCGATGGGGCTCAAATAATACCGATATCACACGTATGTTCGGTCCTAGAAAATATAAAAAGAAAAAAACTGTGAATGCGACTGCTCCCACCAAAGGTGGAAGGAGCCGCATTCACCGGTTCCGAAGTCGGATGAAGCTTCGCAGAAAAATTAACTCTACGGAAGTGTCACTGAGGCGATATGGATTCTTCAAGCAAACCACTCGGGACGTTTTGCGATTGAATATATGAAATGAAAAAACAGCTCCTTCTAACCACGAGTGGAAGGAGCTGCAATCGCCGTAATTGAAGGTTACCTACCTTTAATTAAATCCGCTTTCCGTGTCACTATACTTCTCGTCTCACAGTGGGACACTCAGTATCAACGGACGTCAGGTTATCAATAAGTATGCATAGCAATTCTTCGCTTTCGGATAAGAAAGTGGAGGTTATTGCTATGCGCTGTCGCGAAACCGTTTGTCACGTCCGACACGTCTAATGTGAACTGACGTTTGTTCGCCTATATCGATATTGTCTGTCTAGGGATGTTTGACGCGGGCGGGTTCACTGCAACCTTCAGTCTGAAACGTTACGGTGTACACCTAGATGGGAAACATCACACTTGTTTTTTGAAAGAGTTGAAATGTCAAACAGGCATCATTGACGGATAGTGTACATCAATTGTGAACTGGTGAAAAGTTAATTGAATAAAAACTGAACTTGAAGACTGGTGAATTCGCGAGTTTTCATTTTGCCCAACCTTCTCGACGTCACAATATCCTTCAGAATCAGACCAGGAGACATCGAGTGACTCATCTATGGATTCCGACAGCGCAGATGGTAATGAAAAATCGCCACTACAATACTCGATGTCTGGCAGTTAATAGTATTTTCTTCAATTACAATCAATGTAAATTCTATATTTATAGATGACGAAGAATCGAACAGTGGCGACGAAAGTGAGCGACACAGTGTACCGAGGGATCTCCGTGAGGCTGGGGGAGAAATAAACATTGCAGAGCCTGCGGCGGCAGAAGAACGACGCGAAACAGCGGAGCTCCATGAGGCGGAAGACCTAGAGGAGGCAAGGCTGCGACTCGTGGCGAAAGTCCGGCTCGCAGCAACAGCGCGCCGCATTGCGAGGGGGCAGGCTAACGCGGAAGGGAGCATCGAAGCCCGCGAGCCGGCCAACGCTGTCGAGACGATCCACGCCACGGAGTCCGCCGATGCTGTTGAGCCTGCCGATGCGTTTGAGCCCGCCAACGCACGCGAACGACTCGAGACACCGGAGATCCATGAGGCGGAGGACCTAGCCGGGGCATGGCGGCAACTCGTGGCGAGAGTCCGGCTGGCAGAAATAGAGCGCCGCATTGCGAGGGAGCGAATTCAGGCGACAGAGCAGGTCAACGCGGAAGGGAGCATCGGAGCTCGCGAGCCCACCAGCGCAGTCGAGACGGTCCGCGCCACGGAGTCCACCGGTGCTGTTGAGCCCGCCAACGCACGCGACGCCCGCGAGCCCACTACCGTACGCGAGACTGATCGACGACGAGCAGTCGAGCGCGTCGATGTTGAAGAGCCTGCCGACATTGGAGAGCCCAACAAAGGAGTCGAACTTGGCGGCGTAGTCGGGCCCGCCGCCGTAGTCGACGCAGACGAGGCTGTCCACGACGCGGAGCCCGCCGGTGCTGTTGAGCCCGCCAACGCACGCGACGCCCGCGAGCCCACTACCGTACGCAAGACTGATCGACGACGAGCAGTCGAGCGCGTCGATGTTGAAGAGCCTGCCGACATTGGAGAGCCCAACAGAGGAGTCGAACTTGACGGCGTAGTCGGGCCCGCCGCCGTAGTCGACGCAGACGAGGCTGTCCACGACGCGGAGCCCGCCGGTGCTGTTGAGCCCGCCAACGCACGCGACGCCCGCGAGCCCACTACCGTACGCAAGACTGATCGACGACGAACAGTCGAGCGCGCCGATGTTGAAGAGCCTGCCGACATTGGAGAGCCCAACAGAGGAGTCGAACTTGACGGCGTAGTCGGGCCCGCCGCCGTAGTCGACGCAGGCGAGACTGTCCACGACGCGGAGCCCGCCGGTGCTGTTGAGCCCGCCAACGCACGCGACGCCCGTGAGCCCACTACCGTACGCGAGACTGATCGACGACGAGCAGTCGAGAGCGCCGATGTTGAAGAGCCTGCCGACATTGAAGAGCCCAACAGAGAAGTCGAACTTGACGGCGTAGTCGGGCCCGCCACCGTAGTCGACGCAGGCGAGGCTGTCCGCGACGCGGAGCCCGCCGGTGCGGTCGAGCCTGGCAATGTACGCGACGCTCGCGAGCCCGCTGCGAGAAGCGAGCCCGCTGACGTAGTCGAACTCGGCGGCGCACTCGAACCGGGCGTTTTACCCGAGCTTGTAATTGAAATTAGCGATCACTCAGACAGCGGTAAATATATTACCTGTTTAACTTCGGCTTTTCATTTTTGACTTTCTCGTGATTATTTCAAACTAGCGATCGGGCGCTTCGCGCCCGATCGCTAGTTTAACCCATTAAGTCCTGAACGGACACTTTTTCATCCCATTTTTCAGCGGTTATTTCTTCCATGAAAGCCGCCTCGAAAAAAATCAGCAGTACTTGTATCAGATGTGAAATTTTGTCAGCTTTCCAAATCCGTGATCAGAATTTTCAAAAAATGTACTTTGACAATGTTCTATTTGTTTATTTAAAAAAAACGCTTTTTTTCGCTGCAATATTTTTTTTTACCAACATTTTCTTATCGAAATTCGACCGGTACCCCTCCGGGGGGGGGGGGGGGGGGGTCAATATAACGCGTCCATGGACCCTAATCTTCAAAACCCATACCTAATAATTATGGATTTCAAGATGGCGGTGTCCAATATGGCGGCTTGAAGCCGAAAATTATCTGGTATTTCCTACTTACGCGGTCACAACTAACTTCCCAGTAAACCAAACGTGCTGAGAGAGCATGCAATGACGGCACAGTTGCGTCAAATTCGCGTCACTCGACTGGTGATTAACCATGAAATAATAAACACTTTTTAGCGCAATTTCTCTTTTATTTTAACAGCTCTTTTTCTCGACATGACTGTCTCCTCTCAATTTCCAGATTATTCTGGCGACGCTCGCTCGGGCGTCCGCGCCGCTTCGCTCGCGCGTCAACGCAATGAACCTCTTATATATTTATCGGACGATAAAGTAGGGAACTTCTCCCGAACATTCCGCCCCCCTTGGAATAATTACATTTTCTTTCAAAACATCACAATTAACCTTGTGTTTATAATCTCCCTTTCTTAATGCGCTAATGACTATTCGCGTAATAGGAACTTTAGAATCTTATGCTTAGAAATACAAGAACATAGATTTGACAAAATTGAACACAAATCTTATAAGTTTGAAACATGAAAATACGTAAAAATAATCAGTCAAAATTAAAATTAATCAGTCGTTGAGCTCGTCATTCACTGGAATCGGGCACAATTTTTGGACGGCTCTTTTGAACTCGCCGTTCGGCGTTTTGACAGATACCACGCGCACAACACCGTCTGGACCAGGAAAGACGGCCGACACTCGACCCAGGACCCATTGGAGCGGAGGAACGTGATCTTCCTTCAGCAGAACCAGCGTGTTGATCCGAATGTTGTTGCCAGGCGTTGTCCACTTATTTCGTCGTTGCAGCTCCTGGAGATACTCCGACTGCCACCGGTCCCAAAACTGCTGCCGCAATTTCTGGAGAAGCTGCCACTTGGACAAACGATTTTCAGAGACATTCGAAAAATTTGGCTGCACAGGTTGCATGAGTGAGTCGCCGATCAGAAAATGGGAAGGAGTTAGGGCAGAAAGGTCAGCAGGATCGCCGGAAAGCGGCGTCAGCGGTCGCGAGTTTATTATCGCCTCGATCTCCGCCAACAATGTGCTGTATTCTTCGTAGGTGAGCACTCTGCCCCTCGTCACAGTATTGAGGTGTCTCTTCGTGATTTTAACTGTGGCCTCCCAAATTCCGCCGAAATGGGGAGCACGTGGTGGAATAAATTTCCATACAATCCTTTGTTTGGCGAGATTCGCCGTGATCACTCCCTTTTCGCGCTGTAGCAGGTCGTAAACCTCCCTTAACTCGCGGGCTGCTCCAACGAAGTTCGTTCCGTTGTCGGAAAACATTTCCGAACAAATGCCACGCCGGGCTGTGAATCGGCTTAAAGCCGCGAGGAACGCTTCGCTCGTCAAATCTGATACCAGCTCCAAATGAACTGCCCTCGTGCTGAAGCACGTGAATACGGCAATATAGCCTTTCGTGACGTTGACTCTCACGCGACGTCTGCTTTCCCGAACCTGAATTGGTCCTGCGTAATCGACACCTGTACGCGTAAACGGACGCTCGAATCCTGTGACGCGTTGCTGAGGCAAATCTCCCATTTTCATCTCATAATTTGTTGGCCGGAAGCGAAAACAGCTCAAGCAGCCGCTGACGACCTTCCGAGCTTCTCTCCGACCACTTATCGGCCAGTATCGATGTCGCACAGCGCACAACAGTTGCTCCGGTGGGCAATGATGCAATCTCACGTGTTCGCTTCGCATTATCTGGCTCGTGACGCGATGCCTCGACGGAAGAACAATGGGATGTTTTTGATTCGTGGATAAACTGGCATGTCGCAGCCTACCTCCCACGCGAATGATTCCGTCTTCATCGAGGAACGGATCTAATGCCCGCAGCTTACTTTTGCGCGAGAGCTCGCGTTTTGTCTCGAGAGCGCGCATCTCTTCTGCGAATTCCTCTCGTTGCACCATTCGTAGGATTGTTTTTTCCGCCCTTTCGAGCTCCTCGACTGTCAATTCTCCGACCGATTTCGTGCCGAGTGCGTTGCTTTTGAAACGGTTGCAATGGGCCACCACACGTTGGAGCTTTCCGTACGTCGCGCAATCCGGCAATACACGATTTTGATCAACCGCTGTTAGGGTCACACTCGTTGGCTTCCGCTCAGGCAGCTCTGTCTCCGGGTCCTGCATTCCGTCGGGCCATTGATGTTCGTGGACCAACCAGGATGGACCGTGCCACCAGAGATCGCTGATCGCCAATGCATCCACTCCAATGCCTCTTGAAATTAAATCCGCAGGGTTGTCCTCGGACGGCACGTGGAACCAGGCTGTCTCTTTGGATCTTTCTTGAATTTTTGAGACCCTATTGGCAACAAACGTCTTCAGCGTGTGAGGAGGAGTTTTTATCCACCCCAAAACGATAGTGCTGTCGCTCCACAACTTTATCTCGCCAATTTTTTCCCCAAAAGCGCGGGAAACTGACGCGACGAGACGCGTGAGTAGAAGCGCGGCTTCTAACTCCAAACGCGGCAGAGATACCGTTTTGAGTGGAGCGACCTTCGACTTGGCACAAATTAAATGCGCGTGTATTTCACCGCCGTCGTTCCTGCTTACTGCATACAGGCAGGCGCCGTACGCTTTTTCCGATGCGTCACCAAATCCGAAAACATCGAACTTCTTTGACTGATTCGCAGGAATTATGTTCCTCGTAATCTTAAGTTCGCCGATGCGCGGAAGCTCCGCGTAATACTCATCCCACACGCTGAAGATCTCCTGCGGGATGGGCTGGTCCCAGTCGATTTCCTGTCCCCACAGCCGCTGCATGATTATTTTTCCCACTATGAGCACCGGAGCGATGAGTCCTAAGGGATCGAAAACCTGCGCGATCTTTGACAACACGAGCCTCTTGGTCATCGTACGATCGGGCTTGACGTCGATTTGATATTGTAGACAATCTGTCGTGGCGTTCCACAGGAGCCCCAGAGTCTTCAGCCGTCCATCCTTGTCCAACCTGAGGAGACTGTCTGCCTTGCTCTCCTCCTCGAGATGCTGAAGAACGCGCCGATCGTTCGCTCTCCATTTTCGCAAATGAAACTGGCTGCGCTTGAGCAACTGTGATAGCTCCTGCTGCAGTTGAATCGTCTCATTAATTGAACTTGCTCCTGTCAGTACGTCGTCCATATAACAATCCTCGAGGATGGCTCGCGCTGCGTGTGGCAAATCCTCGCCATTTTCCAATGCCAGCTGCCGAAGGCACCGAATCGCTAAGTACGGCGCGCAGGAGGTTCCGTAAGTCACCGTGTTCAACTCAAATAATTCGACTGGCTCGTCCACACGACGTCTCCATAGGATTCGTTGTAATGGGCGATCGCTTTTGTCCACAAGAATCTGACGAAACATCATTGCGACGTCTCCAGTGATAACATACTCGTGCGCTCGAAATCGAAGGACAATGTCAAACAAATCTCGTTGTAGATTGGGTCCCGCCATTAGCTTGTCATTGAGGGACGTTCCAAACGTTGTCCTCGCCGACGCGTCGAAAACCACACGAAGGTTCGTTGTGACACTGTCCGGTCGAATGATAACTTGTTGCGGCAACACGTATGACTCTCGATTGCTTCCATCCTCGTCGTGCACCTTGGACATGTGCCCTTGCTCGATGTAGTCGATCATGAATTTGTCATATTCCAGTCGCAAAGCAGCGTTTTTCGCCAAACGTCGCTCAAGCGTGATGTATCTTCTCGCTGCTTGATCCTTTGAGTCACCCAAGACGACATTCTCCCGTTTCGGCAACCGCACGACAAATCGTCCCGACGGATCTCGCCGAAGTGTTTCTACGAAGTTCTTCTCGCAAGCTCGCTCCTCGTCCGTGAAATGCTGCGTCTCCGGAAAATCCTCTTGTCGCCAAAATCGCTCCATCTGAGAGTCAAGCGCCTCGTTCGTCACCGCGAGGCAAGTCGCCGCTGATTCGCGCGTTGCGCTGTACAGCTCTCCTCCCAAGATCCAACCGAACTGTGTATTTTGTAGAGCGGGCTGTCCCTCGATGCGGTTGCGCTGCGATCCGATAAGAGTTTTCCAAAAAACGCCCGCGCCAATTAGAAGATCGATCTTCCCTGGTTCATCGAATTCCGGATCAGCCAAACTGATATCTCTTGGCATAATTATTTTCCTTGCGTCTATCTTTTGCTGGGGTAATCGTTCGGTGATTGTGTCTAACACCAAGCACTCCATAGTCGTTGCAAATTCGTTGTGAGTCGACTTGACACGAAGATCTACTACCTTGCTCGCCAGCGTTTTCGCTCTGTTGATCCCGCTGATCGCTCTTTCCGACGAACGATATTGCAAATGAAGTCTCCTCGCGAGCTGCTCGGTGATGAGATTCGATTGGGATCCGGGATCCAACAGCGCACGGCAGATTTGCTGATTTCCGTGTTGATCGTACGCAATAATCTTCGCTGTTGATAGGATTATGCTCGATGTCGATGGCTGCAAATGGAAAACGCCCATGAAATCCTCTTCGTCAGTGCTTGCAGATCCCGATGAGTCTTGCGCAGGTTCAGCACACAGGCTTACTACTGGCGTTTCCGATCCTGAATGTCCGCTCGCTTCAGTCGACTCCGTTTCCCGATGCAAAAGCGTGTTATGGCGTCCGGAGCATTTTTTGCAAGTCGATGCTCGGCAATTCTTCGTGTAGTGCCCCGTAGCGAAACAATTGATGCACAATTGTTTATTCCTAACCTCCAACAATCGATCCGGAATTGACTTCTTCAAGAACTCTTCGCACTTGAAAATCGGGTGAGCTCCCTCACAAATCCTGCAGCTTGGAGACGAGTCCGTTGCGACGAAAATCTTCTTCTCGTACTGCTTCTTCTGCCCTGGTTTTTCGACTGCAGATTTCGACTTATGTTGCTTCAGGAGTCTCATCGCGTGGCATCGATCTGTAAGAAATTTGAGGAACTCATCCAATCCGGGCATCGTCTCCGGCGTTTTATCCTTCACCTTCTCTTGCCAGTCGCGTTGTTCAATGAAGTCGAGCTTCTTCTTTGCGAGATGGATGATGATCGTCTCCCAGTGCTTGACCGGCTGCCTGAGAGCTTCGAGCGATTTATAATGCGTCTGGATGTGCCAAATGAGCTGCCTCACGGATTCCGCCTTGTTGTCCTTCGAAATGACCGGAAAGTCCAGCAACTCGTCCAAATGTGTCTCGATGATCATGACCTGGTTGTCGTAGGTGTCCTTCAGCAGCTGCCACGCACTCGTGTAGCTGGTCTCCGTAATGCTAAAACCCTGGACCACCTGTAGCGCTTCTCCTCGGAGCTGGCCGATCAAATACTGGTGCTTGTCCATCAGCGTCAAGTCCTCATCTCGATCGATCGCTGCCTCGAAGCTATTCTTGAAGAACATCCACTTCGTGTAGTCTCCATTAAATTCTTGAAGTTGAAGCTGAGGCAGCTTGGGTCTGCTTCTTCGTGGCGGCTGACGTTGCTCTGTCTCGAGCTCCGGATACTCAGCCCTGCGTCGAGACTCTGATGCTCGTTGGCGCTCTCGCTCTTGCTGCTCATATTCTCTGATGATGCTCTGCGCCTTGCCTGCCGCTTGATAATAACAGGTCTCGAATACCTGCCGCTCTGCATCACCATCCTGCGTCCTCTGCAACCGCTCTTCTTCGCTGGCAGAAGGTCCTATGTCGATATTTGTCTGTATTTCGTCGAATTTATCCCACAACCCTTTCAGCTTTTCTAGACGCACAGACGCTTCTTCCCTACTAATTGGTTCCCCTGCGTTAAAGCTGTTTAATATTCTCGTGACTTGTCCTTTGACCGTCGCCCGCTTTTGTTTCAATTGTTGGGTTGATAGTGACATTTTTCATGGGTGGGGATAAAAAAGGATAAAAAACGATCGATTTTTGTTTGCGACTCACTCACCTGAACATTCAGCCGATGCCCCACGTTGCGTCTCGGAACCCCTCGTCGTTGAGAAAACGTGCTCATCACGTTACGTCGAGGTTATGTTTCCACGTGGCGTGGCCTTCTAGGTTATACACGGCTGCGTCGGTGTCTCAGCGTGGCTTGGAGGTTATCCACTGGCTGCGTCGATGTCTCGGTGTGGCGTGGCCTCGTGTCCTGGACGCACGATTGCTTCGAAGTCTCCCGATGTGGCTTGGAGGTTACCCACGGCTGCGTCGATGTCTCGGCGTAGCGTGGCCTCGTGGTCTCGGACGCGCGATCGCGTCGAGCTTGAGGTTAAGTTCGATTACGAGAACTCTTCTGAATCTCGGTCGTTGTGGGCTTGCAAGAGGCTCGTTCAAATTTTTGCGAACGTGTTCGTTCGGTTCTGTCGAGATGCTTTTTGTGAAAATTGCAAA
>OZ035858.1:7437173-7444673 GCA_964034905.1 Itoplectis maculator | reverse complement strand
TCGTGAGAGCAAAAATTAATGGAGTACATCTGTACAGCTGCTACATGCCACCTAGCATGCCGCAGGAAGCATTCGAAGCAAGCCTGGATCGGCTTGTCATGGACGCCAAATACCATTGCCCAGTGGCCATTGCCGGCGATTTCAACGCGTGGGCAGTGGAATGGGGTAGCAGAGAGACGAAAAAGAGAGGGCAAACGCTCTTGGAAGCGTTCTCTGTGCTTAACCTCACATTGCTCAAAGATGGAGAGAAGCCGACGTTCGTCCGAGGCGAGAAGAGCTCATTCATCGATTTGACATTTGTCAGCAGCGGTCTTGCAAAAAGCGGCAACTGCTGGCGCGTGATGAAATCCGGCACCCTGAGCGACCATCTTGCTATCAGATGGAACATCGTCAGGCAACAACGATGTGGAAGCCGAGCACCAAGGGAGAAAAAGTTAATTGGCTGGAAAGTAAATGCATTCGATGCGGACGCATTATGTGCATGCATCGAAGACGGCCGAGCTGATGGAACAACAGCAGAGGAAAAGGTTGATGTCGTCATGAAAATGGTGGCAACAGCCTGTGACGCTGCCATGCCTCGTCGGAGGAATGGAAACCCACACGTGCCAGTGTACTGGTGGACCGACGCCATAGCACAGTTCCGTGCACAAAGCAACCGCGCTCGAAGGCTAGCACAACGAGCCATAGGCAAACCAAACTTTGCCGCACTGGAGACAGCATTTAAGCTGGCCCGAACCAAACTGACCAAAGCTATAAAGCGTAGCAAAAGGCAGTGTTGGACCACGCTGATCGAGGAGGTGGACAATGACCCGTGGGGAAGGCCCTACAAGGTCGTCATGACTAAGCTCAAGGGCCAGTCACAACAACAACCCACGTGCCCTGACCAACTGGGGAGGATCGTGACCACGCTTTTCCCTGCACAGGAGCCCTTCGTTTACCAAGTAGGCCAACAAGAGGATGTTATGCCGCTCGTCGCGTATCAGTTAGAATACGGACGAAGGATAATATTTATTTAATTATTTTGGGGATCGTTTGTCAATTAAGAGTTGGAACTCACGTGATCGGATTAACAGTAGATGATTTATTGTAATCGTTGTGTTACAGTTATTTAATCGAGCTCTTGCTCGGTTAATTCAAAGAGATTATTTCTATATTGTCGGTCGGGCGAGTCCTCACGGTCGGATGCGTCCGATCGTGGTGCGAGTTGTTATAAGACTGATTTTACTGCCGCTCTGAGCGCAGCAAGTTGACTGCAATTGCCCAAAAGTGCAATTGCAGATAAAGTACAAATTGCGACATTGTCAATCGAGGTCACTCGATCGCAGATCGGTTGGCCCATCGATTGCAATATCCGCACGCAATCCGCGTTAGCGCATTCCAACACGCGTGACTCCACGCGGTTGCGACATTTCGTTCAATTGTGCCCTGACGTACAATTCAGGTCACAATTAACGAAATAAATTAAATTATTTCTGAATTTTATTCCGGGGCGCAACATCCCTCCCCCCTTAAAGGAAAAAATCGCGAAGTCGATTTTTTCCCCAATCCTAGGTTTAATAATAATGTCCCATACAAATCACATTATCCCCTTAGATTCTATATAAATCTAATGTTGCCTCCCGCTGTCACATGCGGGTGGACCTTGCGGCTTGTTTATTTTTATTTCCCGCGTATCGGAGCTGCTCGCGCGGTGTGAACAACCCGGCGCGCACATTCTGCTGACGCAGCATTGTCACGTCGCGCGCGGTCTCCGGGCGCGCGGCCTTCAAGCGCGCGGCCTCCGAGCGCGCGGCTGGTGCCTCTACGTTTATGTGCACGGCCGACGGGGCCACGGCGTTCGGCGAAGCCGTCGGTGTCGCCTTACGCGCACGGTATCTCCTCAGCGCGAGGTAGCTAACTAATACTACCACAATCACTGCACAGATAGAGTACATACTTATATTATGCACCCACTGTCCGTGTATAATAAAGTCTCTATTCGCATTTTCCTCGATTTTGTCCATTTGTTTCCCGAGGTCCTCGATTTCCTCGGGATTTTGGATGATCGGTGCGAGGTCGAACTTGCCGTCTCCGGTTTGCACTTGTTGACGCGTCTGTTCCTCAATGTCCGACAGCGTTAAGTTAAACGGAGGCAAATAATGTTCGCTTATTTCCTGGACCGATCGTCCCGTCGTCCGCACGGTGAAATCCTGAGCGGTTACCGTACAAGTCCCTATCAGAGCCAGTATTCCCGAATTTTCTATCTTATCGCTATAGACGGGTTTATTATCGCAGGCTACGCTAATAATTTCTTCTTTCGGCGCCACGTATATCCAACGGCCCGGTTGCCGCATTGGTATTATCCTGGCACGCGCAAGGGTTACCGCCCGCTTCGCGCAGCGCGCACCGCTGCCTATATCAATTTTTGCCGCCATCAGCACCTCGCAGGGTGCAGTGCCCGGCAACGGCCTTGACGGATGCACCGGCGCGCAAACGTAATGACGCGCGTTTTTCTTGCAATTCCCGAGTTCAATTTCGGGCATTCGGATATAACTCCGTCCTTCCTGGTCCACAATTACCAATTCCTCGGCTATCTCGAATTCAAAATAAGAAGTATTGCCCGCTTGTACTGGCATCGGGTATATCTTATTCACTTGGTATGTCTGTGGGCCCACCAGTGGGATATCCAATACCAACACCACTTCGTTCTCGTGGCTGTACGCCTTCGCGTCGGTTAGTCGTAGTAACGCGGCGGCGCTGTGCTTTATCAGCGCTACGGGGAAGCCCGTGCCCGCCGGCAAGTGTGCGAGCGCGTCGGTGAGATACTCTACGAGCCGGCGCGGCGGTAGTAGAGCAGGGCTCACCTTACCCGTTCCGAGTCCCGCGAACACCCACACCAATTCTTTTACGTCGGTGAGCAGCGCCTCCACCACCACACCTATTACTGCGAGACTTTCGTCGAGTCTCTGACGCACGCTGAGCTGATCCAACCTGTCGCTCAGGGTTTTTTGGACGTATTCCACCTGGCTCTGCAATGCCAGTTCATTGGCCCTTATGACGCTCGCGGAGCTATTGAATATAGCGAGCGTGGACCGGACCACCTGCATCTGGTCCTTGATGCAATGCTGATTGTTGGCTTGGCCCTCGCGGAGCGCGAGAATCTCGTCGTTGATTCTTTCCGCGTCAGCAGCATCCATATTTCCGGTAATTGATTTGACGATGCTTCCGAGTCCGTCAATCAATCCGCGGCGAACTCGCTTACGCCCTGGCAGCACGAGATCGTGCACCGTCTCGATGCCGTCGGATATCCGCCCCAGCATTCGCTCGACCTTGGTCGTGATGACGGGGCAGAGTTCATCGGTCGCATCGGCCGCGGCCACTCTTTTGCACACAGCCTTCAGCTGATGCAGCTGTATCACGGCGTTGAAGGTTCGCGCGTGGATCGCGGACAAGTCCATTGACACCGCCAAACGCCACGTGCTCTTCACCTCCGACAAACTTCCGATTTCTTCGTAGAAAATTCCAGGGTTGTGTGCGAACGGCCGAATCTGACACCCAAGCTCCTGGCCATCCACGTTGAAGGTGCCTAATATGGCCCAGGCCGTTCTGGAAGCAGAAAGTCGCGCTGTTACCAAGCTGCTCGATCGCCTGATGCTGATGCAGCTAAATTTCTCCCTTCTTTTCGAGTTTTTCGCGGTTTTAAATACGGCGTTGGAGCTCCCGGGGCTCATTCATCGCTCAAAATTTACGGATTCTCCGTCGTTTCGCTCCGCAAAAAAAAAAAAATCTTTCCACTTCGAAATGGGCTTCTGCGGCAGACAGAACCGTCGCGCCAACCCGGGCGCTCACCCCGCTGATCCGCGGCTGGTCGAGCCGACTCACGCCCTCGAGCTACTGAGGGTGGCCGTAAGTACTCTCGAAAATTCCGCAATTGTTCGCCACACCCCAGTGGTAAACGGGTTTTTTTTTTATTTTTTTCCCAGATCGCCCTCCTGGAGAAAGGGGAACCAGGTTGCATCTCATGGGTCCAAGGCCTGACCGCCCATGCGCGCTCGATTCGTCGTGAGCGTCAATGGCGGCGCGACAATCTGGCCGACCTGTGGGGTTTCGGTCGCTGGGGACCCTCCCCCTCGTCTTCTCGTTTCCTCGGCCTTCGCCGCCTCTTCTGCGAGGGTACGGCCGCCACCCGAGCCACGTGTCCTCTCCAGCTTCCCCCGTCGCACGATTGTATCGAGGAGATGTCGGCGGACGAGAGCGACGACGAGATCTGGTGACGCCACCCGTTTTTTTTTAGAGTTGTTAGCGGCGCCCATCCGCCGTAGGTTTTTTTTTTTAAATATATGATGGGACTTTTACACAAAATTTTACCGTCTTCGGCGTTTTGATTAGGCCTGTAAAGAATTTCCCCCTGCAACAGAGCAGGAAACCCTTCCTTTACCTTTGCGTATATATTTTTATGTTTAAGGGCTAATAGATAAATGTGTAATTTTTATAGATAATTTTTTTTTATAGTTATCTCTCTTTTTTTTTTTTGATCCGGGCTTTTATGCTAGGATTACTGGTCGACGAAGTGCTTGAGCCGGTTTGCATGTACCGTGCTCGCCTTCCGACCCTTTTTAATGACGATGGTGACCGGAGATTTCACCTCCGTCACCTCATACGGCCCTATCCACTTCGGCGTCAATTTCGCCGACCGGCCGCGTCGCACGGTTTCGTCCCGGAGCAACACGCGGTCGCCAATGCAAAAATTGCAATCCCGTGCAGTTTTGTCGAATTGTTCTTTCGACTTTTGCTTGGCGATTTGCAAATTTTCACGTGCTACCGACCATGCGGCACGCAGACGCTCTCGGAGCTCGTGTGCGTAGTCGTCGTGTGTGTATGTGGGTCGCGGCTCCTGTTTCACCGCAGTCGGCAGCACCGCCGCGCGTCCGAACACGAGCTCATACGGTGATAATCCGGTAGCTGTGTGCGGCGTCGTATTGTAAACAAACATCGCGTACGGCAGCCACTCGTCCCAATTTCCCTGATCCTCCTGTATGTAATTTTTCAGGTACTCTGCGAGAGTTCGGTGCGACCGCTCCAGAGCCCCGTTGCTCTCCGGATGATAAGCCGTCGTCTGAATTTTCTTAATCCGCAGGAGTTTACAGACCTCCTTAAAAACGGAACTCAGGAAGTTCGCCCCCTGGTCTGAGAGGATTTTCTCCGGAATTCCGTACCGGCAGATGACCTCCTCGACCAGCGCCTTGGCGATGGTGTTGGCCTCCTGATTCGGAATGGGAATGGCGGCGCTGTACTTGGTGAGCGCATCCTGGAACGTGAGCACATATTTGTTCCCAGCAGCCGTTTCCGGTAACGGTCCAACGATGTCGACCGCCGTTTTTTCGAATGCCCTTTCCGGCGTGTCAGTCACGACCATCGGCACCCTTTCCCGATTCCTCAATTTATTTTTCTGGCAGGATTCACAGGCGGCGATATAATCGGTGATTTCCCCGCGCATTCCCGGCCATTCGTACTTGGCGCGGATTCTTTCGAGCGTTCTCTTGACGCCCTGGTGCCCCCCCAGAGGGGCATCGTGATATTCGTAGAGGAGTTGCTTACGCGTGGCGGCATCCGGGCAGGTTACGCCACTGTTGCAGCCACTCTCCTCTATCGTCGCTGTGTCCTTCTCCTCGCCCGGCTGTAAGTATACCGGGCGGCTCGCCCCGCACTCCGACTCCCCGCGTTGGCTTCCATGCCACGCCGCGCTAGCCGTAGCGTGCTGACCCGCATTACCCCGCGCCTGGTGCGCGCCGAGCTTGGCGTCGCGCTCGCACTCCCGCGCGGGCTCCCTCTCTCTCTCCTCGAGTCTCCTCTTTGCGCGATGCTTCGTCGTCTCCCCTCCACTCGGCGGCTCGGCCGAGTGCCTGCTGCTACGCTCGCTCGCAGTGGTGCTGTCTCCCTCGCACCCACTGTCGCGCTCGCTTTCCGCGTCGGAGCTGCTTTCTTTGTCGCACTCCCGCGGCTGCCCGTTCGCGGCGTTGCTCGCGCTCCCTTGCGCTGCAGCTGCCTGTCTCTCTCGCACTTGCGCACGGGTAGCAATACAAATGCGACTTAGCGCGTCGGCATTCGTATTCCTTTTCCCCGCTTTATATTCCACGTCGAATTCATGTTCGGCGAGCTTAATTTTCCAGCGCATCAGCCTCGATCCTGGATCCTTTACACCGAACAACCAGGTGAGAGGTTGATGATCGGTAATGACCCGAAATCGTGTGCCGTACACGTAGGGCCGAAATTGCGCCAACGCCCACACGATCGCGAGCAACTCTTTCTCGGTCGTTGTGTAATTTAACTCCGCCTTTGATAAGGTGCGACTCGCGTAACAGATGGGCAGATCCTCGCCCACTGGTCCCTGCGAGAGTATCGCGCCTATCGCCTTGTCGGACGCGTCAGTCGTTACCAAGAATTGCCTGGTAAAATCCGGGTATTGCAACACCGGTGCTGAAGTGAGCGCGGCCTTTAAACTCTCGAACGCCGCGTCACGCACAGGTGTCCACGCCCACGGCTCATCTTTGCGTATGAGTTCCGTGAGTGGCTTCGCTATATCCGAATAATTCCGGATGAACTTCCGATAATAACCTGCCAGGCCGAGAAACGATTGCACGCCCTTGACGTCCCTGGGAACGGGATAGTTCCGTACGGCTTCCAGCTTTTTGGGATCAGCTCGGACACCGTTTTCCGAGATGATGTGCCCCAGGAAGTGCGTCTCCTTCCGCAAAAACTGGCATTTCCCCGGCTGCACAGCCAGATTCGCCTCCCTCAATCGCTGCAGCACGTCTCGCAGTCGATCGTTGTGGTCCTTCAGGTTCTTCCCGTAGATCACAATGTCGTCGAGGTAGACGTAGCATTTGACCCCCTGTATCCCCGCCAGGACAGAGTTCATGAGCCTCTGAAAAGTTGGTGGGGCGTTTTTTAACCCGAACGGCATTCGGTTGTATTCGAAGTGTCCTTTGGGGGTCGAAAAAGCCGTCTTTTCCTTGTCCTCTTCTGCCATCGGGATTTGATGAAATCCCGAGGCAAGATCGAGGGTGGAAAAATATTGAGCTTTTCCCAACTGGTCCAATATTTCCGTGATATTGGGCAGTGGGTATGAGTCCCCGATGGTGGCTTCATTTATTTTTCGAAAATCCACCACGACTCGCAGACGCTGGACCCCGTTTGCGTCGGGTTTCTTCGTCACGACCAGCAACGGCGCGTTCCATTGGCTCCGGCTGGGGCGAATTATCCCGTCGTCCAGCATCTCCTCGATTTGCCGATCGATTTCCTGCTTGTGTGTTTCGGGCAATCGATACGGGCGCACCTTGATTGGCAGCACGCCGTCCTTCAGCGGAATGCGATGCTCCGCCATGTGCGTGCACTCTAATTTGTCGCCCTTTAAATGAAATAAATCCGCGTATTCATTTAATATTTCCATTAGGGCATCCTTTTCTTCCTCGTTGAGGTGCGCGGTCGCGATCTCCTCTCTCACTCGCTCGAGTCGACGCG
>OZ035858.1:7403165-7436973 GCA_964034905.1 Itoplectis maculator | reverse complement strand
CCTTCTAAGAGTCACTCTCCATATGCGTTTCGATGAGACAGCATCAGTATGGAATTTTTTAAGAAACTAATGATTGCTATTGGAGTGACTTCGCCTTCGAGTAAGAAAGTCGACTTTATCGCGGATCTTCCTGTTGAGGTTGCTCAGCATCTGCTTCGAATGTTGGATACTGTATCGCTGATCAACGCATCTAGTGTTTCTCGACGTTGGTTTTCTTTGTGCAAAAGTGATAAACGATTGCGACAATCGGTTCATCATCATTTAAGAATCACTAAACACAAAATGGTACAGGTAATGGACAATTCGCGTAGATCAAACAAAACGCGTAATAAAAGTGACACAAACAAAAAGATTACATCACAAATTACTCGTCGTACAGACGTCGCACAAACAAAGTTCATTTTTTCCAAAACATCCAGGTCCGTTCAGAAGACAAGTCAAATTCGCGCATCTATGAAGTTGACGAATACTTTACAAAAACCTCGAATAACGAGAACTGCCGCTACGCTTCGATTGATGTAAACCGTTTGGATAATCTTATAGAGATGGACTTGAAATTATGATATTTTAAAAATGACTCAGACTGCGTTCTGCAGTATATATTTTCTTTATAAGTTTGACAACCGCCGTAAGGTATCACTGTCGTGAGGCATTAATAGATAACTAGATTTTCATATGAACGCCGGAATGATCGCCACAAAGTGAGCAATAATAAGAAGGATATCGGAGGATAACAAAATTTAAAAAAAATAATTTACGACCACGATTTAAATAAGTAAACTCTGTTTCGGAGATAGATTGATTATGCCAAAAATGTAAAAAATTGAAATTCTATTTTTCTGTATATAAATCTACTAATACACCGCCATAATACTGGACAGAATGTTCGTGTGTTGACGGATTCATAGTATCATAGTATCATCCATGAACATACATGACTCAATAGGTGGAACAATCAGTGTCGTGACCGTTTAGTTTCTGAGTAATCGGCGCAACGAACTGGAACGATGATCACGAAACATACGACTATATAAACATCCACTCAGCCTTCTAAGAGTCACTCTCCATATGCGTTTCGATGAGACAGCATCAGTATGGAATTTTTTAAGAAACTGATGATTGCTATTGGAGTGACTTCGCCTTCGAGTAAGAAAGTCGACTTTATCGCGGATCTTCCTGTTGAGGTTGCTCAGCATCTGCTTCGAATGTTGGATACTCGATCGCTGATCAACGCATCTAGTGTTTCTCGACGTTGGTTTTCTTTGTGCAAAAGTGATAAACGATTGCGACAATCGGTTCATCATCATTTAAGAGTCACTAAACACAAAATGGTACAGGTAATGGACAATTCGCGTAGATCAAACAAAACGCGTAATAAAAGAGACACAAACAAAAAGATTACATCACAAATTACTCGTCGTACAGACGTCGCACAAACAAAGTTCATTTTTTCCAAAACATCCAGGTCCGTTCAGAAGACAAGTCAAATTCGCGCATCTATGAAGTTGACGAATACTTTACAAAAACCTCGAATAACGAGAACTGCCGCTACGCTTCGATTGATGTAAACCGTTTGGATAATCTTATAGAGATGGACTTGAAATTATGATATTATAAAAATGACTCAGACTGCGTTCTGCAGTATATATTTTCTTTATAAGTTTGACAACCGCCGTAAGGTATCACTGTCGTGAGGCATTAATAGATAACTAGATTTTTATATGAACGCCGGAATGATCGCCACAAAGTGAGCAATAATAAGAAGGATATCGGAGGATAACAAAATTAAAAAAAATAATTTACGTCCACGATTTAAATAAGTAAACTCTGTTTCGGAGATAGATTGATTATGCCAAAAATGTAAAAAATTGAAATTCTATTTTTCTGTATATAAATCTACTAATACACCGCCATAATACTGGACAGAATGTTCGTGTGTTGACGGATTCATAGTATCATAGTATCATCCATGAACATACATGACTCAATAGGTGGAACAATCAGTGTCGTGACCGTTTAGTTTCTGAGTAATCGGCGCAATGAACTGGAACGATGATCACGAAACATACGACTATATAAACATCCACTCAGCCTTCTAAGAGTCACTCTCCATATGCGTTTCGATGAGACAGCATCAGTATGGAATTTTTTAAGAAACTAATGATTGCTATTGGAGTGACTTCGCCTTCGAGTAAGAAAGTCGACTTTATCGCGGATCTTCCTGTTGAGGTTGCTCAGCATCTGCTTCGAATGTTGGATACTGTATCGCTGATCAACGCATCTAGTGTTTCTCGACGTTGGTTTTCTTTGTGCAAAAGTGATAAACGATTGCGACAATCGGTTCATCATCATTTAAGAATCACTAAACACAAAATGGTACAGGTAATGGACAATTCGCGTAGATCAAACAAAACGCGTAATAAAAGTGACACAAACAAAAAGATTACATCACAAATTACTCGTCGTACAGACGTCGCACAAACAAAGTTCATTTTTTCCAAAACATCCAGGTCCGTTCAGAAGACAAGTCAAATTCGCGCATCTATGAAGTTGACGAATACTTTACAAAAACCTCGAATAACGAGAACTGCCGCTACGCTTCGATTGATGTAAACCGTTTGGATAATCTTATAGAGATGGACTTGAAATTATGATATTTTAAAAATGACTCAGACTGCGTTCTGCAGTATATATTTTCTTTATAAGTTTGACAACCGCCGTAAGGTATCACTGTCGTGAGGCATTAATAGATAACTAGATTTTCATATGAACGCCGGAATGATCGCCACAAAGTGAGCAATAATAAGAAGGATATCGGAGGATAACAAAATTTAAAAAAAATAATTTACGACCACGATTTAAATAAGTAAACTCTGTTTCGGAGATAGATTGATTATGCCAAAAATGTAAAAAATTGAAATTCTATTTTTCTGTATATAAATCTACTAATACACCGCCATAATACTGGACAGAATGTTCGTGTGTTGACGGATTCATAGTATCATAGTATCATCCATGAACATACATGACTCAATAGGTGGAACAATCAGTGTCGTGACCGTTTAGTTTCTGAGTAATCGGCGCAACGAACTGGAACGATGATCACGAAACATACGACTATATAAACATCCACTCAGCCTTCTAAGAGTCACTCTCCATATGCGTTTCGATGAGACAGCATCAGTATGGAATTTTTTAAGAAACTGATGATTGCTATTGGAGTGACTTCGCCTTCGAGTAAGAAAGTCGACTTTATCGCGGATCTTCCTGTTGAGGTTGCTCAGCATCTGCTTCGAATGTTGGATACTCGATCGCTGATCAACGCATCTAGTGTTTCTCGACGTTGGTTTTCTTTGTGCAAAAGTGATAAACGATTGCGACAATCGGTTCATCATCATTTAAGAGTCACTAAACACAAAATGGTACAGGTAATGGACAATTCGCGTAGATCAAACAAAACGCGTAATAAAAGAGACACAAACAAAAAGATTACATCACAAATTACTCGTCGTACAGACGTCGCACAAACAAAGTTCATTTTTTCCAAAACATCCAGGTCCGTTCAGAAGACAAGTCAAATTCGCGCATCTATGAAGTTGACGAATACTTTACAAAAACCTCGAATAACGAGAACTGCCGCTACGCTTCGATTGATGTAAACCGTTTGGATAATCTTATAGAGATGGACTTGAAATTATGATATTATAAAAATGACTCAGACTGCGTTCTGCAGTATATATTTTCTTTATAAGTTTGACAACCGCCGTAAGGTATCACTGTCGTGAGGCATTAATAGATAACTAGATTTTTATATGAACGCCGGAATGATCGCCACAAAGTGAGCAATAATAAGAAGGATATCGGAGGATAACAAAATTAAAAAAAATAATTTACGTCCACGATTTAAATAAGTAAACTCTGTTTCGGAGATAGATTGATTATGCCAAAAATGTAAAAAATTGAAATTCTATTTTTCTGTATATAAATCTACTAATACACCGCCATAATACTGGACAGAATGTTCGTGTGTTGACGGATTCATAGTATCATAGTATCATCCATGAACATACATGACTCAATAGGTGGAACAATCAGTGTCGTGACCGTTTAGTTTCTGAGTAATCGGCGCAATGAACTGGAACGATGATCACGAAACATACGACTATATAAACATCCACTCAGCCTTCTAAGAGTCACTCTCCATATGCGTTTCGATGAGACAGCATCAGTATGGAATTTTTTAAGAAACTAATGATTGCTATTGGAGTGACTTCGCCTTCGAGTAAGAAAGTCGACTTTATCGCGGATCTTCCTGTTGAGGTTGCTCAGCATCTGCTTCGAATGTTGGATACTCGATCGCTGATCAACGCATCTAGTGTTTCTCGACGTTGGTTTTCTTTGTGCAAAAGTGATAAACGATTGCGACAATCGGTTCATCATCATTTAAGAGTCACTAAACACAAAATGGTACAGGTAATGGACAATTCGCGTAGATCAAACAAAACGCGGAATAAAAGAGACACAAACAAAAAGATTACATCACAAATTACTCGTCGTACAGACGTCGCACAAACAAAGTTCATTTTTTCCAAAACATCCACGTCCGTTCAGAAGACAAGTCAAATTCGCGCATCTATGAAGTTGACGAATACTTTACAAAAACCTCGAATAAAGAGAACTGCCGCTACGCTTCGATTGATGTAAACCGTTTGGATAATCTTATAGAGATGGACTTGAAATTATGATATTTTAAAAATGACTCAGACTGCGTTCTGCAGTATATATTTTCTTTTTAAGTTTGACAACCGCGGTAAGGTATCACTGTCGTCAGGCATTAATAGATAACTAGGTTTTTATATGAACGCCGGAATGATCGCCACAAAGTGAGTAATAATAAGAAGGATATCGGAGGATAACGAAATAAAAACAAATAATTTACGACCACGATTTAAATAAGTAAACTCTGTTTCGGAGATAGATTGATTATGCCAAAAATGTAAAAATTGAAATTCTATTTTTCTGTATATAAATCTACTAATACACCGCCATAATACTGGACAGAATGTTCGTGTGTTGACGGATTCATAGTATCATAGTATCATCCATGAACATACATGACTCAATAGGTGGAACAATCAGTGTCGTGACCGTTTAGTTTCTGAGTAATCGGCGCAATGAACTGGAACGATGATCACGAAACATACGACTATATAAACATCCACTCAGCCTTCTAAGAGTCACTCTCCATATGCGTTTCGATGAGACAGCATCAGTATGGAATTTTTTAAGAAACTAATGATTGCTATTGGAGTGACTTCGCCTTCGAGTAAGAAAGTCGACTTTATCGCGGATCTTCCTGTTGAGGTTGCTCAGCATCTGCTTCGAATGTTGGATACTGTATCGCTGATCAACGCATCTAGTGTTTCTCGACGTTGGTTTTCTTTGTGCAAAAGTGATAAACGATTGCGACAATCGGTTCATCATCATTTAAGAATCACTAAACACAAAATGGTACAGGTAATGGACAATTCGCGTAGATCAAACAAAACGCGTAATAAAAGTGACACAAACAAAAAGATTACATCACAAATTACTCGTCGTACAGACGTCGCACAAACAAAGTTCATTTTTTCCAAAACATCCAGGTCCGTTCAGAAGACAAGTCAAATTCGCGCATCTATGAAGTTGACGAATACTTTACAAAAACCTCGAATAACGAGAACTGCCGCTACGCTTCGATTGATGTAAACCGTTTGGATAATCTTATAGAGATGGACTTGAAATTATGATATTTTAAAAATGACTCAGACTGCGTTCTGCAGTATATATTTTCTTTATAAGTTTGACAACCGCCGTAAGGTATCACTGTCGTGAGGCATTAATAGATAACTAGATTTTCATATGAACGCCGGAATGATCGCCACAAAGTGAGCAATAATAAGAAGGATATCGGAGGATAACAAAATTAAAAAAAAATAATTTACGACCACGATTTAAATAAGTAAACTCTGTTTCGGAGATAGATTGATTATGCCAAAAATGTAAAAAATTGAAATTCTATTTTTCTGTATATAAATCTACTAATACACCGCCATAATACTGGACAGAATGTTCGTGTGTTGACGGATTCATAGTATCATAGTATCATCCATGAACATACATGACTCAATAGGTGGAACAATCAGTGTCGTGACCGTTTAGTTTCTGAGTAATCGGCGCAACGAACTGGAACGATGATCACGAAACATACGACTATATAAACATCCACTCAGCCTTCTAAGAGTCACTCTCCATATGCGTTTCGATGAGACAGCATCAGTATGGAATTTTTTAAGAAACTGATGATTGCTATTGGAGTGACTTCGCCTTCGAGTAAGAAAGTCGACTTTATCGCGGATCTTCCTGTTGAGGTTGCTCAGCATCTGCTTCGAATGTTGGATACTCGATCGCTGATCAACGCATCTAGTGTTTCTCGACGTTGGTTTTCTTTGTGCAAAAGTGATAAACGATTGCGACAATCGGTTCATCATCATTTAAGAGTCACTAAACACAAAATGGTACAGGTAATGGACAATTCGCGTAGATCAAACAAAACGCGTAATAAAAGAGACACAAACAAAAAGATTACATCACAAATTACTCGTCGTACAGACGTCGCACAAACAAAGTTCATTTTTTCCAAAACATCCAGGTCCGTTCAGAAGACAAGTCAAATTCGCGCATCTATGAAGTTGACGAATACTTTACAAAAACCTCGAATAACGAGAACTGCCGCTACGCTTCGATTGATGTAAACCGTTTGGATAATCTTATAGAGATGGACTTGAAATTATGATATTATAAAAATGACTCAGACTGCGTTCTGCAGTATATATTTTCTTTATAAGTTTGACAACCGCCGTAAGGTATCACTGTCGTGAGGCATTAATAGATAACTAGATTTTTATATGAACGCCGGAATGATCGCCACAAAGTGAGCAATAATAAGAAGGATATCGGAGGATAACAAAATTAAAAAAAATAATTTACGTCCACGATTTAAATAAGTAAACTCTGTTTCGGAGATAGATTGATTATGCCAAAAATGTAAAAAATTGAAATTCTATTTTTCTGTATATAAATCTACTAATACACCGCCATAATACTGGACAGAATGTTCGTGTGTTGACGGATTCATAGTATCATAGTATCATCCATGAACATACATGACTCAATAGGTGGAACAATCAGTGTCGTGACCGTTTAGTTTCTGAGTAATCGGCGCAATGAACTGGAACGATGATCACGAAACATACGACTATATAAACATCCACTCAGCCTTCTAAGAGTCACTCTCCATATGCGTTTCGATGAGACAGCATCAGTATGGAATTTTTTAAGAAACTAATGATTGCTATTGGAGTGACTTCGCCTTCGAGTAAGAAAGTCGACTTTATCGCGGATCTTCCTGTTGAGGTTGCTCAGCATCTGCTTCGAATGTTGGATACTCGATCGCTGATCAACGCATCTAGTGTTTCTCGACGTTGGTTTTCTTTGTGCAAAAGTGATAAACGATTGCGACAATCGGTTCATCATCATTTAAGAGTCACTAAACACAAAATGGTACAGGTAATGGACAATTCGCGTAGATCAAACAAAACGCGGAATAAAAGAGACACAAACAAAAAGATTACATCACAAATTACTCGTCGTACAGACGTCGCACAAACAAAGTTCATTTTTTCCAAAACATCCACGTCCGTTCAGAAGACAAGTCAAATTCGCGCATCTATGAAGTTGACGAATACTTTACAAAAACCTCGAATAAAGAGAACTGCCGCTACGCTTCGATTGATGTAAACCGTTTGGATAATCTTATAGAGATGGACTTGAATTTATGATATTTTAAAAATGACTCAGACTGCGTTCTGCAGTATATATTTTCTTTTTAAGTTTGACAACCGCGGTAAGGTATCACTGTCGTCAGGCATTAATAGATAACTAGGTTTTTATATGAACGCCGGAATGATCGCCACAAAGTGAGTAATAATAAGAAGGATATCGGAGGATAACGAAATAAAAACAAATAATTTACGACCACGATTTAAATAAGTAAACTCTGTTTCGGAGATAGATTGATTATGCCAAAAATGTAAAAATTGAAATTCTATTTTTCTGTATATAAATCTACTAATACACCGCCATAATACTGGACAGAATGTTCGTGTGTTGACGGATTCATAGTATCATAGTATCATCCATGAACATACATGACTCAATAGGTGGAACAATCAGTGTCGTGACCGTTTAGTTTCTGAGTAATCGGCGCAATGAACTGGAACGATGATCACGAAACATACGACTATATAAACATCCACTCAGCCTTCTAAGAGTCACTCTCCATATGCGTTTCGATGAGACAGCATCAGTATGGAATTTTTTAAGAAACTAATGATTGCTATTGGAGTGACTTCGCCTTCGAGTAAGAAAGTCGACTTTATCGCGGATCTTCCTGTTGAGGTTGCTCAGCATCTGCTTCGAATGTTGGATACTGTATCGCTGATCAACGCATCTAGTGTTTCTCGACGTTGGTTTTCTTTGTGCAAAAGTGATAAACGATTGCGACAATCGGTTCATCATCATTTAAGAGTCACTAAACACAAAATGGTACAGGTAATGGACAATTCGCGTAGATCAAACAAAACGCGTAATAAAAGAGACACAAACAAAAAGATTACATCACAAATTACTCGTCGTACAGACGTCGCACAAACAAAGTTCATTTTTTCCAAAACATCCAGGTCCGTTCAGAAGACAAGTCAAATTCGCGCATCTATGAAGTTGACGAATACTTTACAAAAACCTCGAATAACGAGAACTGCCGCTACGCTTCGATTGATGTAAACCGTTTGGATAATCTTATAGAGATGGACTTGAAATTATGATATTATAAAAATGACTCAGACTGCGTTCTGCAGTATATATTTTCTTTATAAGTTTGACAACCGCCGTAAGGTATCACTGTCGTGAGGCATTAATAGATAACTAGATTTTTATATGAACGCCGGAATGATCGCCACAAAGTGAGCAATAATAAGAAGGATATCGGAGGATAACAAAATTAAAAAAAATAATTTACGTCCACGATTTAAATAAGTAAACTCTGTTTCGGAGATAGATTGATTATGCCAAAAATGTAAAAAATTGAAATTCTATTTTTCTGTATATAAATCTACTAATACACCGCCATAATACTGGACAGAATGTTCGTGTGTTGACGGATTCATAGTATCATAGTATCATCCATGAACATACATGACTCAATAGGTGGAACAATCAGTGTCGTGACCGTTTAGTTTCTGAGTAATCGGCGCAATGAACTGGAACGATGATCACGAAACATACGACTATATAAACATCCACTCAGCCTTCTAAGAGTCACTCTCCATATGCGTTTCGATGAGACAGCATCAGTATGGAATTTTTTAAGAAACTAATGATTGCTATTGGAGTGACTTCGCCTTCGAGTAAGAAAGTCGACTTTATCGCGGATCTTCCTGTTGAGGTTGCTCAGCATCTGCTTCGAATGTTGGATACTCGATCGCTGATCAACGCATCTAGTGTTTCTCGACGTTGGTTTTCTTTGTGCAAAAGTGATAAACGATTGCGACAATCGGTTCATCATCATTTAAGAATCACTAAACACAAAATGGTACAGGTAATGGACAATTCGCGTAGATCAAACAAAACGCGGAATAAAAGAGACACAAACAAAAAGATTACATCACAAATTACTCGTCGTACAGACGTCGCACAAACAAAGTTCATTTTTTCCAAAACATCCACGTCCGTTCAGAAGACAAGTCAAATTCGCGCATCTATGAAGTTGACGAATACTTTACAAAAACCTCGAATAAAGAGAACTGCCGCTACGCTTCGATTGATGTAAACCGTTTGGATAATCTTATAGAGATGGACTTGAAATTATGATATTTTAAAAATGACTCAGACTGCGTTCTGCAGTATATATTTTCTTTTTAAGTTTGACAACCGCGGTAAGGTATCACTGTCGTCAGGCATTAATAGATAACTAGGTTTTTATATGAACGCCGGAATGATCGCCACAAAGTGAGTAATAATAAGAAGGATATCGGAGGATAACGAAATAAAAACAAATAATTTACGACCACGATTTAAATAAGTAAACTCTGTTTCGGAGATAGATTGATTATGCCAAAAATGTAAAAATTGAAATTCTATTTTTCTGTATATAAATCTACTAATACACCGCCATAATACTGGACAGAATGTTCGTGTGTTGACGGATTCATAGTATCATAGTATCATCCATGAACATACATGACTCAATAGGTGGAACAATCAGTGTCGTGACCGTTTAGTTTCTGAGTAATCGGCGCAATGAACTGGAACGATGATCACGAAACATACGACTATATAAACATCCACTCAGCCTTCTAAGAGTCACTCTCCATATGCGTTTCGATGAGACAGCATCAGTATGGAATTTTTTAAGAAACTAATGATTGCTATTGGAGTGACTTCGCCTTCGAGTAAGAAAGTCGACTTTATCGCGGATCTTCCTGTTGAGGTTGCTCAGCATCTGCTTCGAATGTTGGATACTGTATCGCTGATCAACGCATCTAGTGTTTCTCGACGTTGGTTTTCTTTGTGCAAAAGTGATAAACGATTGCGACAATCGGTTCATCATCATTTAAGAATCACTAAACACAAGACAAGTCAAATTCGCGCATCTATGAAGTTGACGAATACTTTACAAAAACCTCGAATAACGAGAACTGCTGCTACGCTTCGATTGATGTAAACCGTTTGGATATTCTTATAGAGATGGACTTGAAATTATGATATTTCAAAAATGACTCAGACTGCGTTCTGCAGTATATATTTTTTTTATAAGTTTGACAACCGCCGTAAGGTATCACTGTCGTGAGGCATTAATAGATAACTAGGTTTTTATATGAACGCCGGAATGATCGCCACAAAGTGAGTAATAATAAGAAGGATATCGGAGGATAACGAAATAAAAACAAATAATTTACGACCACGATTTAAATAAGTAAACTCTGTTTCGGAGATAGATTGATTATGCCAAAAATGTAAAAATTGAAATTCTATTTTTCTGTATATAAATCTACTAATACACCGCCATAATACTGGACAGAATGTTCGTGTGTTGGCGGATTCATAGTATCATAGTATCATCCATGAACATACATGACTCAATAGGTGGAACAATCAGTGTCGTGACCGTTTAGTTTCTGAGTAATCGGCGCAATGAACTGGAACGATGATCATGAAACATACGACTATATAAACATCCACTCAGCCTTCTAAGAGTCACTCTCCATATGCGTTTCGATAAGACAGCATCAGTATGGAATTTTTTAAGAAACTAATCATTGCTATTGGAGTGACTTCGTCTTCGGGTAAGAAAGTCGACTTTAACGCGGATCTTCCTGTTGAGGTTGCTCAGCATCTTCTTCGAATGTTGGATACTCCATCGCTGATCAACGCATCTAGTGTTTCTCTACGTTGGTTTTCTTTGTGCAAAAGTGATAAACGATTGCGACAATCGGTTCATCATCATTTAAGAATCACTAAACACAAAATGGTACAGTTAATGGACAATTCGCGTAGATCAAACAAAACGCGTAATAAAAGTGACACAAACAAAAAGATTACATCACAAATTACTCGTCGTACAGACGTCGCACCAACAAAGTTCATTTTTTCCAAAACATCCAGGTCCGTTCAGAAGACAAGTCAAATTCGCGCATCTATGAAGTTGACGAATACTTTACAAAAACCTCGAATAACGAGAACTGCTGCTACGCTTCGATTGATGTAAACCGTTTGGATATTCTTATAGAGATGGACTTGAAATTATGATATTTCAAAAATGACTCAGACTGCGTTCTGCAGTATATATTTTTTTTAAAAGTTTGACAACCGCCGTAAGGTATCACTGTCGTGAGGCATTAATAGATAACTAGGTTTTTATATGAACGCCGGAATGATCGCCACAAAGTGAGCAACAATAAGAAAGATATCGGAGGATAACAAATTTTAAAAAAATAATTTACGACCACGATTTAAATAAGTAAACTCTGTTTCGGAGATAGATTGATTATGCCAAAAATGTAAAAAATTGAAATTCTATTTTTCTGTATATAAATCTACTAATACACCGCCATAATACTGGACAGAATGTTCGTGTGTTAACGGATCCATAGTATCATAGTATCATCCATGAACATACATGACTCAATAGGTGGAACAATCAGTGTCGTGACCGTTCAGTTTCTGAGTAATCGGCGCAATGAACTGGAACGATGATCACGAAACATACGACTATATAAACATCCACTCAGCCTTCTAAGAGTCACTCTCCATATGCGTTTCGATGAGACAGCATCAGTATGGAATTTTTTAAGAAACTAATGATTGCTATTGGAGTGACTTCGTCTTCGATTAAGAAAGTCGACTTTAACGCGGATCTTCCTGTTGAGGTTGCTCAGCATCTGCTTCGAATGTTGGATACTCCATCGCTGATCAACGCATCTAGTGTTTCTCGACGTTGGTTTTCTTTGTGCAAAAGTGATAAACGATTGCGACAATCGGTTCATCATCATTTAAGAATCACTAAACACAAAATGGTACAGTTAATGGACAATTCGCGTAGATCAAACAAAACGCGTAATAAAAGTGACACAAACAAAAAGATTACATCACAAATTACTCGTCGTACAGACGTCGCATTAACAAAGTTCATTTTTTCCAAAACATCCAGGTCCGTTCAGAAGACAAGACAAATTCGCGCATCTATAAAGTTGACGAATACTTTACAAAAACCTCGAATAACGAGAACTGCTGCTACGCTTCGATTGATGTAAACCGTTTAGATAATCTTATAGAGATGGACTTGAAATTATGATATTTCAAAAATGACTCAGATTGCGGTCTGCAGTATATATTTTCTTTATAAGTTTGACAACCGCCGTAAGGTATCACTGTCGTCAGGCATTAATAGATAACTAGGTTTTTATATGAACGCCGGAATGATCGCCACAAAGTGAGTAATAATAAGAAGGATATCGGAAGATAACGAAATAAAAACAAATAATTTACGACCACGATTTAAATAAGTAAACTCTGTTTCGGAGATAGATTGATTATGCCAAAAATGTAAAAATTGAAATTCTATTTTTCTGTATTTAAATCTAGTTATACACCTCCATAATACTGGAAAGAATGTTCGTGTGTTGACGGATTCATAGTATCATCCATGAACATACATGACTCAATAGGTGGAACAATCAGTGTCGTGACCGTTCAGTTTCTGAGTAATCGGCGCAATGAACTGGAACGATGATCACGAAACATACGACTATATAAACATCCACTCAGCCTTCTAAGAGTCACTCTCCATATGCGTTTCGATGAGACAGCATCAGTATGGAATTTTTTAAGAAACTAATGATTGCTATTGGAGTGACTTCGCCTTCGAGTAAGAAAGTCGACTTTATCGCGGATCTTCCTGTTGAGGTTGCTCAGCATCTGCTTCGAATGTTGGATACTGTATCGCTGATCAACGCATCTAGTGTTTCTCGACGTTGGTTTTCTTTGTGCAAAAGTGATAAACGATTGCGACAATCGGTTCATCATCATTTAAGTATCACTAAACACAAAATGGTACAGGTAATGGACAATTCGCGTAGATCAAACAAAACGCGTAATAAAAGTGACACAAACAAAAAGATTACATCACAAATTACTCGTCGTACAGACGTCGCACAAACAAAGATCATTTTTTCCAAAACATCCAGGTCCGTTCAGAAGACAAGTCAAATTCGCGCATCTATGAAGTTGACGAATACTTTACAAAAACCTCGAATAAAGAGAACTGCCGCTACGCTTCGATTGATGTAAACCGTTTGGATATTCTTATAGAGATGGACTTGAAATTATGATATTTCAAAAATGACTCAGACTGCGTTCTGCAGTATATATTTTCTTTATAAGTTTGACAACCGCCGTAAGGTATCACTGTCGTGAGGCATTAATAGATAACTAGGTTTTTATATGAACGCCGGAATGATCGCCACAAAGTGAGTAATAATAAGAAGGATATCGGAGGATAACGAAATAAAAACAAATAATTTACGACCACGATTTAAATAAGTAAACTCTGTTTCGGAGATAGATTGATTATGCCAAAAATGTAAAAATTGAAATTCTATTTTTCTGTATATAAATCTAGTTATACACCTCTATAATACTGGACAGAATGTTCGTGTGTTGACGGATTCATAGTATCATCCATGAACATACATGACTCAATAGGTGGAACAATCAGTGTCGTGACCGTTCAGTTTCTGAGTAATCGGCGCAATGAACTGGAACGATGATCACGAAACATACGACTATATAAACATCCACTCAGCCTTCTAAGAGTCACTCTCCATATGCGTTTCGATGAGACAGCATCAGTATGGAATTTTTTAAGAAACTAATGATTGCTATTGGAGTGACTTCGCCTTCGAGTAAGAAAGTCGACTTTATCGCGGATCTTCCTGTTGAGGTTGCTCAGCATCTGCTTCGAATGTTGGATACTGTATCGCTGATCAACGCATCTAGTGTTTCTCGACGTTGGTTTTCTTTGTGCAAAAGTGATAAACGATTGCGACAATCGGTTCATCATCATTTAAGAGTCACTAAACACAAAATGGTACAGGTAATGGACAATTCGCGTAGATCAAACAAAACGCGTAATAAAAGAGACACAAACAAAAAGATTACATCACAAATTACTCGTCGTACAGACGTCGCACAAACAAAGTTCATTTTTTCCAAAACATCCAGGTCCGTTCAGAAGACAAGTCAAATTCGCGCATCTATGAAGTTGACGAATACTTTACAAAAACCTCGAATAACGAGAACTGCCGCTACGCTTCGATTGATGTAAACCGTTTGGATAATCTTATAGAGATGGACTTGAAATTATGATATTATAAAAATGACTCAGACTGCGTTCTGCAGTATATATTTTCTTTATAAGTTTGACAACCGCCGTAAGGTATCACTGTCGTGAGGCATTAATAGATAACTAGATTTTTATATGAACGCCGGAATGATCGCCACAAAGTGAGCAATAATAAGAAGGATATCGGAGGATAACAAAATTAAAAAAAATAATTTACGTCCACGATTTAAATAAGTAAACTCTGTTTCGGAGATAGATTGATTATGCCAAAAATGTAAAAAATTGAAATTCTATTTTTCTGTATATAAATCTACTAATACACCGCCATAATACTGGACAGAATGTTCGTGTGTTGACGGATTCATAGTATCATAGTATCATCCATGAACATACATGACTCAATAGGTGGAACAATCAGTGTCGTGACCGTTTAGTTTCTGAGTAATCGGCGCAATGAACTGGAACGATGATCACGAAACATACGACTATATAAACATCCACTCAGCCTTCTAAGAGTCACTCTCCATATGCGTTTCGATGAGACAGCATCAGTATGGAATTTTTTAAGAAACTAATGATTGCTATTGGAGTGACTTCGCCTTCGAGTAAGAAAGTCGACTTTATCGCGGATCTTCCTGTTGAGGTTGCTCAGCATCTGCTTCGAATGTTGGATACTCGATCGCTGATCAACGCATCTAGTGTTTCTCGACGTTGGTTTTCTTTGTGCAAAAGTGATAAACGATTGCGACAATCGGTTCATCATCATTTAAGAGTCACTAAACACAAAATGGTACAGGTAATGGACAATTCGCGTAGATCAAACAAAACGCGGAATAAAAGAGACACAAACAAAAAGATTACATCACAAATTACTCGTCGTACAGACGTCGCACAAACAAAGTTCATTTTTTCCAAAACATCCACGTCCGTTCAGAAGACAAGTCAAATTCGCGCATCTATGAAGTTGACGAATACTTTACAAAAACCTCGAATAAAGAGAACTGCCGCTACGCTTCGATTGATGTAAACCGTTTGGATAATCTTATAGAGATGGACTTGAAATTATGATATTTTAAAAATGACTCAGACTGCGTTCTGCAGTATATATTTTCTTTTTAAGTTTGACAACCGCGGTAAGGTATCACTGTCGTCAGGCATTAATAGATAACTAGGTTTTTATATGAACGCCGGAATGATCGCCACAAAGTGAGTAATAATAAGAAGGATATCGGAGGATAACGAAATAAAAACAAATAATTTACGACCACGATTTAAATAAGTAAACTCTGTTTCGGAGATAGATTGATTATGCCAAAAATGTAAAAATTGAAATTCTATTTTTCTGTATATAAATCTACTAATACACCGCCATAATACTGGACAGAATGTTCGTGTGTTGACGGATTCATAGTATCATAGTATCATCCATGAACATACATGACTCAATAGGTGGAACAATCAGTGTCGTGACCGTTTAGTTTCTGAGTAATCGGCGCAATGAACTGGAACGATGATCACGAAACATACGACTATATAAACATCCACTCAGCCTTCTAAGAGTCACTCTCCATATGCGTTTCGATGAGACAGCATCAGTATGGAATTTTTTAAGAAACTAATGATTGCTATTGGAGTGACTTCGCCTTCGAGTAAGAAAGTCGACTTTATCGCGGATCTTCCTGTTGAGGTTGCTCAGCATCTGCTTCGAATGTTGGATACTGTATCGCTGATCAACGCATCTAGTGTTTCTCGACGTTGGTTTTCTTTGTGCAAAAGTGATAAACGATTGCGACAATCGGTTCATCATCATTTAAGAATCACTAAACACAAGACAAGTCAAATTCGCGCATCTATGAAGTTGACGAATACTTTACAAAAACCTCGAATAACGAGAACTGCTGCTACGCTTCGATTGATGTAAACCGTTTGGATATTCTTATAGAGATGGACTTGAAATTATGATATTTCAAAAATGACTCAGACTGCGTTCTGCAGTATATATTTTTTTTATAAGTTTGACAACCGCCGTAAGGTATCACTGTCGTGAGGCATTAATAGATAACTAGGTTTTTATATGAACGCCGGAATGATCGCCACAAAGTGAGTAATAATAAGAAGGATATCGGAGGATAACGAAATAAAAACAAATAATTTACGACCACGATTTAAATAAGTAAACTCTGTTTCGGAGATAGATTGATTATGCCAAAAATGTAAAAATTGAAATTCTATTTTTCTGTATATAAATCTACTAATACACCGCCATAATACTGGACAGAATGTTCGTGTGTTGGCGGATTCATAGTATCATAGTATCATCCATGAACATACATGACTCAATAGGTGGAACAATCAGTGTCGTGACCGTTTAGTTTCTGAGTAATCGGCGCAATGAACTGGAACGATGATCATGAAACATACGACTATATAAACATCCACTCAGCCTTCTAAGAGTCACTCTCCATATGCGTTTCGATAAGACAGCATCAGTATGGAATTTTTTAAGAAACTAATCATTGCTATTGGAGTGACTTCGTCTTCGGGTAAGAAAGTCGACTTTAACGCGGATCTTCCTGTTGAGGTTGCTCAGCATCTTCTTCGAATGTTGGATACTCCATCGCTGATCAACGCATCTAGTGTTTCTCTACGTTGGTTTTCTTTGTGCAAAAGTGATAAACGATTGCGACAATCGGTTCATCATCATTTAAGAATCACTAAACACAAAATGGTACAGTTAATGGACAATTCGCGTAGATCAAACAAAACGCGTAATAAAAGTGACACAAACAAAAAGATTACATCACAAATTACTCGTCGTACAGACGTCGCACCAACAAAGTTCATTTTTTCCAAAACATCCAGGTCCGTTCAGAAGACAAGTCAAATTCGCGCATCTATGAAGTTGACGAATACTTTACAAAAACCTCGAATAACGAGAACTGCTGCTACGCTTCGATTGATGTAAACCGTTTGGATATTCTTATAGAGATGGACTTGAAATTATGATATTTCAAAAATGACTCAGACTGCGTTCTGCAGTATATATTTTTTTTAAAAGTTTGACAACCGCCGTAAGGTATCACTGTCGTGAGGCATTAATAGATAACTAGGTTTTTATATGAACGCCGGAATGATCGCCACAAAGTGAGCAACAATAAGAAAGATATCGGAGGATAACAAATTTTAAAAAAATAATTTACGACCACGATTTAAATAAGTAAACTCTGTTTCGGAGATAGATTGATTATGCCAAAAATGTAAAAAATTGAAATTCTATTTTTCTGTATATAAATCTACTAATACACCGCCATAATACTGGACAGAATGTTCGTGTGTTAACGGATCCATAGTATCATAGTATCATCCATGAACATACATGACTCAATAGGTGGAACAATCAGTGTCGTGACCGTTCAGTTTCTGAGTAATCGGCGCAATGAACTGGAACGATGATCACGAAACATACGACTATATAAACATCCACTCAGCCTTCTAAGAGTCACTCTCCATATGCGTTTCGATGAGACAGCATCAGTATGGAATTTTTTAAGAAACTAATGATTGCTATTGGAGTGACTTCGTCTTCGATTAAGAAAGTCGACTTTAACGCGGATCTTCCTGTTGAGGTTGCTCAGCATCTGCTTCGAATGTTGGATACTCCATCGCTGATCAACGCATCTAGTGTTTCTCGACGTTGGTTTTCTTTGTGCAAAAGTGATAAACGATTGCGACAATCGGTTCATCATCATTTAAGAATCACTAAACACAAAATGGTACAGTTAATGGACAATTCGCGTAGATCAAACAAAACGCGTAATAAAAGTGACACAAACAAAAAGATTACATCACAAATTACTCGTCGTACAGACGTCGCATTAACAAAGTTCATTTTTTCCAAAACATCCAGGTCCGTTCAGAAGACAAGACAAATTCGCGCATCTATAAAGTTGACGAATACTTTACAAAAACCTCGAATAACGAGAACTGCTGCTACGCTTCGATTGATGTAAACCGTTTAGATAATCTTATAGAGATGGACTTGAAATTATGATATTTCAAAAATGACTCAGATTGCGGTCTGCAGTATATATTTTCTTTATAAGTTTGACAACCGCCGTAAGGTATCACTGTCGTCAGGCATTAATAGATAACTAGGTTTTTATATGAACGCCGGAATGATCGCCACAAAGTGAGTAATAATAAGAAGGATATCGGAAGATAACGAAATAAAAACAAATAATTTACGACCACGATTTAAATAAGTAAACTCTGTTTCGGAGATAGATTGATTATGCCAAAAATGTAAAAATTGAAATTCTATTTTTCTGTATTTAAATCTAGTTATACACCTCCATAATACTGGAAAGAATGTTCGTGTGTTGACGGATTCATAGTATCATCCATGAACATACATGACTCAATAGGTGGAACAATCAGTGTCGTGACCGTTCAGTTTCTGAGTAATCGGCGCAATGAACTGGAACGATGATCACGAAACATACGACTATATAAACATCCACTCAGCCTTCTAAGAGTCACTCTCCATATGCGTTTCGATGAGACAGCATCAGTATGGAATTTTTTAAGAAACTAATGATTGCTATTGGAGTGACTTCGCCTTCGAGTAAGAAAGTCGACTTTATCGCGGATCTTCCTGTTGAGGTTGCTCAGCATCTGCTTCGAATGTTGGATACTGTATCGCTGATCAACGCATCTAGTGTTTCTCGACGTTGGTTTTCTTTGTGCAAAAGTGATAAACGATTGCGACAATCGGTTCATCATCATTTAAGTATCACTAAACACAAAATGGTACAGGTAATGGACAATTCGCGTAGATCAAACAAAACGCGTAATAAAAGTGACACAAACAAAAAGATTACATCACAAATTACTCGTCGTACAGACGTCGCACAAACAAAGATCATTTTTTCCAAAACATCCAGGTCCGTTCAGAAGACAAGTCAAATTCGCGCATCTATGAAGTTGACGAATACTTTACAAAAACCTCGAATAAAGAGAACTGCCGCTACGCTTCGATTGATGTAAACCGTTTGGATATTCTTATAGAGATGGACTTGAAATTATGATATTTCAAAAATGACTCAGACTGCGTTCTGCAGTATATATTTTCTTTATAAGTTTGACAACCGCCGTAAGGTATCACTGTCGTGAGGCATTAATAGATAACTAGGTTTTTATATGAACGCCGGAATGATCGCCACAAAGTGAGTAATAATAAGAAGGATATCGGAGGATAACGAAATAAAAACAAATAATTTACGACCACGATTTAAATAAGTAAACTCTGTTTCGGAGATAGATTGATTATGCCAAAAATGTAAAAATTGAAATTCTATTTTTCTGTATATAAATCTAGTTATACACCTCTATAATACTGGACAGAATGTTCGTGTGTTGACGGATTCATAGTATCATCCATGAACATACATGACTCAATAGGTGGAACAATCAGTGTCGTGACCGTTCAGTTTCTGAGTAATCGGCGCAATGAACTGGAACGATGATCACGAAACATACGACTATATAAACATCCACTCAGCCTTCTAAGAGTCACTCTCCATATGCGTTTCGATGAGACAGCATCAGTATGGAATTTTTTAAGAAACTAATGATTGCTATTGGAGTGACTTCGCCTTCGAGTAAGAAAGTCGACTTTATCGCGGATCTTCCTGTTGAGGTTGCTCAGCATCTGCTTCGAATGTTGGATACTGTATCGCTGATCAACGCATCTAGTGTTTCTCGACGTTGGTTTTCTTTGTGCAAAAGTGATAAACGATTGCGACAATCGGTTCATCATCATTTAAGAATCACTAAACACAAAATGGTACAGGTAATGGACAATTCGCGTAGATCAAACAAAACGCGTAATAAAAGTGACACAAACAAAAAGATTACATCACAAATTACTCGTCGTACAGACGTCGCACAAACAAAGTTCATTTTTTCCAAAACATCCAGGTTCGTTCAGAAGACAAGTCAAATTCGCGTATCTATGAAGTTGACGAATACTTTACAAAAACCTCGAATAACGAAAACTGCTGCTACGCTTCGATTGATGTAAACCGTTTGGATATTCTTATAGAGATGGACTTGAAATTATGATATTTCAAAAATGACTCAGACTGCGTTCTGCAGTATATATTTTCTTTATAAGTTTGACAACCGCCGTAAGGTATCACTGTCGTGAGGCATTAATAGATAACTAGGTTTTTATATGAACGCAGGAATGATCGCCACAAAGTGAGCAATAATAAGAAAGATATCGGAGGATAACAAAATTAAAAAAAATAATTTACGACCACGATTTAAATAAGTAAACTCTGTTTCGGAGATAGATTGATTATGCCAAAAATGTAAAAAATTGAAATTCTATTTTTCTGTATATAAATCTACTAATACACCGCCATAATACTGGACAGAATGTTCGTGTGTTGACGGATTCATAGTATCATAGTATCATCCATGAACATACATGACTCAATAGGTGGAACAATCAGTGTCGTGACCGTTTAGTTTCTGAGTAATCGGCGCAATGAACTGGAACGATGATCACGAAACATACGACTATATAAACATCCACTCAGCCTTCTAAGAGTCACTCTCCATATGCGTTTCGATGAGACAGCATCAGTATGGAATTTTTTAAGAAACTAATGATTGCTATTGGAGTGACTTCGTCTTCGAGTAAGAAAGTCGACTTTAACGCGGATCTTCCTGTTGAGGTTGCTCAGCATCTGATTCGAATGTTGGATACTCCATCGCTGATCAACGCATCTAGTGTTTCTCGACGTTTTTTTTCTTTGTGCAAAAGTGATAAACGATTGCGACAATCGGTTCATCATCATTTAAGAATCACTAAACACAAAATGGTACAGTTAATGGACAATTCGCGTAGATCAAACAAAACGCGTAATAAAAGTGACACAAACAAAAAGATTACATCACAAATTACTCGTCGTACAGACGTCGCACCAACAAAGTTCATTTTTTCCAAAACATCCAGGTCCGTTCAGAAGACAAGTCAAATTCGCGCATCTATGAAGTTGACGAATACTTTACAAAAACCTCGAATAACGAGAACTGCTGCTACGCTTCGATTGATGTAAACCGTTTGGATATTCTTATAGAGATGGACTTGAAATTATGATATTTCAAAAATGACTCAGACTGCGTTCTGCAGTATATATTTTTTTTATAAGTTTGACAACCGCCGTAAGGTATCACTGTCGTGAGGCATTAATAGATAACTAGGTTTTTATATGAACGCCGGAATGATCGCCACAAAGTGAGCAATAATAAGAAAGATATCGGAGGATAACAAAATTAAAAAAAATAATTTACGACCACGATTTAAATAAGTAAACTCTGTTTCGGAGATAGATTGATTATGCCAAAAATGTAAAAAATTGAAATTCTATTTTTCTGTATATAAATCTACTAATACACCGCCATAATACTGGACAGAATGTTCGTGTGTTGACGGATTCATAGTATCATAGTATCATCCATGAACATACATGACTCAATAGGTGGAACAATCAGTGTCGTGACCGTTTAGTTTCTGAGTAATCGGCGCAATGAACTGGAACGATGATCACGAAACATACGACTATATAAACATCCACTCAGCCTTCTAAGAGTCACTCTCCATATGCGTTTCGATGAGACAGCATCAGTATGGAATTTTTTAAGAAACTAATGATTGCTATTGGAGTGACTTCGTCTTCGAGTAAGAAAGTCGACTTTAACGCGGATCTTCCTGTTGAGGTTGCTCAGCATCTGATTCGAATGTTGGATACTCCATCGCTGATCAACGCATCTAGTGTTTCTCGACGTTTTTTTTCTTTGTGCAAAAGTGATAAACGATTGCGACAATCGGTTCATCATCATTTAAGAATCACTAAAAACAAAATGGTACAGTTAATGGACAATTCGCGTAGATCAAACAAAACGCGTAATAAAAGTGACACAAACAAAAAGATTACATCACAAATTACTCGTCGTACAGGCGTCGCACCAACAAAGTTCATTTTTTCCAAAACATCCAGGTCCGTTCAGAAGACAAGTCAAATTCGCGCATCTATGAAGTTGACGAATACTTTACAAAAACCTCGAATAACGAGAACTGCTGCTACGCTTCGATTGATGTAAACCGTTTGGATATTCTTATAGAGATGGACTTGAAATTATGATATTTCAAAAATGACTCAGACTGCGTTCTGCAGTATATATTTTTTTTATAAGTTTGACAACCGCCGTAAGGTATCACTGTCGTGAGGCATTAATAGATAACTAGGTTTATATATGAACGCCGGAATGATCGCCACAAAGTGAGCAATAATAAGAAAGATATCGGAGGATAACAAAATTAAAAAAAAAATTTACGACCACGATTTGAATAAGTAAACTCTGTTTCGGAGATAGATTGATTATGCCAAAAATGTAAAAAATTGAAATTCTATTTTTCTGTATATAAATCTACTAATACACTGCCATAATACTGGACAGAATGTTCGTGTGTTGACGGATTCATAGTATCATAGTATCATCCATGAACATACATGACTCAATAGGTGGAACAATCAGTGTCGTGACCGTTTAGTTTCTGAGTAATCGGCGCAATGAACTGGAACGATGATCACGAAACATACGACTATATAAACATCCACTCAGCCTTCTAAGAGTCACTCTCCATATGCGTTTCGATGAGACAGCATCAGTATGGAATTTTTTAAGAAACTAATGATTGCTATTGGAGTGACTTCGTCTTCGAGTAAGAAAGTCGACTTTAACGCGGATCTTCCTGTTGAGGTTGCTCAGCATCTGCTTCGAATGTTGGATACTCCATCGCTGATCAACGCATCTAGTGTTTCTCGACGTTGGTTTTCTTTGTGCAAAAGTGATAAACGATTGCGACTATCGGTTCATCATCATTTAAGAATCACTGAACACAAAATGGTACAGTTAATGGACAATTCGCGTAGATCAAACAAAACGCGTAATAAAAGTGACACAAACAAAAAGATTACATCACAAATTACTCGTCATACAGACGTCGCACCAACAAAGTTCATTATTTCCAAAACATCCAGGTCCGTTCAGAAGACAAGACAAATTCGCGCATCTATAAAGTTGACGAATACTTTACAAAAACCTCGAATAACGAGAACTGCCGCTACGCTTCGATTGATGTAAACCGTTTGGATAATCTTATAGAGATGGACTTGAAATTATGATATTTTAAAAATGACTCAGACTGCGTTCTGCAGTATATATTTTCTTTATAAGTTTGACAACCGCCGTAAGGTATCACTGTCGTGAGGCATTAATAGATAACTAGATTTTCATATGAACGCCGGAATGATCGCCACAAAGTGAGCAATAATAAGAAGGATATCGGAGGATAACAAAATTAAAAAAAAATAATTTACGACCACGATTTAAATAAGTAAACTCTGTTTCGGAGATAGATTGATTATGCCAAAAATGTAAAAAATTGAAATTCTATTTTTCTGTATATAAATCTACTAATACACCGCCATAATACTGGACAGAATGTTCGTGTGTTGACGGATTCATAGTATCATAGTATCATCCATGAACATACATGACTCAATAGGTGGAACAATCAGTGTCGTGACCGTTTAGTTTCTGAGTAATCGGCGCAACGAACTGGAACGATGATCACGAAACATACGACTATATAAACATCCACTCAGCCTTCTAAGAGTCACTCTCCATATGCGTTTCGATGAGACAGCATCAGTATGGAATTTTTTAAGAAACTGATGATTGCTATTGGAGTGACTTCGCCTTCGAGTAAGAAAGTCGACTTTATCGCGGATCTTCCTGTTGAGGTTGCTCAGCATCTGCTTCGAATGTTGGATACTCGATCGCTGATCAACGCATCTAGTGTTTCTCGACGTTGGTTTTCTTTGTGCAAAAGTGATAAACGATTGCGACAATCGGTTCATCATCATTTAAGAGTCACTAAACACAAAATGGTACAGGTAATGGACAATTCGCGTAGATCAAACAAAACGCGTAATAAAAGAGACACAAACAAAAAGATTACATCACAAATTACTCGTCGTACAGACGTCGCACAAACAAAGTTCATTTTTTCCAAAACATCCAGGTCCGTTCAGAAGACAAGTCAAATTCGCGCATCTATGAAGTTGACGAATACTTTACAAAAACCTCGAATAACGAGAACTGCCGCTACGCTTCGATTGATGTAAACCGTTTGGATAATCTTATAGAGATGGACTTGAAATTATGATATTATAAAAATGACTCAGACTGCGTTCTGCAGTATATATTTTCTTTATAAGTTTGACAACCGCCGTAAGGTATCACTGTCGTGAGGCATTAATAGATAACTAGATTTTTATATGAACGCCGGAATGATCGCCACAAAGTGAGCAATAATAAGAAGGATATCGGAGGATAACAAAATTAAAAAAAATAATTTACGTCCACGATTTAAATAAGTAAACTCTGTTTCGGAGATAGATTGATTATGCCAAAAATGTAAAAAATTGAAATTCTATTTTTCTGTATATAAATCTACTAATACACCGCCATAATACTGGACAGAATGTTCGTGTGTTGACGGATTCATAGTATCATAGTATCATCCATGAACATACATGACTCAATAGGTGGAACAATCAGTGTCGTGACCGTTTAGTTTCTGAGTAATCGGCGCAATGAACTGGAACGATGATCACGAAACATACGACTATATAAACATCCACTCAGCCTTCTAAGAGTCACTCTCCATATGCGTTTCGATGAGACAGCATCAGTATGGAATTTTTTAAGAAACTAATGATTGCTATTGGAGTGACTTCGCCTTCGAGTAAGAAAGTCGACTTTATCGCGGATCTTCCTGTTGAGGTTGCTCAGCATCTGCTTCGAATGTTGGATACTCGATCGCTGATCAACGCATCTAGTGTTTCTCGACGTTGGTTTTCTTTGTGCAAAAGTGATAAACGATTGCGACAATCGGTTCATCATCATTTAAGAATCACTAAACACAAGACAAGTCAAATTCGCGCATCTATGAAGTTGACGAATACTTTACAAAAACCTCGAATAACGAGAACTGCTGCTACGCTTCGATTGATGTAAACCGTTTGGATATTCTTATAGAGATGGACTTGAAATTATGATATTTCAAAAATGACTCAGACTGCGTTCTGCAGTATATATTTTTTTTATAAGTTTGACAACCGCCGTAAGGTATCACTGTCGTGAGGCATTAATAGATAACTAGGTTTTTATATGAACGCCGGAATGATCGCCACAAAGTGAGTAATAATAAGAAGGATATCGGAGGATAACGAAATAAAAACAAATAATTTACGACCACGATTTAAATAAGTAAACTCTGTTTCGGAGATAGATTGATTATGCCAAAAATGTAAAAATTGAAATTCTATTTTTCTGTATATAAATCTACTAATACACCGCCATAATACTGGACAGAATGTTCGTGTGTTGGCGGATTCATAGTATCATAGTATCATCCATGAACATACATGACTCAATAGGTGGAACAATCAGTGTCGTGACCGTTTAGTTTCTGAGTAATCGGCGCAATGAACTGGAACGATGATCATGAAACATACGACTATATAAACATCCACTCAGCCTTCTAAGAGTCACTCTCCATATGCGTTTCGATAAGACAGCATCAGTATGGAATTTTTTAAGAAACTAATCATTGCTATTGGAGTGACTTCGTCTTCGGGTAAGAAAGTCGACTTTAACGCGGATCTTCCTGTTGAGGTTGCTCAGCATCTTCTTCGAATGTTGGATACTCCATCGCTGATCAACGCATCTAGTGTTTCTCTACGTTGGTTTTCTTTGTGCAAAAGTGATAAACGATTGCGACAATCGGTTCATCATCATTTAAGAATCACTAAACACAAAATGGTACAGTTAATGGACAATTCGCGTAGATCAAACAAAACGCGTAATAAAAGTGACACAAACAAAAAGATTACATCACAAATTACTCGTCGTACAGACGTCGCACCAACAAAGTTCATTTTTTCCAAAACATCCAGGTCCGTTCAGAAGACAAGTCAAATTCGCGCATCTATGAAGTTGACGAATACTTTACAAAAACCTCGAATAACGAGAACTGCTGCTACGCTTCGATTGATGTAAACCGTTTGGATATTCTTATAGAGATGGACTTGAAATTATGATATTTCAAAAATGACTCAGACTGCGTTCTGCAGTATATATTTTTTTTAAAAGTTTGACAACCGCCGTAAGGTATCACTGTCGTGAGGCATTAATAGATAACTAGGTTTTTATATGAACGCCGGAATGATCGCCACAAAGTGAGCAACAATAAGAAAGATATCGGAGGATAACAAATTTTAAAAAAATAATTTACGACCACGATTTAAATAAGTAAACTCTGTTTCGGAGATAGATTGATTATGCCAAAAATGTAAAAAATTGAAATTCTATTTTTCTGTATATAAATCTACTAATACACCGCCATAATACTGGACAGAATGTTCGTGTGTTGACGGATCCATAGTATCATAGTATCATCCATGAACATACATGACTCAATAGGTGGAACAATCAGTGTCGTGACCGTTCAGTTTCTGAGTAATCGGCGCAATGAACTGGAACGATGATCACGAAACATACGACTATATAAACATCCACTCAGCCTTCTAAGAGTCACTCTCCATATGCGTTTCGATGAGACAGCATCAGTATGGAATTTTTTAAGAAACTAATGATTGCTATTGGAGTGACTTCGTCTTCGATTAAGAAAGTCGACTTTAACGCGGATCTTCCTGTTGAGGTTGCTCAGCATCTGCTTCGAATGTTGGATACTCCATCGCTGATCAACGCATCTAGTGTTTCTCGACGTTGGTTTTCTTTGTGCAAAAGTGATAAACGATTGCGACAATCGGTTCATCATCATTTAAGAATCACTAAACACAAAATGGTACAGTTAATGGACAATTCGCGTAGATCAAACAAAACGCGTAATAAAAGTGACACAAACAAAAAGATTACATCACAAATTACTCGTCGTACAGACGTCGCATTAACAAAGTTCATTTTTTCCAAAACATCCAGGTCCGTTCAGAAGACAAGACAAATTCGCGCATCTATAAAGTTGACGAATACTTTACAAAAACCTCGAATAACGAGAACTGCTGCTACGCTTCGATTGATGTAAACCGTTTAGATAATCTTATAGAGATGGACTTGAAATTATGATATTTCAAAAATGACTCAGATTGCGGTCTGCAGTATATATTTTCTTTATAAGTTTGACAACCGCCGTAAGGTATCACTGTCGTCAGGCATTAATAGATAACTAGGTTTTTATATGAACGCCGGAATGATCGCCACAAAGTGAGTAATAATAAGAAGGATATCGGAAGATAACGAAATAAAAACAAATAATTTACGACCACGATTTAAATAAGTAAACTCTGTTTCGGAGATAGATTGATTATGCCAAAAATGTAAAAATTGAAATTCTATTTTTCTGTATTTAAATCTAGTTATACACCTCCATAATACTGGAAAGAATGTTCGTGTGTTGACGGATTCATAGTATCATCCATGAACATACATGACTCAATAGGTGGAACAATCAGTGTCGTGACCGTTCAGTTTCTGAGTAATCGGCGCAATGAACTGGAACGATGATCACGAAACATACGACTATATAAACATCCACTCAGCCTTCTAAGAGTCACTCTCCATATGCGTTTCGATGAGACAGCATCAGTATGGAATTTTTTAAGAAACTAATGATTGCTATTGGAGTGACTTCGCCTTCGAGTAAGAAAGTTGACTTTATCGCGGATCTTCCTGTTGAGGTTGCTCAGCATCTGCTTCGAATGTTGGATACTGTATCGCTGATCAACGCATCTAGTGTTTCTCGACGTTGGTTTTCTTTGTGCAAAAGTGATAAACGATTGCGACAATCGGTTCATCATCATTTAAGTATCACTAAACACAAAATGGTACAGGTAATGGACAATTCGCGTAGATCAAACAAAACGCGTAATAAAAGTGACACAAACAAAAAGATTACATCACAAATTACTCGTCGTACAGACGTCGCACAAACAAAGATCATTTTTTCCAAAACATCCAGGTCCGTTCAGAAGACAAGTCAAATTCGCGCATCTATGAAGTTGACGAATACTTTACAAAAACCTCGAATAAAGAGAACTGCCGCTACGCTTCGATTGATGTAAACCGTTTGGATATTCTTATAGAGATGGACTTGAAATTATGATATTTCAAAAATGACTCAGACTGCGTTCTGCAGTATATATTTTCTTTATAAGTTTGACAACCGCCGTAAGGTATCACTGTCGTGAGGCATTAATAGATAACTAGGTTTTTATATGAACGCCGGAATGATCGCCACAAAGTGAGTAATAATAAGAAGGATATCGGAGGATAACGAAATAAAAACAAATAATTTACGACCACGATTTAAATAAGTAAACTCTGTTTCGGAGATAGATTGATTATGCCAAAAATGTAAAAATTGAAATTCTATTTTTCTGTATATAAATCTAGTTATACACCTCTATAATACTGGACAGAATGTTCGTGTGTTGACGGATTCATAGTATCATCCATGAACATACATGACTCAATAGGTGGAACAATCAGTGTCGTGACCGTTCAGTTTCTGAGTAATCGGCGCAATGAACTGGAACGATGATCACGAAACATACGACTATATAAACATCCACTCAGCCTTCTAAGAGTCACTCTCCATATGCGTTTCGATGAGACAGCATCAGTATGGAATTTTTTAAGAAACTAATGATTGCTATTGGAGTGACTTCGCCTTCGAGTAAGAAAGTCGACTTTATCGCGGATCTTCCTGTTGAGGTTGCTCAGCATCTGCTTCGAATGTTGGATACTGTATCGCTGATCAACGCATCTAGTGTTTCTCGACGTTGGTTTTCTTTGTGCAAAAGTGATAAACGATTGCGACAATCGGTTCATCATCATTTAAGAATCACTAAACACAAGACAAGTCAAATTCGCGCATCTATGAAGTTGACGAATACTTTACAAAAACCTCGAATAACGAGAACTGCTGCTACGCTTCGATTGATGTAAACCGTTTGGATATTCTTATAGAGATGGACTTGAAATTATGATATTTCAAAAATGACTCAGACTGCGTTCTGCAGTATATATTTTTTTTATAAGTTTGACAACCGCCGTAAGGTATCACTGTCGTGAGGCATTAATAGATAACTAGGTTTTTATATGAACGCCGGAATGATCGCCACAAAGTGAGTAATAATAAGAAGGATATCGGAGGATAACGAAATAAAAACAAATAATTTACGACCACGATTTAAATAAGTAAACTCTGTTTCGGAGATAGATTGATTATGCCAAAAATGTAAAAATTGAAATTCTATTTTTCTGTATATAAATCTACTAATACACCGCCATAATACTGGACAGAATGTTCGTGTGTTGGCGGATTCATAGTATCATAGTATCATCCATGAACATACATGACTCAATAGGTGGAACAATCAGTGTCGTGACCGTTTAGTTTCTGAGTAATCGGCGCAATGAACTGGAACGATGATCATGAAACATACGACTATATAAACATCCACTCAGCCTTCTAAGAGTCACTCTCCATATGCGTTTCGATAAGACAGCATCAGTATGGAATTTTTTAAGAAACTAATCATTGCTATTGGAGTGACTTCGTCTTCGGGTAAGAAAGTCGACTTTAACGCGGATCTTCCTGTTGAGGTTGCTCAGCATCTTCTTCGAATGTTGGATACTCCATCGCTGATCAACGCATCTAGTGTTTCTCTACGTTGGTTTTCTTTGTGCAAAAGTGATAAACGATTGCGACAATCGGTTCATCATCATTTAAGAATCACTAAACACAAAATGGTACAGTTAATGGACAATTCGCGTAGATCAAACAAAACGCGTAATAAAAGTGACACAAACAAAAAGATTACATCACAAATTACTCGTCGTACAGACGTCGCACCAACAAAGTTCATTTTTTCCAAAACATCCAGGTCCGTTCAGAAGACAAGTCAAATTCGCGCATCTATGAAGTTGACGAATACTTTACAAAAACCTCGAATAACGAGAACTGCTGCTACGCTTCGATTGATGTAAACCGTTTGGATATTCTTATAGAGATGGACTTGAAATTATGATATTTCAAAAATGACTCAGACTGCGTTCTGCAGTATATATTTTTTTTAAAAGTTTGACAACCGCCGTAAGGTATCACTGTCGTGAGGCATTAATAGATAACTAGGTTTTTATATGAACGCCGGAATGATCGCCACAAAGTGAGCAACAATAAGAAAGATATCGGAGGATAACAAATTTTAAAAAAATAATTTACGACCACGATTTAAATAAGTAAACTCTGTTTCGGAGATAGATTGATTATGCCAAAAATGTAAAAAATTGAAATTCTATTTTTCTGTATATAAATCTACTAATACACCGCCATAATACTGGACAGAATGTTCGTGTGTTGACGGATCCATAGTATCATAGTATCATCCATGAACATACATGACTCAATAGGTGGAACAATCAGTGTCGTGACCGTTCAGTTTCTGAGTAATCGGCGCAATGAACTGGAACGATGATCACGAAACATACGACTATATAAACATCCACTCAGCCTTCTAAGAGTCACTCTCCATATGCGTTTCGATGAGACAGCATCAGTATGGAATTTTTTAAGAAACTAATGATTGCTATTGGAGTGACTTCGTCTTCGATTAAGAAAGTCGACTTTAACGCGGATCTTCCTGTTGAGGTTGCTCAGCATCTGCTTCGAATGTTGGATACTCCATCGCTGATCAACGCATCTAGTGTTTCTCGACGTTGGTTTTCTTTGTGCAAAAGTGATAAACGATTGCGACAATCGGTTCATCATCATTTAAGAATCACTAAACACAAAATGGTACAGTTAATGGACAATTCGCGTAGATCAAACAAAACGCGTAATAAAAGTGACACAAACAAAAAGATTACATCACAAATTACTCGTCGTACAGACGTCGCATTAACAAAGTTCATTTTTTCCAAAACATCCAGGTCCGTTCAGAAGACAAGACAAATTCGCGCATCTATAAAGTTGACGAATACTTTACAAAAACCTCGAATAACGAGAACTGCTGCTACGCTTCGATTGATGTAAACCGTTTAGATAATCTTATAGAGATGGACTTGAAATTATGATATTTCAAAAATGACTCAGATTGCGGTCTGCAGTATATATTTTCTTTATAAGTTTGACAACCGCCGTAAGGTATCACTGTCGTCAGGCATTAATAGATAACTAGGTTTTTATATGAACGCCGGAATGATCGCCACAAAGTGAGTAATAATAAGAAGGATATCGGAAGATAACGAAATAAAAACAAATAATTTACGACCACGATTTAAATAAGTAAACTCTGTTTCGGAGATAGATTGATTATGCCAAAAATGTAAAAATTGAAATTCTATTTTTCTGTATTTAAATCTAGTTATACACCTCCATAATACTGGAAAGAATGTTCGTGTGTTGACGGATTCATAGTATCATCCATGAACATACATGACTCAATAGGTGGAACAATCAGTGTCGTGACCGTTCAGTTTCTGAGTAATCGGCGCAATGAACTGGAACGATGATCACGAAACATACGACTATATAAACATCCACTCAGCCTTCTAAGAGTCACTCTCCATATGCGTTTCGATGAGACAGCATCAGTATGGAATTTTTTAAGAAACTAATGATTGCTATTGGAGTGACTTCGCCTTCGAGTAAGAAAGTTGACTTTATCGCGGATCTTCCTGTTGAGGTTGCTCAGCATCTGCTTCGAATGTTGGATACTGTATCGCTGATCAACGCATCTAGTGTTTCTCGACGTTGGTTTTCTTTGTGCAAAAGTGATAAACGATTGCGACAATCGGTTCATCATCATTTAAGTATCACTAAACACAAAATGGTACAGGTAATGGACAATTCGCGTAGATCAAACAAAACGCGTAATAAAAGTGACACAAACAAAAAGATTACATCACAAATTACTCGTCGTACAGACGTCGCACAAACAAAGATCATTTTTTCCAAAACATCCAGGTCCGTTCAGAAGACAAGTCAAATTCGCGCATCTATGAAGTTGACGAATACTTTACAAAAACCTCGAATAAAGAGAACTGCCGCTACGCTTCGATTGATGTAAACCGTTTGGATATTCTTATAGAGATGGACTTGAAATTATGATATTTCAAAAATGACTCAGACTGCGTTCTGCAGTATATATTTTCTTTATAAGTTTGACAACCGCCGTAAGGTATCACTGTCGTGAGGCATTAATAGATAACTAGGTTTTTATATGAACGCCGGAATGATCGCCACAAAGTGAGTAATAATAAGAAGGATATCGGAGGATAACGAAATAAAAACAAATAATTTACGACCACGATTTAAATAAGTAAACTCTGTTTCGGAGATAGATTGATTATGCCAAAAATGTAAAAATTGAAATTCTATTTTTCTGTATATAAATCTAGTTATACACCTCTATAATACTGGACAGAATGTTCGTGTGTTGACGGATTCATAGTATCATCCATGAACATACATGACTCAATAGGTGGAACAATCAGTGTCGTGACCGTTCAGTTTCTGAGTAATCGGCGCAATGAACTGGAACGATGATGACGAAACATACGACTATATAAACATCCACTCAG
>OZ035858.1:6076109-6122147 GCA_964034905.1 Itoplectis maculator | reverse complement strand
GAGAAGGCGGAGGAGGAAAAGGAGAAGAAGAAAAAGAGGAAAGGCAGAAGAGAAGGAGGAGGAGGAGAAAAAGGGGAGGGAGTGGAGGGAGGAGGCCATTTGGGTGTCGGGGAATGGAGAAACGTAGCCTCGGGGGACGAGTCGAGGGATGCACCGCGGAATATGCGCATATTAAGTGTCCGGTTACAGAGCGCTACACGAACCACCCCCCCCAACCACCCCCCCCCCCCCCCCCTCCCCCTGCCGTGTAGATGCGCCCTCGCTGTTTCTTCCGCGTTGACCGGCCTCGGAATATATTTTTGGGGGAGAGACGGACGCGCGCGTCAACCGAAAAAATTACGTAAAACTCTCGGCGCGCGAATAAAACCGCGTATGCCATTGGCGAAACCAATGGCAATTGGCGCAGGGGAGAAACGACTCTGTGTGTCGTTGCGGGGCTCGAAGAGGCATTCCAGGATCCGCGCGGGACCGCCAGGAACTGCTCCTGGTTTTTTTACAGTCAACATAAATTTGGAATTTAAAGATGATGGATCGAATTTTTCTCGTTTTTTTTTTTTCGACAAGTCTCACAGTTTTCCCGGACACCGCGTTCTTCGAAGTTTCGCATAATTTGAAATACACTGACGTGTTCTCGAAGACAACATCTTCACGAAATAATCGTGAAGCGATTTGCAATATTTTTTGTTGCTTCTTCACGGAGTGAAGCAAAAAAAAATACAATGAAGAATACAAACTGGGTTTATCGGATGTACTCACCGACTGGAGTTTCTTCATTCCAAAAGGAATCATCTAAGGTATAGTCGGCCTCTGTAACAGAGAAAAAAGGACACGAGAGGTATTATTGATCGTGCGGTACAGCGAGATTGAATGCTGGTTGCTCGCGGTAGTGCTACTTGCATGCGCGCCCTTCGTCCCCCACCCTCCCACTCCCTCCCCATCCCCCTCTCTCACTCCTTACCGCACACTTCTTTTTCTTCTGGCGCTTCGTGCATCAGGGGGCGAAGAGAGGGCCGGAGGAGCGGGGAGGGGGGAGGTGGTGGACTGGGAGAAGGGGGGGGGGGGGGAGGCACGCGGCATTATATCCAACGTGTCTAAAGAACCCGAGCGGTAGTGGTATTTCTCGGTTTTCTCGCATTTTTTTTTAATACCGTAGAAGAAGCTTTCTTCTCCCTGCCTCTTGCTCCCTATCTCGTCTAATTCTACATCGCTTCCTTCTTTTTTTTTCCTTCGGCCTTTCTCTTGCTTTCTCTCTCGTTCTTCCTCTTATTCTCTTTCTCTCTCTATCCTCTCTCTTTCACTGTAATTGGCTCACTCCGGTAAAACTCGGCTAAACTCCTCGCAACCCACTCGTCTGCTCTCCACAGCGACAGTAGCATAAACAGTACCGCCAGCTACGAGAGAGCGCGGAGGACCAGCCAGGCAGTCACCCCTCAGAGGCCGAGGGACAGCCCAGTAGTCGCAGCTTTCTCGACTAGACGGTCCACCAGAAGTATCGTCTTATCTGCCTATTAATTATTCTACTTGCGTGTTTTCCGGAGAAAACAAATCAATTTTGTAAAGTTTGAAAGCAAATTTCCCGCTGATTCCGAAAAGCATTGTTTGCCCGAAAAATAGAAAATTCGGGGAGAAAAATGCGGTAAATGATTTTTTACATTTTTTCGAAATTTCGTCACTTCACTAAAATTGATGTTATTTTCTTGGATCAATGGAATCTGGATTTCCTTTTTTCGTTGGAAAGAAAACTTTATAACGAAGAAAATGCCGCAAGGCGGAATGCGGTATCTCGATTTTCCGATTTTTCGCAGAATTTCAAACTAAACCCTCAAAAACCGCAAATTTTTCCAAATCTCTTGTTTTTTTTTTCGATTTTTTTGTTTCAATTTCGCAAAGCTTGAAAACTCTGTGCGAAGCGCACGAGCCATACAAGTCTCTAGTGTATAATATATTTATGTGTGTGTGTGTGTGTGTTTGCACGTCTCTCTCGAGAAAAGCCGACGACGGTGGAGCATCGTCGCGATTGTCTAAGTTTTCGCGCTGCGAGAGAGAAAGACTCCTCAGCCTCCGACGTCGACTGCGACGACGTTGCGAATTATCGATAAGTGACAGCCCGAGAGACAACCCTTCCCGCGCGTTATATCCGGGTAAATCTACTTTCTCGCTGTATTTCACACTCGCAGCGTATACCACCCGCGCCCGAATATACATATGCACAGGGGGCGAGGGGGAGGGTTGAGGGAGGACTGACTGACTCTCGGCTGGCGCGGTGAAACGCCACGGGAAATTGAATGGGTACACGGTGTAACACAGCGAAAGTCATTTTCATAATTCGCGGTTGCAGTACTCAACTCCGACGGTCGAGTCTGTCTGCAGTTTCACCTGCGTCGGGGCGGACGGTTTTGCAATTTTTCGCTGAATGTGTCAGCGAAAAAAAGTGACTACCGTTTCTTTCACATATCGACAAAATATTTTTATCGAATCCCTCTTTCAAAAAGTTCATGAGTAACGGAAAGCATTGTTAGCAAACTATTCGAGATGTGATTGGCTGGGACTCTCAGATCGAGTCTAAGTTCATTTGTCCTTGATAACTGACAGTTCCGTAAAATAGCGTATTTTTTTTAATCCACTAAAAAGGGTTGTAGCCAGTGTTTTCAGGGGTAGAATATGCGACTTGAGAACGATGGTATAGGTTAAAAGTCGATATTTTGAAAAAATAAATTTCGTGACCTCGATTTGGGCGGTTTTCGGCCTGGCGGCCAGATCTACGATTTTTGACAAATAGTTCGGCCAAATTTTTTTTTTTTCAAAATCAACTAAAAAAGGGTTGTAACCGGTATTTTCAGGGGTAGAATATGCGACTTGAGAACGATGGTATAGGTTAAAAGTCGATATTTAAAAAAAAAAAATTTCGTGACCCCGATTTGGGCGGTTTTCAGCCTGGCGGCCAGATCTACGATTTCTGACAAACTGTTCGGCCAAAATTTTTTTTTTTCAAAATCAACTAAAAAGGGGTTGTAACCAGTGTTTTCAGGGGTAGAATATGCGACTTGAGAACGATGGTATAGGTTAAAAGTCGATATTTTGAAAAAATACATTTCGTGACCCCGATTTGGGCGGTTTTCGGCCCGGCGGCCAGATCTACGATTTCTGACAAGCAAAACGACAAATTTATTTTTATTTTTTTTTCAAAAGTAACTGAAAAAGGTTTTTTTAGTTGCGATTTACCCTTTTAAAGGTTTATTTATTATATTATTATAATTTATATATTATTATAACCTTTAAAATAACCCTTTTAAAGGTTATTTTAAAGGTTTATTATTTAATAGAGCGCAGCAGCGCAAAAATATCTCGGGCACGCGCGTCAGCGCGTGTGATTAGCCTAGTGTACATTATTTTGAATCGCCAAGACGAACTTGGGTTCTGGATTGGTCTTTTTCTTCCCAGTCTCACTTTTTACATTTTTGTTTTACTTTTTTTTTTAGATCAAAAAACTTTTTATCTAAAAAAAGAGTTTATCTCGATTTTTCCCGCGCGCGATATACACGACGCGGAGAAAATGTACCCGCCGGTTGCGAATCCCACGAGTAGTCTCGTCGTCGTCGGCGGCAGCGGCGAATGATAAATCTAACCGAAAGACGCGCGATTAATTGTCCCAACCCGAAACAGAAATTTCTATTTTCCCGCAACAGCACCGGCGGCAGCACCGCAAGGTGATAAATTTTCGTGGCGCTACCCCCTTCCTCCCAATGGCAGTGGGGGGTGGGAGGATGCGGCCAGCGGGCTCGTGTGTTACGGCGAGAGCCACTGCACACGCTTTTCGGGGGCAACAGGAGCAAACGAAAAGCTCTGAATAATCATGGACAGGGCGGGGAGGCCTCAAACCCCCGTCGCGCCTGGCGAACAAGCCGCTCGTGTCTCTCGTCTCTCTCCGCGTCCGCCCGAACTGTCTGTCGACAGTTTCTCTTCCTCGTTTCCGTCCCTCTCGCTCCCGAGGTCGCGTTCTCCTCCTGGTTCGGTGATGTACTACGTGGAATTCTGGCGCAGCCTTTGCTCGAGGTTTTGAGCTGCTGCTGTTGCTGCTTCTGCTGCTGCACGTGACGTGAATTCCGGGTCTCGCAATTTTCCGTCGGTCACGATCGATAGCTCAGCTTTATCTTTCCCTCGCTCTATCCCTAGTAGAAAAATTACGACGTTGCACGTCGGCGCTAGACAGGCCCTGGTCAGGGTCGAGTCCTCCCTGTCCGGGTCTTATCAGTGCCTGGCTTGTGCCGAATGTAAAATAATGCTACAGATTTTCTACCAGGGTTTTTTTCCTAGTAGAAAATTTACGGCGTTGCACTCGTCGCTAGTCAGATCCTGGTCAGAGCCGAGTCATCCCTGTCCGGGCCTGATCAGTACCTGGCTTATGCCGAATGTAACGGTATCAGGAAAAAATGACCGAGCAAAAAAGGGCCGTGTCCCCCACACACAAACATGCAATTTAAACGCGGCCATTTTTTCACCAGCCATTATTTCCAACGGACATTTTCTTCCGGCCCTTTTTTCCTAGATTTAAATGTAACATAATGCTACAGATTTTTTTACCAGGGTTTTTTTTCTCTAGTAGAAATTTTACGGCGTTACACTCGTCGCTAGTCAGGTCGCTAGTCAGGCCCTGTCCGTGTCAGATCAGTGCCTGGCTTGGGCCGAATGTAACAGAATGCTACAGATTTTATATCAGAGTTTTTCTCCACGTGCAACGAGTTCACGTCGTTGCACGTGGAGTCCGCCCACGACGCTTACGTTTCACTCGCGTCTTATTCGCAGCGTCCGCGCGATGACGGGGAGATCTCTCATCGCCGAGGAATTCGCAGACGAAGGCGAGAACGAGGCGCGTGCAGCAACAGTAACCGGCCCACGTTGGTGCGGCGTCGCGTTTCGAAGACTCGAGCTGTGAATCCGGGACGAGGGAGGAAAAGAGAGAAAGGGAGGAGGAAGGAAGTACCTGCTAAGTGCAACCACGCGAACCTCGAACGCGAAAGAGAGAAAGGATGGGGAAATAAAAAGAGGAAAAGAAAAAGAAAAATAAAACAAAGAGAGCAGGCAACTTGCTTAGCGAAACTTTCGAGTTGGCAGGTGAAAGTTTCGGACGAAGACTGCGCGAGTCAGCCGGAAGCAGCTACTGGATGGGAATTAGCTGCAAATGGGAAGCCCGGCGAGACGAGACGAGAGACCCGAACGAAGCGCGCGCGGGGCCGAGTGTCAGCAACAAATTTGCACGATGTTTCGCGTGGCAAAAGTTGCACGAGAAACTGCTTCATAACGAGGATAGCGGCGATGTTTGAACGAGCCCCCCCCCCCCCCTGCGCGGGGGAAGGCGAGACGCAGCGTTTCCGATTCGACGCAGTATTGTAAAAAACTTAACAAATGGCGAATGGGAAAATCCGGTTTTCGATTTTTCCAGTTTTTTTAGGGTGGATTTTTTTCCTTCAGAATTCCGGGATGATCGACGAACCCGAAGATTTTCCGAAATTTCCCGCCGAGTATTCTCCATAAAGTTATCGCTGTAATCCTTTCGTGCAAAAAAAAATTGCAAAAGTTCCCAAAATCCCCGAACCGCTCGACGCGCGCCGGGAGATAAGCGCCAGGAAGAAAATCGATTTTCGATACAACGCTCGCTGCTTCGTTACTGCAAGTAGCCTAGGCTGAGCGTAATTGCCGGAGATTTCGCGGAGCTTCCCCTCATCGAGATTTCCATTAAAATTCTCCGGCGTATCCGACGGTCGACAAAATTTCCCGTCTCGCCGTAGAGTCGAAAAGCTCGCCTCACCCGGAGAAGCTCGGATCGCTCGACGGACGTTCCCGATGTTATGTAGCCTTAAAACCCTTAAAAAAAAAAGAAAAAAGGAGAGAAAAATAAAAAAAGGAAAAATAAAAAAAATGAAACCGATTTTCGATAACGTTCTCCACTTCGTTACTGCAAGTAGCTGCTGGGGGGTCGCAATTTGCAGATACTCCCCTTAGCATCCCTTAGCATCCCTCTCGATCGATTCCCACCCCCGAGGGCCCCGTCGATATCGTCTCGAATCGCCTCGCGCCCCAAATCGCGTTTCCCATGTATATATATACATCGGGAAGGGCCTAATTCCGGTCTAAGCAGCCCAATCCAATCGCCTCTCGTCGCATCCGGGGGGGGTGAGCGATATACGTCACGCAGATTGCGAGTAAAATTTATAAAACGGTCTGTGGGTCAGTAGAGTAGTCGTCGGTGAGGGGGCGGAGGTATAGAGGGGATGGGAGGGGGAGGGGCAGGAGGCAACTACCCCCGAGGCTAAATCGCACCCCTATGTTTCCTCTCGTAGAACACATAGCAGCAGCAGCAGTTCTCATTCCCTTTGCCGAGCCGCAGGGGGTGGGACGCGTGTCAGGGGGTGGTATACGATTTTAACGCAGCCCTAACGAGATACGAGACCCTTGGGACGGCCCATTGAGGGTCGAAAGCTTCGGAGCTTCTCTCTCTGTCTCTCTCTGTCTTTGTCTTTGTCTTTCTCTCTCTATCTCTCTCAGTCTTTGTCTGTCCCCCTCCCTTCTTCTTTCCCTCCTCGACAGTCGGCAACCCTCTGTCTCTCTCGCTTTCTCCCTGTTTTATTTCCGAACGCGTTCGGGAGAATGACCGACCGAGCGGCGAACCGGTTAGAGGGTTCGGACTCTCCCTTCATTCATCCCTTCGTCGTCCCTCGATCGCCATCGTCCGTCCCTTATTTTTCGAGGCGTGTGTGCCTCGCCGTCTGGCAGCCCACGATTCTCCCAACCTCGCCCGGTCGACCGTAAAAGAGGATGGCGATCGGTAAAGATACGACCCACCTTCTCCTCCAACGCTTCCTCCCCCTCCTTCCCCTCCCCCTCCTCGTTCGCCTCTTCCTCCTCCTACTACTACTCCAGCACCAGCTTCGCACCCCTTTCATCGTACCTTCGCCCTTTCCCGAACGATCGACCGAACGGTCGATCGAGTTTCCGGGCAGCGTTGATGAAAGCTCTCGCTCGACGCTGCTATATATATTCGCGTGTCAGTGTGTCTCTCTCACCCCCTGAGTGTGTGCGTGTTCTTCTCTCTCTCTCTCTCTCTCACACTCCCTGAGTTTGTGCGAAAATTTGTATGTGCGTGTTCCTCTCTTTCCCTGTGAGTGTGAATGTGAATGTGAGAGTGAGAGTGAGAGTGAGTGTAAGTGTTAGTGTGAGAGTCAGAGTGAGTGTGAGTGTGTGGACAGTGTGCATGTGCCTATTCTCCAAGTGTGTGTAAAATATGTGTGTGTGTCTCCGAGTGTCTGTGAACCCGCGGACGAACCTGCGAACGTGTGTGTGCGAAACCTGTCCACACTTTCCTCGAACCAAAGTGCCCCCAGGCGCGCAAAATCGCCCACCGTCACCACCACCCTTATACACTACACGTTCCTCTCGCACGCGAGAACCCTCTGATTAATCGGAGATTGTTTTATCGCCGCGCCAACCGTTCGTCTGCCTCGACGAGTGACTAACGAATTTCGTGATTTCCCGGGGTGGAGAACCGAGAGAGAGAGAGGCACCAATGGAAAAAGAGAATGCGCTCTGGTCAACGTAGCAGTTACACATTCGTTTGTTTGTTTTTTTTTTTTTGTCTTTTTTGTTTGTTATTTTTTTGTTTTTTTTTGTAAGTTTCGGTCATGCGAGGATAGTCGGAAACTTGTTGGAATTAATTGGCTGTTTGTAACGCCATCTAAAATTACCGGCAGCACGGTCTATTCATTACAGTCGAACGATGATACTTTGTGCGAGAATATTGAGTTTTCCGATTCAATTACCGTGCTTCATCGATTTTCGTGGCATTTTTTCGACAAAAAATCTATCGCATTCCCGTCCGTGAATGTCGGTTTAAAATATATCGTAATATCGTCGATAACAAATATTAATCGCGAGTTAATTCGCCTCATAATACGCGCAGGGCCGGATATTCACTCGCTATTTGTGCCGCGCCGTGTTGAAATTCAATTTGTCGCGGAAAATAAACGATAAACGAGCGTAGGGGTTGTTTTAATACGAAAGCGAATCATTGTTTTGTTCCGCCCGGAAATAATAAATACCATATATATGTTTTTCATAAACATTGTCGCAAAAGTAGATAATTCACGGTATCAACGTGGTGTATAATTTTTTTTTCGTAATCGAATACGTGCGCAAATACGAATAAAATACGCGTGGCGTTTCCGTGTGTAAAGGAATGTTTACCTATCATAAATAACGTGCAGATACAGGGGAGGGGCTATAAATTTATACGAATTCCGCGAAATATCCACGGGGAGGCGGAAAGACAGACGGATGGCACTCGGTATTGACACTGGCAAAAGGTACATAGAAACTCGGGCGGGGAAGAATTATGGCCGGAGGGTCGAATTATAATATCATCTCGTGGCGCTCGATCGGCAGGGGAAATCTTTTTTTTTTCGTCGTCTTTTTAACTTCAACCCCGTTACATCTTGTCTTTCTCATCGATGAGATATGAATTCCTCAAACGTTATTTTATTATTAAATATTTTCGTAAAATAAACAATATTTGTTATCAATTTTTTTCATTATTTCTGAAGTTACATTTTCGTATCTTCTAATCTTATTTTTTGCATTTTATGGAAACTAAATGTTACGATAATTATTGGTGGATATGTATACAAGACCTCCTGTCTTGTATTTTCTTGTATATTTACGATATCGTGTACCGAGTTGTAAACATTAAATATTGAGGGCCAATGTTTCGAAAGTCAACTCGACATTTGCATAGCAGCCGGAGGGCAAAATAAATGTATCTATCCGTCTCTTTGCTTTACGAAATAAACGTCTTCTTTCCTGTCTCTCTCACTCTCTCCATGGCAACGGACCGCGACGCCACACCTTATTGGTCGCGTCCCGCCGCGACCCTCCGCAGATTCTTCAGACCCGAAAATATATCTCTCTCGAATTTTCGTTTTATCGTCATTGCGCAATCCACGCGGCCGAAGACTATCGAACGCCGGGAGGAGGCAAAAGAAAAAAACGTGTTGCCAGCCGAAAATCGAGGGTTGAGGAGACGAGAGGACCCCGGGGACTCGCCATACGTATTATTTATGTATATAGCGAGTTCTCACCTATATCGCCTCGATCGGGCGAAAATTGTGGCCCGCAAAGTGCGTGAGATATTCGCGTGCGTCACGTCGGCTCAAAGGTCGAACGGTTCGAGCCCTGAAGATGTGATTTTTTTTTTTTTTTCAGGGAGACAGAGAGGAAAAATGCTGTGGAAAAAAATCACACTTTTTGCGAAGAGTCGAGAAGATTTGAAAAGATGAAAGTTAAGAGAAAGGCAAGTCGGAACATTGAGTCAGAAATGTTGGCAGATGGAAACGAAATTGGGGTTGTTCACCCCCTCGCAGCGTGAAATTCAACCGAGCAGCCCCTCACCTGTGTCGCTCGATCGGGCGAAAATTCTGGCCCGCAACACCGCGAGATATTTTTGCGTGCACCAAAGATGGCTCAAAGGTCAAAGGGTGGAAGCCCCGAAGAAGTGATTTTTTTTTCTTTTTTTAGAGCGTTAGAGGAAAAGTGCTGTGGAAAAATAAAAACGTACTTTTTAAGCAGACGAGGATCAAGAGAGACGACAGGTCGGACCGTCGCGAAAACCGGGGATGGAAGCGAAATTGGGGCTGTTCACCCCCCGTCGCGGTGTACAAAATTGGAACCGAGGGTGGAGGATGATGAAGAGACGCACCGAGTCCTCTTCATCGCTTCGCGACGGAAAATTCGGATTAACGCTGAGAGACGACGTGGATCCTCTTTTTTTTTCTTCGTCACACCCCACCGAAAAATTTAACTTAATCTTTTTTTTTTCGTACCCCGCCGAGTGGTCGGGAGATAAGAAACAAATTAGGCGAGAGATCGCTTTTTCCCTGCGCCAGCGGAACGTCGAGGAGTCTCGGAGGATTTTGTCTTCAATCCCGGGGAACTCGTCGACCGGGATTTGAATCTATTTTTTGGTTTCATTTTATTTCCTTTTTTTTTTTACCACTTTCCACGGAGAAACCCCGACAAACAATAATTTTCCGATCAGATCAACACATTCATTTTCGTTGGAAAAAATGATTTTAAAAATGACAGAAAAAAAATTGCATCTTTTAATGCAATTTTATTTTATAAATTTATGACTATATCAAATCTTTGATTTTACTGTTTAGTGAATATTCAATCTAAAATGAAATATTCAATCTAAATTACAAAGGATCGATAAACGGAATTCGTATTTAGTAAGGAAAAGTTCTCGTCTGGTATCGGCGAAGTAGAAAAGGTGGCTGTTTGATCAGCCGCGTTACTGACCCTTCGTTTCCGTCCGACTCACGACTCACGTACGACAGAAATATTACTCGAGCGGTGAAAAAACGTGAGGAAATAAAAACACCGGAACTCGGTGGGGAGAGAAAACTGAGAAACGAAGGGAGACACGGCGAAGGTTTATGTCCAGTGGCGAAGGTACAGCCGGCGTCCTCATCGCAGTCGTCGGCGTCGTCGTCGTCGTCTGTGTCGTGGTGCTCTCCAGCCCTTGTAAACGCCTGGTGATACAAGCCGTGTTCAAATTCAGCCGAGTGGCCACTTCACGGTACCCTCGACCCAACCAAAGCCCCTCGCCTCTTCCGTGTCTCCTTTCCCGTCTTTCTTGCCCTTTTCCCTTGCGCCGCGTTGCCCCGAGCTCGTTACCATTTAAACCTCTATTTTATTTTTAACCCCCGCCTCATTGGTCAACCCGGAGCGACTGCGAAATTTCATCTCCTTAATTTGCCCTTTCGGCCCAACCAAATTTTCCTGACAATTTCCATCAATTTCTTTAGATTAAAAAAATGAAATAAATTATTTACGGCCAGCTAATTATTTTATTTTTTTCTTCGAAATAATTATAGACCCAAAGTGGAGAGTTTCGGGGGATGGACTGGAAAAAAATGAATTTACGTCGATAACTCAATTGCTTCGAGGATTTTTTTTCAACCAATTTGTCAATGTCTTTCGGGCGAAATGGGGGTAAAGGGGAGGATCGTTAAATTACGGCGGACTGATGCGGACCTTTTGAAGCCACCCGAGTGGCACGTCGTGTCTCGGTGGTTCACGAGGTTACGGAGCGCGCAGGAAACGGGGAAAGGTAGCAGAGGTCGACGAACGACCCTTCGGTACAGCTCGTTGCCGTAAAGATAGGAAAAAAAGAATAAGGGGGAAAAAAATAAAGAAAAGCGGAAAAAGGAAGTGAGAGGAGCAGGAGAGAAAGGAGAGTAGTCTATCCCTTGAGTAGTACAAGCAGGCTCGATGGGCCACTCGTTATTTACGGAGCTTTTCCGCCCTCTCCACCCCACCCCCAACCCCCCTCTCTTCTGTCTCGATTCTCCCAGGGCGAGGGGTGAGTTTCGTACCAAAGTACAAGAGGCCGAAGGGGACAAAAATGGGTCAACGATTTCCTTGCGTATCACTCCGGATCTAAACGTATTCGATTGACCCGAAAAAAAAGAAAACGGAAAACAAGAACCCGCCGAGGGAGGTTTCAATTTTTAATTTACGGTTCTTCGATAAGTCCGTGTTTTTCGTGCTTTTTTTCTTTGGACAAGATTTCAAACAAGATCGACGGTATCGCGAAATTCAAATCTCCGGAATGTGATTCGCTCATTTATTTAATAATAACGGGGCTTGAATTTCGAGGTCAAACCATTCGCTGAAAGGGACGCAAAGATGTAACTCAAAGGAAATCATTCTCAATCGCAGATACACAGCAACGTTGAAAAAACGAAAATTAAAGAAAATTATTGTCGATCAGTCAGCCTCACAATAAACAGTAAAGCGAAGACAAATTATCGAACCCTCGTTCCACCCTCGACGCTCCAAGGACCCGGAAAAAAATTACGGCCTCTCGTTCGTCGCTTAAAAAGGCATCCACACAATAACAAATACCGTTTTACACTCGACCAATCGCGCGATACTGCGAGGGGCACGTCAAAGCCCTTCCCCCCCCCCTAGCGTGGACAGCGAAGTCTCGCAACGATTAAAATCTCGAATTGACTCGCGTTCGGTACATCCAAGTGAGCGAATCCGATCAGGAGGAGCAGGCAGGAAGAGCGTTGGGGGTGGAGGGTGGACAGGGGTTATCCCCCTCCTACCCCTACATACAGATAATCTCAAGATTGAAGTACGTGCGCGCCGAAGAGTAAAAACGTCGGAACGAGTTTTTCTCCTCTTATTCCCAGGTGGTGGTGGTGATGGTTGCCAGGGGGTGGAGGGGGGAGGGGACGGGAGGTGCTGGAGGGGGGGAGAACTTTTTTTTCTTTCGAGCAACGAACGACCGGATCACAGGGAGCTTCTAGAGAGTGGAGGGCCAGAAGCGATCGCTGTGGAGAGAAAGAAAGAGAGACAGATAGAGGGGGAGGAAAAAAACGAAAGAGAGAGAAAGAGACAGAGACAGAGACGAAGGTGGGTGAAGAAAATCTCACTCTACTAAGGCGAGAACCCGTTCCTGACACGAATAGCCTCTTTACGTCATCGCTAAGATAATTAATATCAGATATAACGCTTGCTCACTCGCGTACTCACTCCTACCCCTCTCCCTCCCCCTCCCCCCGTCTGTCTGTCTCTCTCCCTCATCTCTCTCTCTCTGTCTCCCTCTGCCTCATCCTCTCCGGTGTCTGTGGTGCGGCCACGAGCTAACCCCCCACCCCTCCCCTTCTCCCCACCTCACCCGCACCCCCAACCCCCTGATCCCTCCTCCCCCTTCCCCGCGCGCGTTTCTGCCTCCAGTGCGCCACCCCCACCGCGGAAGCGCAGCAGCGTCGACGCCCGGCGGTAACTCGGGCAACGGCCGCGGCCCCCAGGGTTGAGCTGGAGAATACGAGACAACCACGGTTAGTACTGACGACGACGACAACGACGACGACGAGGATGAGAATGACGACGGCGACGACTACGACGAGGCCGGTGCTGCTACAGCTGCTGGGAATCTTCGCGAGCTTCCACCCCCCCCCCCCCTTTATCCCCCTCCCTCCTTAACTTCCTCCCTCCACCCTTGAAGAGCCTCGTGGAAAGGGGGAATTCCCCATCGTCCTTCTCGCATCCTCTCGTACGTTTCCACGGATTAATCAATGAATCGACCTTGCGTAACGTCCTTAGCCGAGATACAGCCCTGAGGGATGCTGCGAATGCTTCTGGCCTCTCTGTCCTCGTCGATTCCGCCGTCGCTGTCGCTGCTTCTGCCGTTGGCTCGGCGTTGGGTGGGTGGTATAATGGCTGTCGGGCCACGGGGAAATGAAAGAAAATCACGATAACTTCGCGGGCTGTTTATCCACCGAGGAGCCTTCTCGGACCCCCGGGCGAGATTGAGAGGGAGAGAGAGGGAGGCGAGAAAGCACCTCGGGGGCCTCAATGAGTATAACAAATTTATTATTAGGACCCGTGGAATTATCTACGCGAGACGTGAGCGGACAATGCGACGAGGATTTCGACGCGCGTCGTTTTGGCAAATTTGTACGAGGGTCAGGGGAATATTGAGGGGAGGAAAAGGACGACGAGCGAGGGGCTCAGGAATTTTCCATGGCAACTTTTGCTGTTCGTAGGCACGAACGCTTTTTTTCGAAATTTCCTGCAATTAATTTGTCATCGAATATTTTTTATTTTGACACCTTTTTTTTACATTTCTTCACAGACGCGAAGCAAATATTCGAGTTGCTCGTTGAGGCTCGTTGCGATTTACCGGTTACATTTCTCGAGCCGGAAAAACTTACAGGCCGACGCCTCGTGATTTACGCGCATGCAGATTTCGTTAAAAAAAAACAAATAAAATTAGAGAAAAAAAAAAACAAAAAAAAAAGCGAAGAAGAAGAAAGGCAATCATAAATACGGGTGTCACGCTAGAAATATTTCTTTCCCCCGGCCAACAAAGAACTCACGGGCGAGCGAGATATATTATTTTCCGCTGTGAATGGAATTTTTAGTACTCGTCGCTCGGCGAACCTCGTTATTCTCGTGTATCTCGGCGTTCACGCGGGCAAAAAGAAAGAAGGAAGGAGAGAAAAAAAACGAAGTGCTTTAAATTCTCCGGGAAAACCCCGTTCACCGCTGTACAGGAATTTTCGGGTCGAAAAAAGCTCGACAACGAGAAGTCACGGTTGTAAATCGCGAGACGTTGAATGACTTGGTGGACCCGCCGGAGTCCCAAAATTATTCTCGACAATGCCGACGAAACCCCAATAAAAAAATCATCCCCAAATATAATTACAAGTACTACGAAAATTAGCCACCTCTAATTTCACCTAATTTCACCGTAGTCGAGATCTGTCCACGCCCTGGCGGGGAACCAGGTCCCTGGTCCGGGCCTGACCAGGGACCTGGCTCCTCTCCCAGCGCCGGATTTATCGCTAGAAATCCTCCACTGGGCATATCCTAAACTCCTCCCCTCGCCTCGCCTCCCCTCTCCCACCTTCCCTTCTTCCGTTCTATCGCTGCGATCATCCCGCGAAGAATTCCACTTAACCCTGATCCGCACGAATCACAAACATCTCATGACAAAACGCTGCGAGTGACTTTCCAGAAGCGTGACCTTGCGATTCATCCGGGACGACTTTGCCGTCCGCAGAATTAAAGCGTCGAGGCATCGTCGACAGAGAGGCGAAGGAAAGAGACAGACGGACTAACACAGAGAGAGAGAGAGAGAAGGAGCTGCTCTCGTGAACGCGAGAAACAGACGTATATGGATGGAACGTGAGCTCGAAGAGCGAGAGGGAGAGTAGGGTGAAAGGAATGGAAAAGCGCGACGAGCCGTAAGAGTCCCGACGTCGACCTCACCGATTAATCTCCGTCGCGATGACGAGGGTTTGCGGCCCGCAGTACAGTAAAAGTATCGAATGGTACAACACAGAGAGAGAGAGAGAGGAAGCAGAAGCAGCAGAAGCAGCAGCAGCAGCAGCATTCGACCCTCACTCTGGGGCGTATTATATTGCTCGCCCGGCGATAGCATCGACGCTGCTGCTGCTGCTGCTGCTGCTGCTGGCGCTGCTGCTGCTGCTGCTTCTTCCCTCCCGGTTCCCGCGCGGCATCTACGTACGTTCATCTACGGTTCATTCCGCAGCCACCATTACAAGCGGCAAGCGGGTAGATACAGCCACTGCCCCGCGCACGCGAAGATATAGAGTCAGACGAATCAGCTCGGCGCTGCGTCTGTGTGCAACTGGGGCGACGAGGGAGGCTGGAGAGTGGGGGGAGGGGGAAGAGGGTGGGGGGCGAGCACTGTCTGCGTATATAGCAGCCACCCCAGAAGAGCGAGAGAGAGAGAGAGAGAGAGAGAGAGAGGGGGAGGGTGGTGCAGGTGCGCCGGCCGAGCGAGGCCGCTGGGTTACTCGGCTGCAGTTTACGCCGATCGATAATTCCGTAGGATATCTCGCTCCTCCGCGACTCCTACCCTCGTCGTCGTTAGCGTGTCGTTGCTCTTCTCTCTCGCTCTCGCTCGCTCTCCCTCCCTCTCTCTCATTATCTCTCGGCGTCTCCTCCCGGTCTCGCCCTCTTCGTTTTCGTCTTCGTATCCTCTTCGTCGACTCTTCTTTCGTCTTCGTCTGGCTCTTCTTCTGCATCTTTGATTCTGTTTTCGTCTCTATTGCAAGATGCAAGGGTGAAAATTATCTTTCTCTTTCTATTTCTCTTTATCCCTTGTTATCTATCAGCCTCCTGCTGGCCCCTCTCTTCGTCTCCGTCTTTGTCTTCGTATTCGTATTCGTCTTACGTTTTATTCGCATGGCAAAATACACTAATGTAAATTCTGTTTTCCTCTCTCTCTCTATTTTTCTGTTCGTCCGTCTCTTACTATCTCTCAGCCACGTCTCAGTCACTCTCTTCATCTCATCTCTTCCTCGGCGGCTCTGCTTCCATTTTCTTCGCGAGACACGACGAGATACAAATTGTCCTCTCGTAGCTATCGGTCGCATCTCCCTGAGAAATATCCACGCCCTCCGTTATATTCTCGAGACGCGACGCGGTCATGCGAAACGTGCGCATAACTGGATGAATTCGTGCGATATACATATTTTCCCGGAGACCGGAAGTTTGTTATTAAACGTTTCGGACGCGCCGCGAGTTCTTCCTCGGGTTGCGAATCGTTCGTTCGTCGAGGCGAAATTAATTGCGAGTGCGACGAAGAATTTTACGGTTCAAATGAATTCCCGGGGAGAATTGAGGCCCTGGCAGGACAAACCCGGCGCTGGACGGGGCCCAACCAGTTTACGACTTCCACCGGATTTTTCATCAGGAAATTAATTTTTTAATTTATTTCAATTGTTCAATTCGAGTACAGTCAAAAAGCCGAAAAACAATCGTACATACATTCCCGATTGTTCTCGAAATATTTGATCAATTATTCACAATAAAAATCGCTTCGTCGATATTATTCGACGAAACGATAAAAATTAAATTTTAACTCGATGCAATTTCGCGAAAAAAAATTGCTCGAATCCACAAAAAATTAAAAACTAAAAAATTAACCTCCACCGTCTCCGACGAAGTTGGACGTTCAACGTGTCCAGCGAGCTGCACTCGCGTTTCTTTCGAGTCCGAAAAGTGAAACGTGTGTATCGCAGACGCGGAAAAGATTAGTTGCCCTTTCGCAGTGCGGAGAAAAAAAGAGGGTCGGGCAGGGGGAGGGGAGAGGGGGATGGTTGAGGGGAGGAATACGCCAGACACAAAGCGTACAGAGGGGTTTGCCGCTTGCGTTTTACCTGCTTGACTGGCTTCCAGACAGAAGTAATGAAGTCAGGAGAAGCAAAGAGAGCGAGAGGGAGAGAGATAGAGAGATAAAGAGGGAGGGAGGAGAGGTAGGGAAGCGGAGATAGAGAGACAGAGAAAAACGAGAAGCAGCAGCAGCAGCAGCAGAAGTAGCAGCAGAAGCAGCAGCAGCAGCAGCAGCAAAGAGAGCGGTTGCATCCCGCACATCTCGCAGGTGCAGGGCGTGGTACCTTGTCGGCAATATCGATTACAAGCCGGGCGGTTGCGCATTCACGTCGACACGTGGACGTGGACCGAGAGGAGCGAGCGAGCGGGCGACCGACCGACCGACCGACGGTCGGACCGACGAAAGAGCCGCGCGCGTCGGGTGCGGGTGGTCCGCGCGGGAACCTGAACCACCAACCAACCCCCCCCCCTTCCCCCTCCCCACCCCTTCCACCAACCCCCAAGCACACCCGGAGCGCCGCACCAGACTAAATTTGTGTTGCCCTATATTTTAGGTTCGCACTCATCTGCCTCTCAAAGATTGATTGCTTTTCCGCAGCTTCTGTCAGGGGGTGGAGGGGTAGGGGGTGGGGGCTGGATCCTGGACTTTAAGACTGAGAGAGACTTTTCTTCCTGGCGCGTAGCTCTCGACAATCTCCCTCTTCCGCCCCCTTCAGCACCTCCCCTCGTGCCACCCGAGGGTGACGAACCTCCCCTCCCCTTCCTTGCACAATTCATCCCTCCCGAGAATTGGTAAAACTACCCCCAAAGCCCCCAGAATCAAATTTGTCGAACGTCTCGCGCTCCCCCCCCCCCCCCCCCCCCCGCCCCGGCCGCTGATCCTCGAACGATCCCCCCTCTTCACGGCTCTATTTAATCGCGCAGGGGTGGTGTGTGTGTGTGCCTTGTGCACATAGACGCGTACACGGGGTTAGGTTGTCTGCCATAGCGATGTTGACACATTGCGGGAATATATGTATATAATATATATGTTGTACTTGATTCGGGGTATTCCATTTTTTTTCTAGTGGCGGAATTCTGGATGACGATGAGCGAATCAAAATTTTGCCATGTGTAACGAGTAATTTCGCAAAAGTTTGCAAACTGTTTTCTCAGATCGCGAATTTCTATCGTGACTCCAATTTGTTTATTATTATTATTTCGTGGTTTCGGGTCTGCCAAAAAGGCAAAACGAGAAATACTTTGAATCAGTCGGTGCTTGTGCTGCGCACTTGACGTGACTGCATCTCTTCTCAGTGGCCAATGGTCCGACGTTCGACATGTATATAAATATATCCATATACATTGTCTATATATATATCCGCGTACTTAAACTAGAATCCGTAGATACATAAAACATGCAAATAAGATAGATACATGTGGATGACCGTAGTGAAGTGGGATACACACGTGGATGTGGCTTGAGGGTCTCCATTGATGCTGAATATAGTTAGTTGGCTCAATTGTCGGTCAGGGATGGAGAACGCGACCGGAGGTTGAAGTGGCCAGAGTACTCGTTGGCCCACGGACTTACGTTCGCTCGGCTTGTAACACGCGATATATGCGTACACAGTACACACGTGTATTCGAATATATATATTTCCAGTAGTATCACAGGTTTTGTGCACTCGTCGGATTCCGTCGAATTCAAACGGATTTATATTCTCCCACCGAAGATCCTCGGGGATTTTTATATTCATATATTATTTCGTGGCATCCCAAAGGCCAACCGGCTCTCGGACGCATGAAAATTCTAATCCCCCTCCCCTCCCCCTTCAACAATCCGAACCCGAGCCGTGGTGGCTCCATTCAATAGGAATATTTTTCCTCGACTTTTCCGCCGAGTATTTTTATCAACTTTTACTCACTCACGAGCCATTTGGCGTCGCACCCGAACGGGGCCAGAATCCTCGAGAATCCGCCCACGTAATACGTACGTCCCTCTCTCTCTCTTTCTCTGTGCGCCGTGACCCCTCGGTTAAATTGATTGACCCACGTCATTCGGACGCTGCAGAATTTTTCGAACGAGGGGCAACGAAAGCTTCGACGTGGAAATGCTTTTCTTCGCGCTCTTGGTTTTTATTATTATTGTTTATTTTTTTTATAAAGCTCAGGTCCTATTCAAAATTTAAAAAATATATTTTATCCATTAAAATAAGACCGTGTTCTTATTTCGCATTCCATCAAATGAGACAATCTTTCTAATTGTCCCTGGACGTTTTGTTCTGTTGTGTTTTGTTTTGCTTCCACCGTCACCGAGAAAAATTCGCTCGAACGTTTCAGGGCCGAAAAAAGAATTCGTCCGTCTCGCGACGAGAGTGAATTACGTGCGACACTCGCGTCGCACCGGTCAAAGTGATAGAGACCCAAACCCATCTCTATATGTATACATATGAATCTATATATACTTTCAGTACACGATCCACGAAAACCAGCCCCTCGCCTACCCCACCCGTTAAATAAGACAGAAAAATAGTACACGAAACGTGAGGTGAGTCGACGTGTAAGGGCGACGTCGTTGTAAGAAACGGAAATACGTGATACAAACAGCCCCTGCCCCCCCCCCCCCTCCCTCCCCCTTACCCCACACACGGGGAATACGGCGAGAGAGCGGCTCGCGCCCGGAGTGTCTGCCGCGCTCTTGTGCAATATGTATCCGGGTGTCTGGGCGATACACGCGAACCGAAAGAAAAGGAAGAGGCGAAGTGGTGCAAGAGGCGTTCGTAGTCAGACGAGGCGGGGGGTGATGTGGGGGCGGAGGGGGTTGATGGCTCTGGCAGGTACAGAGAAAAGTCTGCTGGCGACTGAAACGCGACGACGATACACCAGTCGCCTCTCCGACTCGGTGTGCAATGGTCTCACCGTGACGCCCGGAGGGGGAGGGGGGGGATTCTATATCGACGATCGTTCCTGGGAATTGGTCACGTGGTACCCGACGGTTATCCCCTCGGGAGATCGAGCGCATCGCCGACGGAGGAAACGGCAGGAAAAAAAATGTAAAAGAAAAGCCGAGAGGAATCGTAGCGAAGGAAAGGTGGGGAGAGAGGAAAGAGAAAAAAAGAATACCTGGGGTTGGGGGTGGGGGTGGAGACGCCGGGAATGGGGGTTGTAAATCTTCGGCGTCTCGTTTTGCAGATATTTGCGGTATTGATGGCATTTTTTGTTTCGTGACGACGATGTTTGAAAAAAAATTGTCGTTTTTTTCGTGAAAGGCGATTTTGTTGTAAAATGATTCTCAAATTACTTTTGAAATTGGAAGATCGAAAAACTGAGCCATAATTTTTGTACATTTTTTTTTAATCTGTCGTTCGTGCACGTTTTTCCAATCGCTATCGAGCCTGTCTGCTGGAAAATATCAAACATTTTTATTTCCCAAAGCGAAATGCGGGGGGATCTCGAGGAGCGCAGATCCGCTGATGGAGAAAAGGCAGGAGGGGGGTGGGGGCAGGGGAGGGGGATGAGAGGGCGAGGGCGCGTAGGGGGAAAGAATAGCGGCGGAATAAATCGCGAGGCAGAGCCAAGACGATTCCCAGACGCGGATGGATGTTCGGGGCTCACTGGGAGCGATCGATCATTAATACCGTGCGGAGGGAGCGAAGGAAAATGGGGCCGGGGCGACGACGACGAGGAGCGCGACCTCGGCGATCTCGACTCGCGATCGTCGAGAGCTTCTCTGACGCTCCGACTCCGCCGGACTCCCCGGTTTTTCCATCGGCGGGTAAAAACGCTCGGCCGACGGTCGCGCGCGACTCGAGAGGTCCGAGCGCTCGGCGGTAGCGTGAAAAATTAACCCTATTAGTACTTTGTCTTCGGGCGGAACGTGGCGCAGGTCGCTTATTCCCCGAATTCTTCTCCTTTTTTTCTTTCTCTTTCTCCCCAGAAGAATGGGAATCGAGGGTCGAGGTGGGACGACCATTTACTCCTAATATTGCGGATAGCAACTTTCGTCTCCGAGCTTTTTCGTTTTGCTCCTGGACGACGAAAAACCGTCGCGATCGCTCGTTGCCGAAAAAGAAATCCCTGGTATCTCTCTTATCGCGACCGGAGCGTTTTGTAAAAAAAAAATCGTAAAGATACGTTTTTTCTCATTTGCACCTGTCAGCGTTAGCCAAGAAATTTTATAATTTTTTTTGTCTTACTTTGGAGACCGAAGCTTTTTGTAAAAAAAAAATCATACACATACTATTTTCTCATTTTCATCTGTCAGCGTTGAGCCAAATAACTCGACCATTTTTTTTTTCTTATCCTGGCGAACCTTCTAAAAAAAAAATAAAACGTAAAATTGCTTTGACAGTTTTTCTCATTTCCAACAACATAGGGTAGAAGTGCCGTTTTTGGCCATCTTAGCTGCCTTTGGGGCCATCAACTCGTTCCATTTGTGGGCACACTTATTACACGTTGATGACTTCGATGGCTACAAATAGTGCAAAGTGTTTTGAACATAATTTATTAAACAATTATATGCTTTAAGCACTGCATAATTCAATGTAAAATTTGCTTCGACTCGTGTAAAATAATCTCATTTATTAATTTGAATAGATTGAATAGCAAGATTCATTAATACATCCCTTTTGTATGTGGCCACGAATGGTACAGAGTGGCCAACGGTGCGTCTACCCTATTTCCAGTGTTTGTTTCCAATTTCCAATTTGTTTGTTTTTTTTTTTTTTCAAATCTCCCTCCGCGAGGCAAAAGTCTGCAATTCCCGCTAAGTGGAACCGCGTCGCAAACATGGATTATTATTTTGCTTCTGGTGTAATCCCACATACACATACATACATGTACACAATATAATATACATATATACACGTATATATTTATCGTCGCAGGTACGTCACACGCCCGCAGCTGCGTGCGTAATTCACGTGGTGCAACACACGGGTGATGCGGCTGTTAAAGTGATGCCAGCCGCAGGGCCTGGCCCGGCTGCCTGGCTGGCTGGCTGCTGGCTGGCTGACTGCCTCGAGGAACGTTTGACGTCACCGTTCGTCGTGGCTACCGCCGAGCGCGAGCTGCTGCTGCTGCTGCTGCTGCTGCTACTGCTGCTGCTGCTGCTGGGCGTACCAGACCCCCACATCGAGATTTCCACGTATCGCGCCGAGGCGAGAGCCCCGAAGCCGCGGCGGAGGGAGAGGAGGGGGCAGAGAGTGAGAGAGGGAGGGTGGGGAGGGGGGGGGGGGGAGGGTTGACGAGGGAGAACGCGTTTGTGCTGCACCCCCGCCCGGGGAGAAGCCGCCGTGTCGATAGAAATGTCGGTCAGACGTACGTACATCGAAGGCTGCTGCTGCTGCTGCCGCTGCTGCTGCTGTCGCTGCTGCTGCTGCTGCTGTTGCTGCTGCTGCTGCTGCTGCTGCTAGTGCTGCTGCTGCTAGTGCTGCTGCTGGTGCTGCTGCTGGTGCTGCTGCTGTTGTGTTGTATGCAACTTGCAGTTCTCTCTGGCTGTCGTGTACGTCGAGCTTCCAGGCACCCACAAAACCTTTCTCTCTGCACCTCATATGCCTCCCCCCCCCCCCCCTCCTCCTCCTCTCCACCTCCCACCCTCCCCCTACCCACCCTCGCCCTTTACCTCGTCAGTCTCTATCGTTCACTCTCTCTGTCCTTCTCTCTCTCTCTGACTCTCTCTTTCTCTCTTGATATACGTCGATCTGTGTCGACCTCTCTCTCTCTCTCTCTCGCTTTGCGAGTTTCACCTCTGCAGCCTCGTTCCAGCAATAATTATTCCGACAATTAATACGTCGTCGCGTCACGAGCATGCAATGTGCACCCACGTCCAGCAGCAGCGGCAGCAGCCGCAGGAACAGAAGCAACAGCAACAGCAGCAGGGGCAGCAGTGGAGGCAGCAGCAGCATCGACCACCAGTCGTCAATTTCGAAGCGCCCGGCAACTTGAGCGACGAAATTTAATCATCTATTAATAAAGAGCTTTGCTGTTTCGCGGTTGACACTGCCACGGTTCACAGCCCCCACCCCCACCCGTTTACAACTTTCGCGACCGACACTGGCGCGCGCGCCCGGCCTGCTCTGTCGAATCTGTCGTTTATTGGCTGCAGTCACTCGATCTCCGGATGCCGCGGACATTTTCGGCTACGAGGGGACACGATACTCGTTTGCGGATGGAGAGAGAAAGAGAGAGAGGGAGAGGGAGAAGTTTTGTTGGCATTTCAGTGGAATTGCCGAGAGGAGTTCGATTTCGCGGAACTGTTTTTGTTTTGGGAAAAATGTTTACGTGCAGTTTAGGTGTAATTTGCGGAAAGTTTTAGAAATGATTGAACAGCTGATTTGGATTTTTATTGCTGAGTTTTTCATTTTGTGATTTTAGCAGAATTTAGAATTTTGAGATTTTTACATAATTTGACGTTTTTATGATTACAGAATTTTTCACTTTATTCTCTTCCCAGAATTGTTCATTTTCTCCATTTCACGGGATTTTTTTATTTTTCAGGATTTAAAAAAAATCCGGTCGGTGTTGTTTGTTTCAAAGGATGTAAAATCATGAAATTCTTCGGTGTTTACACGGCAAGCGACGTCAAAGCCGACGGTTTCATTGCGCTATTTCGAAAATTTACTTCGTCCTTCGTCAAGCGCGCGCCCGGTTGCCAATTCGGAAACGTCCGAGGCAACTTGAGCGTCCGAAATTTAATCATCCACTAATAAAGAGCCTCCGCTGTTTCGCGGTTAATATCGCTCGAAGCGTTTACAACTTTCGAGCCGCGACGCCGGGCGACTCTGTCGTTTATTACAACCCGTCGTCGCAATAACCGGCTGCACGTCCGAAGGTCTCAGCAAACTCAGTTTCGGATAAATTCGACGATGTAATTCGCCCTTCGACAGCGTTTCGCCTGCTCGCAATCGCCGTCAGTCACTTGGCTCGCCGTTTCGCGAAATTAAAAGACAGGGATTTGCCTCGAACCGAGTAGTTTTATTCGGCGTCGATGCAAAATAAAAAAAAATTAAAGCAGAATTATCTTGCGATTTACTTTTTTTTTTATAAATCCTTTAATTTGCTTCGGTCAGCATCGACGAATTTCTGACCCTAAACATTTTACGACTCGGCCAACAACGAGCAAAAAAAGTTACCCTTTGTGGATGGTAATTTTAAACGGGGCAAAAAATTCGCAAAAAATTCGTCGAACGACCGCACGTCGAAACAACGAAAAAATTCGCTCAAAGCCTCGTAAAACTCGTCAAGTTGCGACTCGCAAATGACAAACAGTCGGTTCAAAGGTCCGGAGCTCCGTGTACATCCGATAATAATGCCAAATGCAAATTGTCAAACGCACACAACCAGGGCGCTCGATCAACCGACGCGATACGAGCGGTCGGTCTCTCCGTGCGTTACAGTATTTTCCGTGCTGCAGAATTGCGCGCGATTGCGCGCAGAGTCGTTTACGACTCTCCGAGGTTGAGTCGAGCACGACGTCATTTTATTTATATGCAGTAAAAAAAAACGTTATCCCGTGTGTACCGGGTGATTCGGAATTTTCCGACGGGTTGATCGTCATCGTCGGGCGATTAAAATTCCACAAGCGATTGTATTCAATTCCAGTTATTTATTTGCAAATTCGACAAAAGAATTCGTTAAATCTTTCCTCGCAACCCCCTTTATTTAAATTCATAATCTCTGCAATTTACTTTTTTTTTTTATTTTCACATTATGTACAACCACAAAAATGTCTGACTCAAATTGACACTACTTCTGTGGTACAAAATCTGTATCGTTACATTCGGTTCAAGCCAGGCATTGATCAGGCCCGGACAGGGTTTACTCGACCCTGACCAGGGCCTGACTAGCGTCGAGTATAACGCCGTAAATTTTCTACAAGCGTTAGTAATTACTATTTACGAAATAAATAAAACATGCCCGAGGTGCAATAATTTCAATCGCCCAATTTAGTCCAATGCCGCAGCTGACAAATATACAGCCCATGTAAATTGTACCTATTATAATGCTTATTAATTGTCATCTCCAAAATCCCAAACAAAAAAAATTGCCGACGGTGACAACTAACAAATATACAGAAGCACAGCACAGGGAAGTTTGCACAAATGGTGCAATGTGCTCTGAACATAATTTATCAAACAATTACGTATTTTAAGCACTGTATATTCAATGTAAAATTTGCTTCGTTTCGTGTAAAATAATCTCATTTATTTATTTGAATAGATTGGTGTATGAATAATATATCCATTTTTTATGTGGTCATTAATGGTACAGTGGCCACAAATTACCATTTTCAAAATCACGAAAAAAAAATATTGCCGAGGGACAATAATTACAACCGTTACCCAATTTGGTTGGGTGACGACTGACAAATATACAGCAGCACAGCACAGGCAAGTTGCGGCGCTGGGCGCGCACCGTGAGCGGAGGATTCGAGGGCGGGGCACGACGACCGGGGTTGCTTTTCGGCCCCGGAGCTCGCAGGACTCGTGCACCCTCCGCCGACTCCTCGTGACGTACGCGTGGCACCCGGGTCACGTCACCCCCCCCCCCCCCCCCCTCCACTCCCCCCGAGATTCCGCGGAAACAGCGACGCACCCCTTTCGCGAACCCCTTCGCTCTCCTCCCCTGCCACCCCCGCCTCCGCCTGCCACGCCGACACCCCAACCCTCCCTCACCCCACCCCACCCCTCTCGTCCCTTTCCACCGCCTTTTGACAGTATGTGTGTCAGGTGCGGAGCTCGGGCGTACGGCAACGAACGGGTTATAGGATAGAGGAGGGAGGGGCTGTGGGGGAGAGCGACGCAACGTCGCAGGAGGCGAATAATAATTAATTTTCGACAAACCACCGCGACGCGCGAGGCCTTTAGACACCGCGCCGGCACTGTGTGACATTTCCCTCGGAAAATTATACGCTAAACGTCCTGTGTGTCTCAAGCTCCGGTATGAGAGCTTCGAAGGTGGGTTCGCCGTCGCAAACGTCATTTGGCAGCGCAGGAGCAAAGCGCGATAAAGCGTTTCCCACGTCATGCGATTTGTTGTACTACAGGGGGTGGGAAATTGTTGTGTGATTAAAATTATTGGCAAGTGTTATCAATTTTTGATTCATTTAATTAGATACATTTGTACTGACTTTATTTTTTAAATAACTACGCTAATCACTCGCGCTGGCGTGCCTGAGATACCTTTGTGCTGCTGCGCTCTTATAAAGCAAAAGGGTAAATCGCAACTAAAAAACCGTTATTTAGTTGATTAAAAAAAAAATCTCAAATAAAAAAAAATTATATTTGAGGCACGAATAAGACGTTGATTATTTATTCGCCTTCTTGATAATTCAAATTACGTTGAACTAGATTTTTCGGCTGTTTACATTTTTTGCGCGCCTTCGCCGCGTTGATTACAGGTACGAAGAGGAGACGATTAATTATTATTAAAATAATTCGAATATTTATGACGCGTCGCGTACTTTGTCGGCAGAGAGCAAGAGGACGCGGGAGACGCCGTGTGAGCACACACGCCCGGCGAATAAAGAGGCCGAGAGGCGGCCGCGGGCCAGGCCAAGGATTTTCCTCTCGCTCGAGTCCGAGGGCGGCGCGCGCGCGCTCGCGTTGCCAGGAATTTCGCGTCTTTTATTTAAAGCAGGCGCGATTCATCGGACACGAGGCCGCGCGCGCTTTCGATGCGGCTCGACGCGCGCGCGATCGCGACGCCTCGTTGATTATTCATCGCGAATCTTCAACCATCCGTCTTCCGATCTTCCTTCATGTATTTTTTTTTTTTTTTTTTTCGCAAGAAACGCAAGGGTTTCTCCTTAAAAAAATGTGCGATTGTTGAAGGTTGATTTTGAAACACTGCGAAAAAATGTAAAACCGAGATATCGCGTTCCGCCTCGTGGCATTCTCTTCGTTGAAGAGTTGTCTTTCGAATGGAAAAAGAAAATCCATATTCCATTTATCCAATGAAAAAATACATCGATTTTAGTGAAGTGACAAAATTCGAAAAAAGTGACGAATCATTCTTCGCGATTTTCTCATAGAATTTTCTATTTTTCGGGCAAACAACGATGCTTTTCGGAATCAGCGAGAAATTTGCCATCGAAATGCGTCCGACGAGACGTGAAATGTATCCTCGAGAAAATTTTCGAGTGAAAAATTGATCCGTCGTTTTCTCTCTCAGGCCTCCTCCCCCCTCTCCCCCGGAGTCACCGCACTCGAGAACCCTAAAAACTGCAAAACACAAAGGTGCACATCGCGTGGGACGCGAAGGAAGGAAGGCAAAAGACTTTAGCGCACGTTTTTTTGTTTCAACCCCTAACCCCTGCCTGCCCCCTCGCCCTCCCCCTGATGCACGGTTACGCGGAGCAGCGAGTGTGCCCCCCACCGCCCCTGCTCTCGTTTCCGTGAAATTAAGATGAAAGAAGAAAAGGTCGAGGATGCTCGGCACGAATTTTCAGGCACGAAGAAAAAGCGAAGCCAGCGAGGGATAACGAGGGAACCGAGGGAGGGGGTGGTAAAAGAGGAGGGGGAAGGGGGCTGCGAGAGGGTGAGAGCGTCTTGGACGAAACCGAGCGAGAGAAAGAGAGGGGGATAAAAATATATATCAACGATGCAGCCGCGAGTCACCGGGCGGGTAAAAAGGACCAAAAGCTTGAAGCGCAACGCAACGCGAATTATTTCGCGTCCGGAGAATCGGAGCTCAGGATGGCGACGATATTGCGGCACGACGGAAAAATGTCGAGGTTCTCTCCCTCAGCTCGCGCGAAATATTAATAAACGCCGGCGAGTATAAATCTCCACTCACGCCACTGGGTTAATGGAAATTTCTGCCTCGACCTGCTGAAGCGAGAACGCGAAACAGAAAAAGGTGAGGGAGAAGAAAAATCAAAAGGCAAACAAACGCAACCCGCCCCCTGTTTTCCTTGTATTTTCCCCCTTTGATCTCTCCGCGATTCGTTCAATTTATTTTCCTTTCTCCGAGAATCAAAATCTTTGCTGTCACTCGCAGAAATAACAGAAAAGTCAGGAGCCGAGAGAGGCGTCGACGTTGATGCTGCGCAGAGCGACATTTCCGCAACTGCAGCGCACACAACTTTATTGGGTTAGATGCCCGAGAAGGGGCGACGAGGGGGGAAGAAAAAGGGTAACAGGAAAAGGGTAGGGGGCAAGGGAGAGGGGGCACAAAACGGCGAGAACTAAATTGAATTTATATGCACACGTTTTACCCAGTCGAATCGAGCACATAACTCAATGTGTACACGGAGAGAAGGATCTGATAAAATTTACCAATGGATCTAGTAAAAATTACCAATGCGCCTGGTAATTGGCCGCCATAGCCGCCATCTAACGTTAAGTACGAGAACTACGAGAATTTTTACCATATATATGAACATTTTTACCATATTTCGTGGTAAAAATTCTCAAAGTTCTCGTACTTCTTGATAGATGGCGTCGTGACTCCCCTGTGCCAGAAAATAATGGTACTTTTTACTAGATATATGGTAAAATTTATCAGACCCTTCTCTCCGTGTACAGCGTAGCAATATCTATAGGCGACGCGCGCACTGATTCAGCGCGCAGCGTGTTTTCCTTCGCTCGTTGTGTTTCGTTTTTATTTTTTTTTTGAGAATTTTTTCCTCGCGCATATTCGTCCGAAGGGAAATAATGGAAACGAGAAACTGGTCCAGGAAGTGGAAAATTTTAAATAAATAAAAAAAAACCTTGAAAATTTCTTCCCATTGCGATGCTGGAAATATTAAAACGAACTAATAATTCGACGCATTGGACGGAAAATATTTTTCCAGTACCCCGGGACGATTTTTGTGAAATAAAAAAATTGAGTCTGACGATATTTGTTATTTTCTCCTTGGAGAAAAAACTGACCCGACTGGTTCAGGGAAAAAAATCCTACGTCTGTCTTGACGCGTTATAAGAGTTCCAATGTCGAATATCTCCCCTGAAGAGGCGACGCGTCTGTGATATCGACTTCGGTGGGAAACGAAGACGACGGCGGCAGCGAGAATCCCGAAGGAAGCGAAGGAGACACGAAATCCCGACGACGAATTTTCGGGCTCCGACGTCGGGATACGACGTTCCCGTCGTATCCCTGGGACGCTGGGAGATGCTGGGAGGGGATGAAGACAGACACAGAGACACAGAGAGAGAGAGCGAGAGAGAAGGAGGACGCGTTTGCCAGAACCGAGGCGTAAATCGTATTCGAGCCAATTACTCGAGTTAATTGTGATCGATGCGACGCAGTTTGGAGTATCGCACTTGTCCGGACAACTACGAAGGACTCCGAGTGGCTTCGGGGAGGGAAACGGGTGGGATGGAGGGGGGAAGGAGGCAAGGGCGGAGGGGGGGGGGGGGAGAGGGGAGAGATTCGAGTCAGTCGGGAAAGCTCGGGATAGCCGCGAAGTTGTAGGCGAGGGAGACGGTGAGCAGGGCGCAGGATGCGGGTCGTGGGGGAACGTGAGGGGGCGAGGGGGGAGGGGGGGGACGAGTCGAGCTGGAGTGATAAATCACGGGTTGGCCCGTAAGTTCGACGTGAGCTTCCTGCCGAGTGCCTCGCTCTACGTGCCACTACATAATTAATGGTCTCGCTGCTCTGTCTCTATCTCTCTCTCTCCCTCTTCCCCCCACCCCTCCCTCTCGTTCTGTCTCTGTCTCTCCCTTTCGCTCTCTCTCTCCCTCTCTCTTCCCTCTCTCAGTATCCGACGACGAAAAAAATTTCGATGTACGAAAATTTATCCCCCAACGAAAATCCTCGTTCCACTGTTTCTCATCGTTAGCAACGGCAACACTTGCCCCACATTTTTCCTCGCCGCCCCTCGTCATGAATTTTTTAATTAAATTCCGTTTAAATTTTCTCGATTAATTTTATTGACCCCGGCGCTCGGGCAACACGTTTCTTTCTTTTTTTTCGCTCCCTTCGATTTATCGGTCACACACATTTCTCCCGGTCAGCCGTAACAGCGCCGAACCCGCGCGGTGGTCGTGCCGGGTTTCAATTAGTCGCGAGTGTTTTCTTGAACCGCGACGTGTAAATCTCCGACGTATTTTTCAACGGACCGTGAAAGGGGCAGAAGTTTACGAGAAGAAAAAAATTGATGAAAATTCGCGTCGAGTAAACGTTGTAATTAAATTGTCGGCAAAATCGATAGTTTTTAATTGACTTCTCTATTTTTTTATTGTTGAAAAATCGTTTTCATTAAAAACGAGCGATGGAACTATTCAAGAATACGCGAACGAAAAAAAAAAAAAAAAAAAAACGTCAACCCGCTGGACATGAAAGAAAAATATCAAAGTTTCCGGAGAATAATTAATTTAAAAAATTCATCGAAGCGCGCATTTGAAATTAAATCATCGCGGAAATTCGATCATTTCTAATTGACCCCGTGAATTCTTCGCTCTTTCCAGTCACCAGCTGTGACGTTCGATGCATTTTTAATTAAAAATTAATTGACTCCCACGTTTTTTTTTTTTTCTTTTTTTTCGCCATGAGACATTCCGCCCTTGCGACTAAAAATAACGATTGCGGAACAACCGAACAACAAAGTCAACAGGAAACTTGCAGAGATCGAGGAAGCCAAAAAAAAAAAAAAAAATCTCACAAATTCAAAATGATGTCATCGCTTCGTAAAAAATCGATTGCCCGTCTCCCCTGTATTTTTCGTTTACGCCGGCACGTGCCGAGCGTCGCATTAACTTTCAATTAAAACCCTAATCGTACGTCGTTATCATTGAGAACCATTATCATCGCGAGTGCACTTGGCGTGCGCTATCGGGGCCGGAGCGATCTCGCTTTGGCTCTCGACGAGCGCCTGGAGAATAAAGAAGAAATAACGAGGCAGCAGCGACGAAAACAGCAACGTCGGAAGAGGAGGAAATAGCGAGAGGAGGGAGAGAGAGAGAAAGAGAGACAGAGAGAGACAGCGAGCGCGCCGTAGAGTCGTTCGGGGACACGCAACGCTATTACCGTGAGAAAACTCCTGTTGAATGTTGAGGCGCGCGCGCGCGCGCACGGCGAGTGAGCCCAGAGGAGTTGAGGGCACACACGGAGGCCCCGCGGAGGCCGCAAGTAAAGGGGTGAGTTGCCACGTATAACGGGCCACACCCCACTCAGGCGCGCGGTTTTCCCACGCCCGCCGCCCAACCCTGGGATCTCGGGGTGGGTTGGAGGGGGTGAATGGGGGTGGGAGAGGGTGGGAGGGGGTGAATGGGGGGGGGGGGCTCGACCCCGGTCCGCCCCCCTCGCGACGTTCCTAACGAGCGTAGAATCGTTTCGCGTGTCGTCCGCGCCGCCGCCCAGACCAGAGGAATTTCTTACCCCGTTCCTGAATCAACCCTGCGTGTTATTCCCTCGTTCGGCGCGGCCGCGCTATCGCCTTACCTAACCCGCCCATTCTGAAATAGTTTTCCCCCGCAGCCGCGCGCGAGCATCCCTTCCGACGTCCGGGACTATTGAGTCTCGAGTGCCTCGCGGTTTAATCTCTCAATTACCCATTTCGCTCCACTTCGCCTGTCATTTCAAGCCGGTATTTACGGATTACCGGAATGTAGAGCGGTGAGAAAGGAAGAGAAGCGAGGGAGGGCGGGAGAGGGAAAAAACGTGTGACCATTTGGGTCAAGGAAAATGGCAGCGGTGACTGGACGTCGAGTAATTTTTTTTTTTTTTTTTTTTTTTTTTTTTTTTTTTTGGTAACCAGGCCTTTTTTTAATCTGGAGAATCTGTTTCTGTCGAGACTCTGGTCGGGTCCTGGCCAGTGCGCCACACTCTCGTCACACTAAATATTTATCAAATTTGTCGTTGGTTGCAGCGTCACGGTGTCTGAATCTAGGCGAATTTAGATCCCGGTCGGGGCCTGACCAGTTTCCTCGACCAGTTCATGGACGGTTCCCAAATGAGGATAAAATGCGAACGAATTTTCCAGGAAGAAGCGACAACTAAATCCTCCTCGACGAGAGCTCGTCCTCGCGGAACGTCCGTACTTACCGTTCGCGTTCTCTCACGGGGTAAAATTATTATGCACAAGGGCGCATTGAATGCGCCGCGTAAAGTCGAACGGTAAAAATGTCGAGGGAGCGCGGACTTTACGACGAGGGTCGTGAAAAATCCGCCTGAAACGATAAATCGTTTTTCATGGTAAACGTTAAGTAGTAGTAACTGCGTCGTTGGCGCGCCCGGCACGGAGGGTGAACCGGGGCTGCCCCCCCCCCCCCCCCCCCCGCCCCTCCGCCCCGGGGGTGCAGACAGCGCGCGGCCCTCGGAGCCGGAGAATCCTCGATTTTTCCTCGCACGCGTTCGCTATCAACTGCCGGTAAGCTCCGGGGAAATAAAACCTGTGTGTGTGTGTGTGTAAGTGTGTGTAAGTGTGTCTGGTGTGTGTATGTGTGCGACAAGAGCCGCGGTGCTATACAACATTTGCGCGTTATACGGCGATGTAGGCGAGAGCGAAAAAAAAAAAGGAAAAAAAACGAGAAAGAGAGCCGGAAAATCAGAAAGTGTAACGCGTGTTTATGGGCGTTATGGGGCCGCTGGGGCAAAATTTTCCCGGCACGAGCCGGGAAACGGAGCAGCACGCGTGGCCGCAAACCCCCGAGGATCATCTAAATCCGCTCGTTTTGTCGGCTCGACGGGCCCGAACGGATTTGCAACGCTGCCCGTAAAATACACCACCGACGTTTCGACGTGTGTTCTCCGATCCTCCGGACTCTCTCGACGCAATTACAGCTCTGGAGTTACGGCTCGACGAGCGCGTGGCCATTAATTTTCAACTTGACGTTTCAACTCGAATGCTGCTTGGCTGATCGGTAATTTTTACACATTTATTTCGCACATCTGTATATATTTTTTAATTGGGGCACGCGACGCGTGGAAAGTGTTTTGGACATTATTTTGATTCGTTGAATCGGTAAAACTTTTTTTTTAGTAATGCATAATTTCCGATAACAATAATTCCAGCTGCAATTTGCGATTAAAACACATTTTTCGTCTGTCGCAAAATGCTCTGAGCTTCTCTAAAGTCTCTTTGCCCCCGAAAAAGTGAATTTCGCTAAAATCGTCCTCATTTTCTCTCCAGTCCAGGTCCAGGAAAGAAGAAGCGCTAACTGCCGATCGATAAGCCGCGGCAGTTCCGAAGATTGAGGAAAGCCGAAAAAACGTTGGGGTACGAGAAAAAGTTGGAACGGCAAAAAAAAAAGAACGAACCGAAGGAGGCTGAGGACGCGACAGTGCCTCTCGCCTCTCTCGTCCGCCCTATCGATCCTCGGCTGGAGTGCTCGATATTCTATTTCCTCTTCTAACGGACTTTAGTGCCCCGAGGTGGTTCGAGGTGGTTCGAGGTGGAGAGCCCGCGGAATCGCCATGGGGGCATCGAGCTCCGTCTCTCCCTCGACGATATAGAGACGAGGCGATCGAGTAGCAGGAAAGAGAAGGCAGAAGCTAGAGAAGCAGCATCGGCGCGAGGACACAGCGAGGACAGTGCAGAAACGGCGTCTCGGGGGCCGAGGAAAGAAAGCGACGACAAAGATATAGCGAGGCGAAGATATCGGCGGGGGGGGGGTAAAAAGGGACCAGGAATAGAGAGCTTTTTCCTTTCCCAGTCGATCTATCCATCGATCTATCTCCCCGAGAGAGCTTCCCCCACGCAAACGCAGAGAACACACACACACACACACACGCGACAGAAAACCGGAGAAACGGAGGAAAAAGGCTGAAAAAGAAAATTCTACACGACCTTTCGGCGCTACACAGCATATATACATCACATATACAGCACATACTTTCCGCTCTATTCCTTCCTGCCCTTATTCGTCTCTTCTTCGTCTTCGCCTTCAGCCGCCTCTTCATCACCGATACACGACGTATGTACGCATATATATTTTTATATATAAATACACGTGGACGTGTATTTCATATATAGATATAGATATATAGATATAGATGTGTATGGATGTATTTTATGTATAAAATGTGTATGTATCGGTGACGCTCGCGGCAACGGCAAAAAGGCTGAAAACAGCGGACGGAAAAGACCCCCACGAAAATATATTCTATCCATTTCTAGTGAAAATTTTCCGTCGCCAAGATTGCCGCACCGGCGTATGACTGACTGACTCTTTCGTGTATACACAGAGCGTAGACTGCAAATATATACCATGTATAGATATATATCGGTATGTATATAGAAAGGCGAACGGTTCTTCGGGCTGGTACACAGCCGCCTTTGAGTCGTTTTTACTCCTTTGCCACTTGCCGCAGTTTCCTTTCCATTCCACTTTCCTTCTTTTCCTTTTCCTTTTTCCCTTTTTTTTGTGTGTACACGCGAGAAACTGTTCGTCACGTTTTCTCATCACCTTGCTCTCGAACGACGGGAACGAAGGAACGAAAGGATTTCGTTTGCAAAAAAAGGCAAAAAAGGGCGGGAGGTGGGGGAAGGGAAGAAACCACCCCCGGTTCACCTCGACTCGTCTCGCGCGTCCCGGAACAGAACTGCCACTGCCACTTCATTTCCCACGGCGAATGTACCACCGGAAACGCTGGAAGCGGCGGCCGGCGCCTCGCCCTCTTTGATCCCCGGCGCCGCTCTCGCGCGGACCGACGAGAAATGGGAAAACCCGGGCGGTTTTCTTCACCCGCCCCAGCGAAATTCCGGGGGAAACACACAAACCACCCCCGACCCCTGAGACCACCCACGACCCCCCCCCGCCCGCGCGACCTTTCGATCTGCTCTTTGATTGCGAGGCATTTCCCCATTGGGGAGGAGGGGAGGGGCAACAGAGAAATTTGAAGAGACGCCTCGAGCGACTGGAGGAAAATGCGGAGTGAAAGCTATTTGCATAGTTGGAAAAAATTAATTCTCAGCGTTCATGTGGATCAGTTTTTATTTTTTAATTTTATTAATTTTGTCTTTTTTATTGAGAGTAATTGGAGGATTTCTCCTGGAAATAAAAGTAGATATTTTTTGGGTTTTTGCGAGTCTCGAGAAATTGAGACCAAAACTCGTCGGAGAGAAAAAGAAAAAGATCGAAATCGACCCGTTTCAAATTGAGAAGGGAAATTCAAGCTGAAAGCTCCGTCGACTTTTGACATCTCCGCTGATTGAGAAGAAAAGAACGGAGCAGAAAAATTCTCTCTCCTTTCCCATCGGCAAGAGAACGCGAGAAATTTGAGACGCCTCGAGCGACGGAAGACTTGGAAATGAAATGAAAGCAATTTGCATGGTAGTGAAAAAATTTATTTCGCATATATATTTTTTCCTCATTATTTGAGAGAAAAATTGTGGGATTTCTCTTCGTGGACGTCAAAATTAATTATCGACTCACCACGACTAATAAGAAAACTTGGGAAAATCATGGCTGATGATAAAAGCTGCGACCAATCAACGCGAAACCACAATTTTCCTACGTTTCTCCGAGACCTCGATAACACGATCCAACTTTTTGCCTAAAAGGCATAAGAAAAACATGGAAAAAAAAATCGACCCACCCGCAGGTGACTTCAGACCGGAAGCCCCGCAACCTTTCGATATCTGCGAGGAATTTCCCATCGCAAGAATAACCGACGACCAACTTGGAGACGCCCCGAGCGTCGGTATCCCGCGAAATGGAATAAACCGCATTTGCATTTCACTGGGAAAAATTCATTTTATCCAGACACACGCGTTTTTTTTCTAATAATAAAGAAAAAATATCTCAGACTCGCGGGTTTTTTTTTCTCGACAAAATTACCGGGACAAAATAATTTAAATCATGAATCTCACCTCGCTCCTTATGTAAATTACAATTTTCCGGGATAATAACTTTCTCGTCCACAAAAAAAGATTCACATACCCAGGACTCGATCCGTCGCTCCTTGGAGCTACCTAAGAATCGCGGTTGTAACTCTTTCGTCGTAAAAGACAAATAAAAAAAAAAGAAGCGGCCGAAAGAGACTCCGCGCACATTTTTCCCTATTCAAGAGCCGACGAGAGGGGAGCTTTTATTAATTTTACTGGCGGGGGAGAACCTCGGGTTTCCGCTTTGTATATATAGGCGCCGAGTATAGTGGTACTCGGGGTACTCGTATCCTACGCGGGTCGGGATCGCTTCATGGGGGGTGGTGGGTAGGTGGGGTGTAGGCGTGGGGTGGGAGGGGGTAGAGAGAGGATGAGTACGAGACTATAGTGTGTCACTAATTGAGTCCACGTTCTAGCTTCCGAAGTTCCATGCCGCCACCGTCGCTGCCGCTGCTCCCCGGGACTCTACACCGCTCTCGATATTCTTTGTTCCGTATATACTCATTGTTCTGGCCTCGCAAGGCCTCGATTCTCGATCCCACCCTCTCCACCCTTCTCCGTCCTTTTTTTCCACCGATTTTTTTTTTCTCTTTTTTCTTCTATTTCCTCCCGACCGTACAAGCTCTCTGCCCCGTCGTTCGGTTTCATTCTTCTCTACGGGCTTGTCTCCTTTTTTTTTTAATCACAGAAGCGTATCGAGTTCCCTCTCTCTCTCTTTTTTTCTCGCTCTGTCTCGCTTTCTCTCTCGTTCCACAAAACTGGCGAACCGTTCGGTAACTCTTTTGACGTTTAATGTTTTGCGTGTGTGGTCCACGTGTGTATATGTCTGTGCGTCGAACGTTGTGGAAAACGCAAGGATCGGTCGCGCGCCAGAAAGAACAGCGCGAGGCACGAGCCGCAGCTCCGTCTCTGTGCGCAACGCGACCTCCGAGGTCTCTCTGATACGGGAGACGATAGAAAACGCAATTAATTAATGACGCTGACTCGTTTAGAGACACGAACGCCCCGCGCGGCCAGTTCAAGGGTGCGTCGGGCGCGCTCTGTGTGTGTTGGTGTGAGTGTGTGTTGCCCCTTTTAAACGCGCATAGCAACGAGCTTGATTCATGTCGGAAAAATAAAATGATCTATTTTCGGGTTTTTTTATGTTAGATGTGACAATGGGAATCCGATTCTTGGGTGGAGAACTGATAATAGATTTTTTTACGATAAAATTCGTCCTGTTTTATTTACTTATTTATTTATATTATTTATTTGTTTATTTTGTGGGCTGAATTCTTTTACGTGAATATTTAATAAAGCTATATGCAATAGTAAAATAAAAAAAATGTTTTGTCGATATCACGACACAGTTTAATGAAACAATTTTTTTTTTGTATTTCGAGGGTCAATTTTTTCGAGGGATTGAAAAACGTCAGTTTTGCGAAGCGACTGCGCGAAAGCTCCGACGCCGAAATAATTGAATTACCAGGCAGCCAAGAAATTCAATGAATAATATCGAAAATCGAAGGAGCCCTGATAGCGTCGACGAGTGGGGCACTGAATGCCCCTCGTATTAATCCCAATGGCAGTAATAACATGGCATCTGAGAGGCTAATTTGGGATCGTTTTGCAGCAAAAGAAGCGTTTCGATGCGGTGCCCCCCCCCCCCCCCCCTCTCCCCTATTTGACATGAATATTCAACAATCACTTATCGTCATGGAGAGAGCAGAAGCGACGGGCGACGAGGGTCGAAGCTCCCTCCGCAAAAATGAAAAATGAAAGAAAAAAAAGCTCGCGCCAAAGAGAAAAGTCGAAGACGCCGGAAGACGAAAGAGAGAGAGAGCGCGATGAATATCGATGCGGCTGCTCCTCTCGCATAAAGAGTTAATTTGCACACTGCTTGAAATAGAAATTGCGATGAATATAAATTGGCCCACCGGCGAACTCGCCGCAATCGTCCGATAATTTCATGCAACGAGCCACAGCGGAAAACCAGAAGCGATATAAATCGAGTATCGAGTCGCACGTGAAAAAAAAAAAAAAAAAAAAAAAAAACAGCAAACAGATTCGAAAAAAGATTCGAATCAACGGGGAAAAAAAAACTCCGATAGGAATCGACGATCTCTGACCTCGTGACCGAATTCCGGGAAAACCTCCCGAATTCTCCGGCGAAATTCCGGCGGTAATAGCGCCGCGACTCGGCGAAGTGAAAAAATAAATAAATCGGTAAGAATGCTGCGAGGAAAAGGAAAGAAGAAAAAAAAACACACAGAGACCTTGCCAAGCAATCTCAGCCTCGTCGAACGAATGTGCTGCACGTTTTTACGTCCATCTGTATATATATCCGTATCTATATATAGATATACACGGCGACTGTTGGTCTTGTTTAGGGTGTTTATGTCGTCGCCTCGCGTCCCTCGAGGAGCCGGAGAGCCGAAGCGGGACCGGAGGGGATAAGAGTAAGAGGAATAAAAAGGCGGATAAATAAAATAAGTGAGCAATCAAGGGGATTTCGAGACGAGTGGTTTGCTCGTTTTGTCCCCCTCTTTCCCTTTGGCAATCCACTGGCCTTTCCACCCTCCGCCCCCCTCCCCCCCGCCCCCTCTTGCCTCTTCGTCCCCTGGTCCATACGTCTCGGTCTTTGCTTCTCTTGTACCAAGGGCGAACGACGTTTGACGCTCTCCTTACTGTTTCCCCTCCCCTCCCCCCGCCGCCCTCTCACCCCCTCGTCCCCGAGTCCATACATCTCAGTCTTTGCTTCTCGTGTACCGAGGGCAAACTACGTTTGACGCTCTACTCTCCGCCGCCAGCCTCGTCGCAGCGACAACGTCGTCAATGTGCGCGACGCGATAGCCAATTATGCTACGTCAATGCAACCGATTGGGAGCCGGAAAGCGCCTGGAGGTCGTCACTCAACCTCCGCATCGTGGACACAAGTCAAGGTAACTCCAGAAATTTATTACAATTTCAAATTATTATCATTATCGCAGCGGGTAGGCTAATATTTTTTTTTAATCCATCGATCGTGTCATTAAAAAAAAAAAACGTCAATGCAACCGATTGGGAGCCGGAAAGCGCCAGATCGTCACCCACCCTCCGCATCGTGGATACAAGTCAAGGTAAGAGATTTATTACAATATCGAATTATTATCATTATCACAGCGGTTACCTAATATTTTATTAAAAAGAATCCATCGATCGTGTTATTAAAAAAAAAACCGATTCCACCGATTTTTGTCGTTCCTGTTTCCCGTTACAGACGCCGCACTTGACGTCAATGCGCGACGCGAGTCAATTGCGTCTCTCGGGTGATACGTATCAATGCGACACTCGGGGGGGGGGGGGACGTAAAGCGCGCCGGGAGGTCGCGACGCACGACATCCGCATCGAGCTGCGCGCACAACTGGAGGAGATTCCGACGGCGTGCCGTACAGCTCGCGGGGGGCTCAGAGTCACTTACTGAGGGATGAAACGCGACCCCCGAGGAATTATTCAGAGAGGATCTTCCGCTCGTGTTTCTTCGGCACGTGTGCCCCACATATATATGCTGACGACTACTGTAACGATTACGGCGACGACTATGACGACTATGATGACTGTGATGACTATGATAACTAAGATGACTATGGTGACTATGATGACTATGACACCTATGACGACTACGATGACTATGTTGACTTTGTTGACTATGTTGACTTTGTTGACTATGTTGACTTTGTTGACTATGTTGACTATGACGACTACGATGACTATGACGACTACGATGACTATGACGACTATGACGACTACGATGACTATGACGACTATGACGACTTCCACGACGACGACGACTTTGATGACTACGATGACGATGTTGACTATGTTGACTATGACGACTTCGACGACTCCTACGATTCCGACGACTCGTAGCGCCCATTCGGTTCAGATTTCAAACGCTTTGCCACTCTCGATATATCCGGTAAAGCGTAGGAATTCTAAAACAAATATCACGCCCTCACTTTTCCCGTCGATCGACGCTCGCTCGGCGCTCGACGTCTCCGGCCGCACGTGTCGCTCGTTCCGCCTCCTCCTCCTCCTCCTTCACCACTTTGGTTCCGCGCCTGGAGTCCTCGGCCGCTGCTGATCGATGTAGACGTAGCCGAAAGTCGCGCTCCGTGGGCCCCGAAGTCGTAGCTCCTCCTCCAGGACTTTACCACGCACTTTTCACCGTCTTCCTCGAAAATTCTCCAGTTTTCCTCGGGTGTCTTCTCCGCTGTTCCGGAGAAATTCGACGACCGAATGCGATTCGACGCCTCGCTGAGTCGACGAACATTTTTTTTCTTCCTCCCGATTCACAAGTCACCGGAGTTTGAGAGCGAAAAAAAAATCGTTTGATTACCGCGCGAAACTTTATCTCGCGAAATTAAACAGACTCAGGAAGTAAATACGAAAAAAAAAAAAAAAAAAAAAAAGGTGGATTTAAGATGGGAAAAGGCAAATGCCGAGCGAGGACGAGGGAGGATGTAAAATATCTGCGGAAAATAATCTTGGCGGATTTAAATAATTCATAAACCGTCGTTCCGGGCCGAGGCGAGGCTCCGGGAGAAGCCGAAGCGGATTCTCGGGGGGCGATATACGCGTCGCTGATGCCGCCGCGAGCCTTGATTCTCGTCGTGCATGTCCCATTAAGCGACCCGCCTCGTATAAAACAGCGGGAAGAGACCCGACGTCTCCGTCTCCGTCTCCGGCCTCGATTTATTTAGCAGTGAAAATGCGGCAAACGCGAGAGACGGAGAAAATTATATGGCGAGACCGAGGGTTGAGAATTGCCGGAGTTGTACCTATATTCTCGTAGTCGCTCGTATAATCTCGACACCTCGACACCCCGCCCAGGGTTATCGCGACCGTCGGGCAAAGTTTAGCGGCGAACGAGCGAGAAGGAGCGAGATAAAAACGAGATAAAGAGGCCGAAGGCCGGGGGGGGGGGGGGGAGATGGAGCTTTGATAGGGCTCGATCTGCGGGGCTGGTGGGGTCGTTAAATTTTTTTTCACTCTCTCTTTTCCCGCTTTTCGAAACGTCCGCGTCGAATCCGGAAGTTGTGGGGTCGTTCGAGTGGATCTGCGGTGTATTATTGACTCGTTATTCATTCGCTGGCGGCGATGATTTCGCAGAAGGGGCTCGTAATTCGAAATAATTTGAGAGATTATTTTTTAGTAATTTTTCACACGAGTTTTTGGCCAATATGAAATTTGTGGTCAATGCGTTTTTTTATTTCTCAAAATAAAATACAAAAATAAAATAATATTAATAATACAAATAATAATAATATTTCAAAAAATAAAATCCAGAAATATTTTTAATACAAAAACGCACATTTTTATATATTATTAAAACAGAACGCCAAAACTTTCCGCATCTGTCCGAGTTTCCGTGACCCGGAATGTACGACTCGTACACATTCCTTGTAGTTCGCCTCCTCGATGAAGCTGGTGCGATCGAGCGCGAGCCGAGATGACTTAGCACCGCGTTTCTCGCTCGTACCGCACTTGTTTTTCCTCTCGTTCCCTTGTTCTCGCTCGAACGATCTCTTCTCGCACCCTCACAAGGGGGGGAGAGGTGGGGGGGGGGGGGGAGCGTCGGAGGGCGACGGCGGCGCCTGATGGCACCATCAGCTCGTTTCCCGCGTGGCCTCTCTGCGGGCTGTCGTCACGGTAATACACATTCTCGGCCCTTCGTACATATATATATATTATATACACGCGTTATACACACGGGTGTTACCGGCTGTGGAACGCGCCCCGCAAATGGATTCCGCGCTGACACCGTGGGGTGCGTCGCATGCCACGTGAAAAATTACGCGATCCTTAACGACGACGACGACTACGGCGATTCTCGTGTAATTCTCGAGCCGCGGTCTGATCGAATCCTGGCATTTCTACTGGCAAGCATTTTTTCTCTGGGAAAAAATTCTGCGTCTGGCCAGTTCGACTTTTTTCACTTGGCGATCAGTACTCGTCATCTTCACAGATGATTATTGCAAAAAAAAAGGTAAAAACGATTGATGTTATAAAATACGTCTGATCTAAACCCGACGTTTCCACTGAAAATAATGTTTTCTCTGGGAAAACATTCTGCGTCTGACCAGTTCAACTTTTTTCACTTATCTATCATTATATGCTGTCTCCGCTGATTAATATTGCAAAAAAAAATATCAAAAAATGTTTAACGGTAAAAAAATGTTAAAAATAATTTTTTTTTGTTCACGACGAAAGCAGACAAAGACTCATCAATTTGCAACGAAGAAACTCTGCACAAAGTTCCACAGTTCAAACGTCAGACCTGATATTGATAATGGTTATCAATATTTATTATCTAATTTTTTATTCCACGACCAAAGTGAATGCATTTTCCCAGGAGTATCGAGAAAATTGAAAGCCGTGGCGAATGCCACACGGGTTTCGCACAGCCAGATCAGGTTGGTCCAAATGGCTTCGGTGGAATTCGTGGACTTTGAAAAATCCTGTTTCGTCGCGTCGTATTTTTTTTTTCTCTCTCTCAACGCGCAAACGTTACTCAACATCAAACGGAGAAAATTGGTCGGCGCGTGCCTGGCTCATCGTTTATTTTTTCCTTCGCACCCTCGCGCACGTTCCGTCGTGTCTGTTTGCGTTCGGCGGATACCGAAAGCTCCGAGGGTGTCGGAGCTTTCGGTCTGTGTGCTCGCCGGGTGTTCGCCGAGCGGGGAGCGAATTACCGGGGCCCCGTGACAGCTCATTCCTCGGGCTCGTCGCAAACCGCCACCGGGAATGCGGGGGAGGGTCGCCAAAATCCTCCTGGGATTATCTGGAGCGTTCCCGAAAACGGCTTCGAACCCTCCAAACTCTGCCCCTCCCCCGGGGGGAGAAAGGTGAAAAATTATCGGTCGATGTGATTGTTACACTCGTCCTTATTTTTTTTCTCCTGTCTCCTGTCTCCTTCGTCTACTTCGAAAAAATTGATACACGTGTCAAGTGTAATAATAATAATAATTTGCCCCCAAAAAGTTTTACATTGGGTTCTACATTTTGCATGTCCTCTGCAAAATATATTTTCGACATTTATTTATGTAGAATGTTTTTTTAATATTTATAAAAAAAAATCCTCGAGCTCATCGCAAACCGCAACTGGGAATGGGGGGGAGGATCGCCAAAATCCTCCTGGGATTATCTCGAGCGCTCCCGAAAACAGCTTCGAACCCTCCAGCCCCTCCACCCCCTCCTCCGGGAGGAGAAAGGTGAAAAATTATCGGTCGATGTGATTGTTACACACGTCCTTATTTTTTTTTCTCGTGTCTCCTGACTCCTTCGTCCCCTCCGGAAAAATTGATGTACGTGTCAAGTGTAATAATAATAATAATTCGCCCCCAAAAAGTTTTACATTGGGTTCTACAATTTGCATGTCCTCTGCAAAATATATTTTCGACATTTATTTATGTAGAATGTTTCCTCTTTTAAAAAGTTCATGAGTAACGGAAAGCATTGTTAGCAAACTATTCGAGCTGTGATTGGCTGGGACTCTCAGACCGAGTCCAAGTTCATTTGTCCTTGATAACTTTGACAGTTCTTTCAAATATCGTATTTTTTTTAATCCACTAAAAAAGGTTGATAGCAGTGTTTTCAGGGGTAGAATATGCGACTTGAGAACGATGGTATAGGTTAAAAGTCGATATTTTGAAAAAATAAATTTCGTGACCCCGATTTAGGCGGTTTTCGGCCCGGCGGCCAGATCTACGATTTCTGACAAACTGTTCGGCCAAAAATTTTTTTTTTTCAAAATCAACTAAAAAAGGGTTTTAACCAGTGTTTTCAGGGGTAGAATATGCGACTTGAGAACGATGGTATAGGTTCAAAGTCGATATTTTGAAAAAATAAATTTTGTGACCCCGATTTGGGCGGTTTTCGGCCCGGCGGCCAGATCTACGATTTCTGACAAACTGTTCGGCCAAAAATTTTTTTTTTTCAAAATCAACTAAAAAAGGGTTTTAACCAGTGTTTTCAGGGGTAGAATATGCGACTTGAGAACGATGGTATAGGTTAAAAGTCGATATTTTGAAAAAATAAATTTCGTGACCCCGATTTGGGCGGTTTTCGGCCCGGCGGCCAGATCTACGATTTCTGACAAACTGTTCGGCCAAAAATTTTTTTTTTTCAAAATCAACTAAAAAAGGGTTGTAACCAGTGTTTTTAGGGGTAGAATATGCGACTTGAGAACGATGGTATAGGTTAAAAGTCGATATTTTGAAAAAATTAATTTCGTGACCCCGATTTGGACGGTTTTCGGCCCGGCGGCCACGGCTACGATTTCTGACAAACTGTTCGGCCAAAATTTTTTTTTTTTCAAAATCAACTAAAAAAGGGTTTTAACCAGTGTTTTCAGGGGTAGAATATGCGACTTGAGAACGATGGTATAGGTTAAAAGTCGATATTTTGAAAAAATAAATTCCGTGACCCCGATTTGGGCGGTTTTCGGCCCGGCGGCCAGATCTACGATTTCTGACAAACTGTTCGGCCAAAAATTTTTTTTTTTCAAAATCAACTAAAAAAGGGTTTTGAACAGTGTTTTCAGGGGTAGAATATGCGACTTGAGAACGATGGTATAGGTTAAAAGTCGATATTTTGAAAAAATAAATTTCGTGACCCCGATTTGGGCGGTTTTCGGCCCGGCGGCCAGATCTACGATTTCTGACAAACTGTTCGGCCAAAAATTTTTTTTTTCAAAATCAACTAAAAAAGGGTTTTAACCAGTGTTTTCAGGGGTAGAATATGCGACTTGAGAACGATGGTATAGGTTAAAAGTCGATATTTTGAAAAAATAAATTTCGTGACCCCGATTTTCGCGCTTTTCGGCCCGGCGGCCAGATGTACGATTTCTGACAAACTGTTCGGCCAAACATTTTTTTTTTCAAAATCAACTCAAAAAGGGTTTTTTAGTTGCGATTTACCCTTTTAATGCTTTATAAGAGCGCAGCAGCGCAAAGGTATCTCGGGCACGCGCGCCGGCGCGTGTAATTAGCCTAGTTAATTAAAAAAATGTATTATAGTAACTCTTACTTCATATTTTTGTATTGTATAACAAATTTCAAAGTTCACTTCGCCCACTCGAAGAGCGCGAACTGCTTGAAGAAAAATAAGTGCAGGGGTCTGGAGGCCGAAAAAAGGGAAAGTCGAAGTTTCCGCCGCATCATTAGGCAATTTTTCTCTGGGTTCGCGGGTCGCCGGAAAATTGCCACGAGTTTCCGGGGGCAGGAAGACACCTCGAGGAGTCCACGACGATGATTGATGCTCCTCTTGTCACCCCTTTTGGCGTCCTACTTTCCAAAAAAAATAAAAATAAAAAAATAAGGGGAAAACTCACCGCAGTCTTCGAATTTACAAGAGGAACGTGCGTTCTGCTGGGGAAGCGTGAAAAAGCAGGAAACGGGACGAACATTTTTCGTAAAACGAACGCGTCGTCGTCTCTCCAACCTCCGGGGAGGGGGGGGGGGGCGTCAGCGCCACCCGACAAAAACTATTCGACCCTCACCCCATCGGTTTCGCCCTTGCGTCACTCGCAGCAGCGGCAGCAACGCCAGAAATTTTCTAGAAATTTGCTGCAACGTCACGACAACGTCGACTTCAACGATGCTGCCGGATCCGCGGCTCAGTTTTCCATCTCTCTCTCTTTCCCCCTCCACCCGCCCCTGTCTCCACTTCCACTTCCGCCTCCCAACCCCCGTCTCCCGACCACATCTCGTGCAACCCCCTCGGCCTTTGCGGCGCTTTGCAAGGCAAATTTTCATCGGGAAAATGTTATTCCGAGAAGAGGGAACTCAACCGCGGGCCGAGCGCCGAGCGCACACAGCGTCTGGCGCGGCTCCGGCGCTTTTCGCACAGTCCACGCGCGGTCCCCGTGGGCAAAGGGAGCAAAGAGAACGACGCGCAACTGGGTTACGACATCGCTCGCTGAGTTACCGCGAAAGAAAAAAAAAAAGACCCCGGGAATTTAATTCACACGAAGTGAATTAATTCGTTCGAAATTGTATTTTGTTTCGATACGAAAAATTATTGCGTCACTGCAAAGAAAAAAATCGGCCGTTTGACGTCGGACACGCGACCGAAATTATCGGCGTCAGAAGCGGCCGACGACAGAGAGTCTTGTAAAACGAGGGATGAAAAAAAAGACCTCGGGAATTTAATTCACAACAAGTGAATTAGTTCGAAATTGTATTTTTTTTTTTTTTCGATACGAAAAATTATTTCGTCACTGCAAAATTCACAGGTCGCTCATCGGTCGCTTTGACGTCGGACACGCGACCGAAATTAGACTCGCGATCGTCTTATCGGCGTCAGAAGCGGCCGACGACAGAGAGTCTTGAAAATCGAGGGACGAAAAAAAAAAAAAGAAGAATTCCCGATACGAGGCCAAGTGGCCAATTAACGAGCTCGAACCCCCTCCCCTCGCTCAGCCGGCGTGAGATGTTCGATAGTGAAGTGTGAATAGGAAAAAAGAAGAAAAAAAAAGATTCTATTATCGTAGCATTGACATTAAAAAATTATCCGAGCGTTGAAATTCCGGGGGAAGCAACACGTTACAATCT